>SMGT01014451.1:406524-416937 GCA_004794575.1 Lanistes nyassanus
GGGGGGGGGGGGGGGGGGGGGGGGGGCGGAGGAACGGATAGCTCGGTAATAGGGCATTGGACACATTGAACCCAAATATCATGGACAATCACCACACTTTGGAGGAATCCTCTATTTAAAATTATGTACAGGTGAGAAGTACTGTATCTGCACAGAGATAATCTGTGATAAGAATATTTTGACAAGTATACGATTCATTTGCCTAATTCTGTCTTCTTCCATTGGAAGATTGCATCAGGCAACAGTGCCAGGTTTGTTCTCGACACAGAAAGAATATTCCTTGTGTCTAGGCAAACATCTCATCTGTATATCAACATTACTTGTACAGGGATCATTCTTGCTACAGGACATCAAAGGTCATTTGACCAGTTGACAGAAAAATCAACAGGTCATTTTCCAAAAACAATAAGTCACCAATTTACTGGGATTTATACCATGTATGTACGCAGTGATTAGCAAACAGATGCAGCCTTTTCTCATAGTTGAAGGTTTTCATCGGTTGTCTTCATATGCTATTATGCCTGGATTTCTTTTCCTTTGTCCCCTCACACACACACACACACACACAGACACACACAGACACACACACACACAGACACACACACACACAGACACACAGACACACAGACACACAGACACACAGACACACAGACACACAGACACACACACACAGACACACAGACACACACACACAGACACAGACACACACAGACACAGACACACAGACACACACAGACACACACAGACACACACACACACACACACACACACACACACACACACACACTCACTCACACACGCACACACGCACACGCGCCTGCAAAATCTATCGGTCAAAATTGAAGGTTTATGGTTCAATGACTGATGACCCACTCTAAGAATGATCCCTACTTGTACAAATGCAGTTATTTGATGTGGCTGTGTGGTGTCCTTAACTGCATATGCTTGTGACTATGAATGTGACCAGCAGCAGTTGTTTAAACTTTCAGCAAATGAAAAAAACCAAATTTCTATTGTTCAACAGGTATGGAAATCGAGGCCACAACCAGCCGTGTCTGTATGAAGACACCATTCGATGCTACATTACAACCCAAAATCATGGCTTTGCCGTAGACACTCAGTCTTTGCCCAAAGAGTGGTTACCCCTCTTTACAAATGCTAATGATCGGACAAACGAGGGTATCATTCATGAAACCAAACCATTTTTTAGGTAAGGTATATGCTTATTATACACAGTTGTTTCTTTCTTGCAAATTTCATCTTTTCTGACTTCATGCAACATTGCCTCTGAAATGTCATCAGAACTACAAGTTGCTAGAATGTATACATACATGTGATCACTCATGAATGTATATGTACATATGATCACACATGAATGTATAATGCACATGATCACATGAATGTATACATACACGCGATCGCACATGAATGGATACATACAATCACATGAGGGTATACATAGAATCACACATGAGTGTATACATAGAATCACGCATGAGTGCATACATATACAGTTGCAAATACACATGTATGCACATACACACACATCCAACTTCACTGCAGGATGTACTTTTCATGGTAGCAAATAGCATATTACTAGATGGATACTTGATGGATATTATTTTCTTGAACATGAAAAAGAGATCTCTTTGACCTCTGACCATTCCTTCCCCCATCCGCTTATCGTAGTGTGCAGTTTCACCCGGAGAACATGGCTGGTCCTCAGGACTTGGAGTTTCTGTTTGACGTGTTTCTTGACACAGTGAAAGCACACAAGAAGGGCTGTAGCAGGTGAGCTGCACAAAGTTCTGTGACAAATCCAGGTGGTGCATTAGTTTGCTTTTGATGTTACCAAGATTGATACTGACTCAGATGAGTGTTTTTGCTGTTTGGATGTTTCTAGTGAAATTTTTGGCTGTAAGAAATCATGCAAAGCATAGAAATTCTCCACCATTTGGCAGTTTCCCACCATTCGGATATGCCAAAATTACCAAAAAATTTTTTGGAAGATATGCGGATCAGCCTTCACTGGGCAGTGGGTTGGGGGGGTAGGGGCTGTTGGTATTCCATGATCTGATTACGAAAATCTTATGTTTTGCTGTCTGGGCATATTTACCAAGCCCCACAGTAAGAGAACGACTTCGTCAGGCATTACAGCACAATGGTGTACCTATGTATGCCTTAAAAACACCTTGCCCAAAAAAAGTCCTGATCCTGGGATCTGGAGGCCTATCCATCGGCCAGGCAGGAGAATTTGACTATTCTGGATCTCAGGTAAATAACAAGCAACTGTTGCAGTTGTAAAGATATTAACAAAAGTTTTTTTCCCTCCATTTTTGCTCCTTTCTGAACAATTTCCAGCTTTTGAATTTGATTTTGTAGCATGTGTAATATTTATCAGTATAATTGTGACTTGTAATTATAATCTCTTAAAAATATGTGCATGAAGAGTGAAGTAATGATAAAATTATTATAAAATTATTATAAAATTATTGCAGGCTATCAAAGCTCTGAAAGAAGAGGGCGTACAGACTGTCCTCATTAACCCTAACATCGCCACAGTGCAGACATCGCAAGGTTTGGCTGACAAAGTCTACTTTCTGCCCATCACCCTAGACTTTGTCACTCAGGTATGGAGCTTTTGCAACCAAGTAGAAACAGCTTAAAGGGGGGGAAAAAGGCCCAGGGTCAGAAGTATTTCATAGAGTTTCTGATTTACTATTTTTTGTATTACACCTTTTCAGTTTCCTGGGAACACCCCTAGCATAGTAGTAAAACATGGTTGTCACATACATTCTCCGTATACATCACCGTCTGCAAAGGGTGGTTGTCAAGGATTTTCCCTGGATTTTCCCTGGCTACTTCAGCTTCCTTTCTTTTCCCCCCTCCTACCCCCAGAATTCTGCACAGTTCTCTCCCCTCCTCCCATGCTGGGTTATGCTAATCACATTTTTTTAAGCATCGTGTGGTACCAAGTCACATAACATCATAAATACAGCTGTATTTTTGCGAAGTTCTTCTGTGGAAGCAAGAAATTATGTTGGAGATTTGAAAATAAGATTTTTGAGAAACCCAAGCAAGATTCAATCCAACTATTTTTCTTATTGTTTTGTATTTTTCTTTTTTAAAATCATCTCTCTCTCTTTCCATCCTCTCTCTCTCTCTCTCACTTTCTCTCTCTCACTATAAGTTTGTCGTTAAAAATCACAGTGCATTCTCTTTGTCAGGAGAATATTGTGCAATGATATTTGTTGTGGATAGAACCATGACAGGTGTTACGGTATATTTTCTTTCGGACTGTTTTTTGATGTTTATTAATATTACCGTAGATTTGTTTCAAGATATGTGTTACGCCTTTTTCATGTCAGGTGATAAAATGTGAGAAACCTGATGGCATCCTGCTGACATTTGGTGGACAAACGGCACTGAACTGTGGCATTCAGCTTACTCGCACTGGGGTGCTAGAGCAGTGTCAAGTCAAGGTGCTGGGCACGCAAGTAGCTTCCATTGAGTGGACAGAAGATCGCAAAGTGTTTGCTGACAAGATGGCTGAGATCAACGAGGCTGTGGCTCCTAGTGAAGCTGCCTATTCTGTGGAGCAGGTCTGCATGTGGCACTCTGGTCTCCTTTGTGCTTCTGCTTTTTTTTCCTCTGGTCTTCTTTGTGCCTGAGCTTTTTTTTTCCAGTTCTTCTGATTACAATTCTGCAGATTGTTTGGTCTGATTTCAAACTCATCACACATAGCACTACACTCGGTGCATGCAGTCCTTGTCTTCAAACATACAATGAATTGCAATTTAGTCACTGTAGATTCTTCTCTGGCATTAAGGATATTTTAAAGATAAATATTGAAAATTTGGTTTTGCCTTTCAAGTCCAGTTGTAGAGCTGCATGTTTTGACTGTCATATCTAGGTCTTATGTTTCCATAGACTGTCTCTGTGGTCCAATAGTTAATATGTCTGCTTCAAAGTGGGAGGTGGGCGGTTCTCAATAGAGCCAAAGATTTAAAAATCTAGTAGCTGCCCTGCCAGATGTCTGGCACTATAGGGAACAGTGCTAGGACTGGTTGGCTTGGTGTCAGTACAATATAACTGGTGGGACCGAAGACCTGGAGTCCCAGTGTGGCAGGACATTAAAAACAGCACTCTCCTGATATGCACCTCATTTGCAACTGAACGTTAAGCAATAAAAACATAAAATCTAAACTTTTCCTTATAAACATAGATGTTCAATTCCTCTTTGGATGATGCAGACAATCGTCTCAATATTTTGGGTGGTGGTCATGTTGCAGGCTGTACAGGCAGCGGAGACACTGGGCTATCCTGTTCTGGTTCGAGCAGCCTTTGCCCTGGGTGGTCTAGGCTCGGGCTTTGCCTCAAACCGTGAAGAGCTGGTGGCATTGGTGACCTCTGCCTTCGCCCACACTTCCCAGGTGCTTGTGGACAAGTCTCTCAAAGGCTGGAAGGAAGTGGAGTATGAAGTTGTGCGTGATGCCTACGACAACTGCATCACGGTTAGTAGACTTATCAAGGTTGGGGGTGGAGGTGGGGGGCAGGTCTTTATTTATTTTTACTTTATGTCCACTTTGTATATTTCTTCTGAAGGTCGTAAGCAGAATTGATGATGTATTGGCTTAATGAAAGATTTGGCAATGTCAGATTTCCAGCATAAAGTCATCAAAATGGCTTTAATTTTTTAATAACTATAACTTCTAATGGGACCTTAGATTTGTTTGGTACTTTCTTGGCCTTTTCTTAATGTTTTGAGACTAGGGTGGACCAATAGCTTAAGTAGGTTCTCCTTGAGATATAGGCAACTCATTTAAGGACAGCTTGGGATCCATTATCAAAATGCAATAATCAGATATGAGCTTGAATCCTAGAAACACAGACCTCCTCCCACACACACTCCTCTTTCTAAGATACCAGGTAATGAAGTATGTGAAGGTAGCACCAGGTAATGAAGTATGTGAAGGTTGCACAAAGGGTGAGTGACTTCTGTTGCAGGTGTGTAACATGGAAAACGTGGATCCACTTGGAATCCACACGGGGGAATCTATTGTGGTGGCTCCCAGTCAGACACTGACAAACACAGAATACAACCTTCTGCGTACCACCGCACTGAAGGTTATCCGCCATCTTGGCATTGTAGGGGAGTGTAACATCCAGTATGCTCTCAGTCCGTATTCTCAGCAGGTAAGCTCGTATTCTGTCTTTTAAATGCTGCATAATTTGAGAACAGTTAAGAATGCAAGCTTGTCATTCTTGTGAAGTCTCATTAATACCTTCAGAAAATTTGTAACAATGGTAATTTGCAGTCCTCAGAGTTAATTATCTTGTGAGGTTCATACATAATTGTTGACGATCGCTTTCCTTGTCTTCCTCTGCCCCAGTACTACATCATAGAAGTCAATGCTCGGTTGTCTCGTAGCTCTGCTCTCGCCAGCAAGGCTACTGGATATCCTTTAGCATATGTAGCAGCTAAACTGGCCCTTGGCATACCACTGCCTAAGCTACGAAACTCAGTTACTGGCTCCACCACTGCCTGCTTTGAACCCAGTCTAGACTACTGCGTGGTGAAAGTCCCACGCTGGGACCTGCGCAAGTTCTCCAGGGTCTCAACAAAGGTATACAATTGTTTTTCTGTGCGAAAGAGCATTTTTTTTCTGAAAATTTCTTGATGTCATATACTTCTGTTAGACTCTCGAAAGTTTGGAGTTCCTAAACAGTTGTTGAAGATATAAATTACTTAAAGCCCCGTTCAGTTGAGGAGTCATGCTCAAAAGAATGAGTTGCAGCTGCACCTATACCTAGAACGTCTCATTTTGTTGATGCATGGGGGATGGGTAACAGTGATGTCAAGGGAAGGGGGCTGCAGCAGATACGAGCAGATCATATTTGTATTGGTCACTGTAGGGCATCATTGTAAACAAAAACATTGCATGTTGGCAAATTGACCATGGGGCTATTTTAAGTGTGTCCACTCAATGGCCAAAGTATGTGATTTTTACACAAGTACAACTGAAGCAATCGACTAATGCCTAATCAGCAGAGTCGGTGCAGAGTGTGGGCGGAATTATGAAGCTTGCTGCTTGTTTATGATAGCCCTTTTAAGCATTCTGCAGCTGACCAGAAAGGTTAGAAAAATCATAGCTCCATTTACAGTTAGGATCTCCACACGTCACAAGTTTTGTGCGCACCATTTTCATGGTGTGATTTCTTATTGTATTTAACTCGCTGTATTTGATGTCGCTAAAATCTCTGCATTGGGGGCAATTTTTACCGATTTCGAAAAATTGTTTAAAAAAAGAAGAAACCTATTGAAGTTAAAAATATACTCTGAATGTTGTTGGAAAGTGAAAAAAGGTTTGTTCTACCTGAAATCCGTCTGTTGGTGATGCTGTGTGGAAGACTGTTGAATTACCTAACCAAAGTGAATGTGTTTATTGACACCAAACACTTGACCCTGTATTACAGCCATCTGCAGCACTTGTAATCCATACAAATAAAAACATACAAATTCCTTGTCTTCCCCCTCCTCCCTAAGGTTAGTGAGGATATCATTTTTGTCTTCTGACGATAAATTTTCGAAAATTTCAACAGACATTCGAATATGGCGGCCAGTCATTTTTGCCCAGAGGTAGCGCCTTCAAGAGCGCATAACTCTAAAAACCCATCTATTTTGTGGTCTAAGAGAAGGAACTCTACAGAAAAATGATCCTAGTATAGGAAAACACCGCTGACATTCCTTGCCAGTGAACCATTTTCGGGGTTTAAGTTGGAGCCAAATAGCACAGCTCCGGAATATGAGTAGAACGATCGCAATGCAATCAAACAGTCCCCGCTCGTTTACTAGCACAAAGATGCGAATAGGTCAAACAGAGGTGCCTTTTGTTGTGAGAACATATGATCTTCGTTTTGTAGATTGGGAGTTCAATGAAAAGTGTTGGCGAGGTGATGGCTATTGGGTGCAGATTTGAAGAAGCCTTCCAGAAAGCCTTGCGCATGATGGATGAGTCAGTGATGGGCTTCTACCCCAGTCAGGAAGTGGCATCAGAAAAGGTGATTTAAGATATCTACTTTTATATAAGAAAATATGCTGGTGGTAATTGGCCCTGTACATTGTTAGCTGTTTCATTTTGAGTGATAAGCATGGTGAAAACTGCAGTAACATCAGATGAGTGCATAATTCACCTTGTGAAAACTGCAGAGTGCAAAATGGAACTGAGACAGGATATGTCCTCCTTTCTTGAACTTTTATAAAATTCATAATCTAGATATGACGGTAAACCAAGGCAAAAGCTAATAGTAGCAGTAATAATAAAATATAAAGTAGAAATATAGTTATCTAGTAAATAATGGCAGATCAAAGATGTTCAGTTCTGTCCTTGTTTGACCTGTCCTTTGTAAACATCATGGAGTTTGCAAGTTGGGCGGATGCCTTGAAGATTTTTTGGGTTTTTTTTATCAGGAGCTGAGAGACCCGACAGACAAGCGTATTTTTGTGCTGGGAGCTGCACTTGCTGCTGGCTATTCAATTGATCGTCTTTATGAGTTAACCAACATTGACCGCTGGTTCCTTTACAAGTTCCAGAAAATCACAGAGCACTATCACCTGATGGAGAACTACAGAGGAAAGGTGTGAGGGATGGATGAACAGAGATGTGGTGGAGAGTTGTGTGTGTGGACTGGAAATGTCTGAGACAATGTCATCAGAGGGAAGTTTATGAACCGAAACATCTGACCAGAACATGCCCTGATTTTCTGAGATTTTAGGTGTGAAATGTTTCTTCCGTCCTGCTAAGAGTCTTTCTTGACTAATAAATGTCAACACTTGAACAGGCTTTGCCGACAGGGACCAGTTAAGAAAAGCCTGAAGCCCTTTTCTCTCAAAATTCCATACTGAAGCGTTTTTCAACTTTTGTTTTCATCAGAGCAAAGAGCTTCCCACAGACATAATGCTGCAGGCCAAGCAGATGGGCTTCAGTGACAAACAGATAGCTAAAGCAGTGGCAAGGTAAGTCATCTGGTTTTATGTCACTTTTTCTTTGAACCTGACTAGGTGACATGGCATGTAAGGAATTTCTTTTTAAGGGGGAAACATGCAACTTGCTACCTCAAAGTTAAATTGCAAGAACGTGTTCTGATTTTGTTGTCATTGCAGCAATGAGCTGGCTGTGCGCATGGCACGCATCTCACGGGGGGTGGTCCCATGGGTGCGACAAATTGACACTGTGGCAGCGGAATGGCCTGCCAGCACTAACTACCTGTACCTCACCTACAATGCAGCCCAGCATGACATTTCCTTCCTTGGGGGAGGTGTCATTGTGGTTGGATCTGGTGTCTACCGCATAGGCAGCAGCGTAGAGTTTGACTGGTGTGCTGTCAACTGCATCCGTCAGCTCAGAAAAGTAAGGGTGTGACTATGGGTGCAGCTCGAACAGTGCCACCAAAGAAAGTTTTAAAAAACCCCAACATTTTTAGCTTTAAAGGCAAGCATATGGTTTCTGAGAAATAAAAGGGAGAACCTAGTAGACTTAGAACACTTTGCTACTTGTTGCATGATGCTGAAAATAAGTACTCCAAAATTATCACATGTAATAGGCCTGTAACGGTATGCCATTAAAAACTTGCCAGATTTTCAATTTGAAATATGTCACTTGATGCATTATTTCCCACTCCTAAACTGTTGTGCTTATTTGAAGATGTGGATGTGATTGTGCATTATTGTGACTGCTGTATAATGCATAGATGGGTTACAAGACAATCATGATCAACTACAACCCTGAGACTGTCAGCACGGATTACGACATGTGTGACCGCCTCTATTTCGATGAAATCTCGTTTGAGGTGAGCCGCTGTTTATAGCAGGTCACGGCTGATTTAAAAATATATGTGTGCGTATATATTTTACATTGGGTCATTTGCAGGGCTACACTGATTTAATCACTATCATACTTTTTGAGAGGGCATTACCAAAATTTACTGAACACATCAACTTACACTGTGCATGACCGACAAAAAATGTCAAAGACAGTTTTATCAACACACATGCTCACAAGCTTTCGCATATACAGACATTTTCATTCCATGCTACAGCAGTAACATCAGTTATTCCTCATTGTGCTTTGTGGGCGTCTAACATTCCACATACCAGCTGGCTGACTGTTGGAAGTTGGCAGCATCTGCTGTCATGACAAGAAACCAGGGACACAAGCAAACTGTCAAAACGACTGGTGAAATAGTCTCTTCTCTCCAGAAGATCTGAAGTTCCACTCATGCAGTGGACACTTAACTGATGATGGCTGAATCCTAATTGACCGTTAATAGCTGCTCAAACGGCAATACGATGGTCGTCTTGGCATGTCTCTTTAGTTTCTGTGACACTGGAAAAGGAGTTGAACCAAACATGCTTTCAGAGTTTGGCAACCAATGGATAAGCAGTAGCCACTAGCTTTTACAATCTTGGACTGTTATGGAGATGGAATGTTACCTGCTGTATTTCTCACGAAAGTGGCAGAGATTTCATTACTGCGTGCTGACACGTTACATCTGCCTTAGCACATGAACAGCACATTAAAAATGGGTCCTATGGCACCAGGACTATAGCAGAAAAATATGCTCATGATGTTTCAAGTAGGCTGACTGTATAGTGTAAATGTGTGGGTACCAAAAGTTTGTTCCTTTGTCTGTGGTTAAGGTGGTGATGGACATTTATTCAGCTGAGAACCCAGAAGGTGTCATTCTGTCCATGGGAGGTCAGCTGCCAAACAACATTGCTATGGATCTGCACAGACAGCAAGTGAGTTCTCATAAATATTTATTTGTGGGAGGAAAGTGAGGGGATGTGATCAGGAAGAATATCAAATCTTATTTATTGTCACCTTAACTCAATCGTGACGTAGAATCCTACCTAGAGTAGAGTCCTCGAGTGACAGGGCATTTTTAGCCTTTTTTCAAAAATTCATAAAAAAAATCCCCCAAAACAATAAAAACATTATTTAAACTAGCTATTTAACTACAATAATAAAAGAAAACTCATTTCTTACCGTGTATCCTGGACCTTGTTCCATAATTTTGTAAATCGTTTGATGGAAACACAACTGAAGTTGAAGAAATCAAAAACTCCTCGCCATGTCTCAATACTATTTATAACACGTGCTCACTCCTTTTTCTCTTTCTTATCACTCTCTTGTGTCTTTCAGGCACAAATAATCTTGTCTTCATCCACTTTATCACAGTAAATTTCCAAAACAATGTCATTTTCCTCATCAGCGCATCATTTGAAGAGTAAATCTAGTCAAACAAGAACAAATGAGGACAGAGCGCTATAAAATCGTCAAATGACAACCCCAACAAAGTACTGGCAGCGCTAGACACAACCGTATGCTGACGTATGCAATCAGGGGAGCC
>SMGT01014451.1:416987-443694 GCA_004794575.1 Lanistes nyassanus
AAATTTCCAAAACAATGTCATTTTCCTCATCAGCGCATCATTTGAAGAGTAAATCTAGCATTTCTCAAGAGACAAAGCACGTGGATAAACACAACACAGCCATTTTTCACTCGATTGGAATTGTGGTCGAAAACGATCTAAACATAGTAAAAGGGAAGCAACTCTAGAAGAAATGATTCAGCTTTTGAATGTAAGAGTTCTTTACCTTAGACGATTAGCGATTCTCCATAAATAAATTGTCAAAGTTGCTTGGTTTATTTCCCGCATTCGCTCGTAAGCGTAGCCTATGCTGCAGGGGCTTATTCCCCGCACACGGCGCGATTGTGTTAAAGGAATTTTTGTCATGTGACTTTGGTAGACAACTATTTCTTTCAAATAGGTGAAACAAGAACTTAAAAGTGTGCAAGATTTTCTCATTTGTGTACATTGAAATGCATTTAAACAAACACTTCGTACAGCTTTGCTCGGTTTGGCACTGGGCTCTATCATCATTCCAGCCAGGATAACTGCAGAACATTATTTCTGAAAAGGGTAACAATAAGCAATTGTTCTACAGGTGAAGATACTGGGAAGCTCAGCCGACAGCATTGACAATGCTGAAAATCGTTTCAAATTTTCTCGCATGTTGGACAATATGGGCATCAGTCAACCACAGTGGAAGGAACTTTCTACCACAGAGGTGTGAAAAGTTTTGATTTAAATTACCTTTTTTTTTAGGCCAATCATTGGGAGCTAATTTTCAATGTTAGCTGTCTTTATTATTTAGTTATGATGTTTTTCTGTTATTGTCCATTTGAGATTTACAGATTTTGTTAAAACCTGATAAAGTTGGAATTTGTGTCACACAATTTCCTTCTTTCATTGAAGGCTGATGGTGTAATTTTACTATTGAGGAGAATCTTTCTACCTTATCCATCACCCAACCCCCTTTTTTTGGTGGTAGTGGGAGAGGAGGGGGAATCGTAATTTTAAAAAAAATTTGATTTGCATGTTGTTGCAGTCAGCAATTGCATTCTGCGAAGTAGTGGGTTTCCCATGTCTGGTGCGACCATCATATGTACTGAGTGGCGCCGCAATGAATGTTGCACATTCAGCAGTTGACCTGGAGAACTACCTGACCCAAGCTTCTGCTGTGTCTAAAGAACACCCAGTTGTCATCTCCAAGTTCATTCTAGAGGCCAAGGTCTGTCATGTCTTGAACTTGTGCATTTTCAATGAACTTTCACCCATTTGTGATTTGATGGGTCAACCAGGAAAGGAAATTTGCTGTGAAACTTAAAATCATCTGACTTGCTAACCATGCTGTCACATCTCATGTGAAAGTAGGTCCAAAGAAGTCTAGGGAAGAGAAGTTTTCACAAAATATGCCTTCAGCATTCTGTGGCATATTTTTTCTAAGACCGGGAATTGGTTACTGTTGTAGATTTTTCAGAAAGTTTAATTTTATGTTTGTTTATGCATATAATTATTATTTTATTAATTCAGGAGATAGATGTAGACGCTGTTGCCATTGATGGAGAAGTTGTGTGCATGGCAGTGTCAGAGCACGTTGAGAATGCTGGTGTTCACTCAGGGGATGCCACTCTAGTCACACCACCTCAAGATCTAAATGAAGAGACCTTGGCAAAAATCAAAGCAATCTGCCTTGCCATTGGCCGCTCCTTGGAGGTCACTGGACCTTTCAACATCCAGCTTATCGCCAAGGTGGGACTTGCAGATTTTCATCTCTTTGGTTTTTGTTTAAAACTGGAATCTTTCTCTCCACCCTGTGCATGTATCCGTCTGTGTATTTGTGTGCGCGCATGCATGCGTGCGAGTGTGTGCACATGTGTTGTATCTACTACATTTATCAATTGTTATTGCTTGTGTACTGTTGTTTGAGATAAACGTGAAATAGAAGAAAGGATAAATTTTAGGTAAATTGATTGAAAATTCATCTCATTTGTTTCTGCTTCATGTTTTACATGAGAATATGAAATATTTCTTGAAGAGAAACTATTTTTTCTCATTTGATTTTAAGGACAACCAGCTGAAGGTGATCGAGTGCAACGTGCGCGTGTCCCGCTCCTTCCCGTTTGTATCCAAGGCCTTGGACCACGATTTCATCGCCACAGCAACACGTGTCATCATGGGAGAGACAGTGGAACCTGTTAACGTGTTGTATGGCTGTGGGCGTGTTGCTGTCAAGGTCAGAAAGAAAGGCTTTGCACCTCCGCTTAAAAATCAGTTTGCTTCTCTCTCTCTAATGACACGTTTTCCAGTGGGCAGTTTTACAAAAGCTTGGTTTTGGTGGTCATGAAGAATAACTGCATTCCTACTCTGTATTGGATGTTTTCAAAATTCAGAACTTGTCTATCATTTTAAAAATAGATCTAAACTGAAACACTATTAAAAATCAACATTTTGCGAGTGTAAGGGAGATGACAGTGGATACATTACAAATTTTAAAATGCAACTTTCAGGTCCCTGTATTCTCCTTCTCACGACTGCAAGGAGCTGATGTGCTGCTGGGGGTGGAAATGGCCAGCACAGGGGAGGTGGCATGCTTTGGAGAAGACAGATATGAAGCATATCTTAAGGCCCAGCTAAGCACAGGATTCCAGATCCCACGCAAGAACATACTGCTTTCCATCGGCAGCTTCAAGGTCTGAGTCATAATTTTGAAATATTTACAGTGTGTCTTGTAAGAATGTCTTCCTTGTGTGATACATATATTTATTATTCTCCACTGTTCCCCTGCCCTGGTTAAAAAACATTCTCTTTATATTAATGGTTTATAATGTAAGGAAACTTATATCTTGAACTTTTTATTTCATCCAGTTGAAACTTTGCTGCTGGATCTAATGAGCTTTCAATATTGGACTGCCTTTTTAGAGGAGTAAGGTAGTTTCGAGGTAATCATAGGAGAGTGCTTTCCTCTTTCCTTCACCATATGTGGCTTTTGCTTTATGGTGTCCCTGATGTTTACAGAGCAAAATGGAACTGATACCTACTGTTCGATCTCTCAATGACATGGGGTACCATCTGTTTGCCAGCTTGGGCACAGCTGACTTCTACAATGAGCATGGTTTCAAAGTATGTGTGCTGGAAAACTGTTATATGCTCTTTGTGTGCGTGTGTGTGTGTGCATGTATGTTTGTATGTGTGTGTGAGCATGCGCATGGATGTGTGTGTGTGTGTGTGTGTGTGTGCACTTACACGTGAGTGAGACAGAGAGAGGTGGGGATGTATTATGATTATACCTTGACTGGCTACTGTTAGACTATGTGCATTGTAAATTTTATGTTGAAAATATGTGTTTTGTAATTGTTAGTGCATAGAACCAGGAGTAGCTAGCATAGTTAGTACATACCACCAGGAGTAGCCAGCATAATTTGTATATAGCACCAGGTGTAGCTAGCATAGTACATAGCACCAGGTGTAGCCAGCATAATTAGTACATAACAGTGCATGTATGCAGCATAATCAGTAAATAGCAACAGGTGTAGCCAGCATGACTGGGTGTTTTGAAACTACATAGCAACAGGCATAGTTTGTGTAATTAGTAAATACCAACATATGTAGCCAGCATGACTGGATGTCTTGAATCAGGTGACGGCGGTTGACTGGCCGTATGAAGACACAGGGGAAGACAGAACGAATGGAGAACAGCGCACCATTGCTGATTACCTGTCGGAACACATGGTTGACCTGGTCATCAACCTGCCACTGAGAAACTCTGGATCTTATCGTGCCTCCTCATTCGTGACGCAGGGTTACAAGACACGGCGCATGGCCATTGATTACTGTGTGCCTTTGTTTACTGATGTCAAGTGCACAAAAATGTTTGTGGAGGTGAGTTATGGCAGCATGACATGATCTCATTGTGCAGTGCCTTAAGCAGCAGAACAGAATGAGTGAAGTTCACAGAAAAGAGTCAGTTGAAAAAGGGATGGTTGTGAATATTAAATTTCATATTTTATGATTATTTCACTGGAGAAAATCATGAAGTCATTTAATTTTAGTATTTAGCCTTGCATTATTTAAATTGTCCAGCTTTATTATTAAATGCAAGCATTAAATACATTAAGGACTAATACATTAAATATGTGAAGGACTTGCACCTTAAACATACGATGGATTTACACATTATCATTTTTTAAAAATTACACAAATCTCTCCTTTTTTGACATTGCTTGCATATTTTTTAACTTTCTTTTCAAGGCATTGCGTCGAGTGAAAGGAATTCCACCTTTGAAAACCCACATTGACTGCATCTCATCAAAACGGATCATAAGGCTGCCTGGTATGTAGATGATCATATAAAGATGCTACCCTGAGCCTGATATATCTTATTTATTCCATTATTGTTCAAGCGTATCTCTTCATTTTGTCACTTGATAATCCAGTGCCCAAGCAACTGATTGGAGTTCTATTTCTAGCTTAGTTGTTATAAGTCAGTGACAGATACTCTGCAGTAAATGATTTGTCGATGTTTGTTCGATGTGTATGTTTTTCTTGAGACTTTTTCTTTTGGCTGTGCATGCATATGTTACCACCTGGTAGTATTTAGGGAACTTCCATTAAATTCACTTATCCTTTCTCTCTGGTACACCATCGGTGTTCCTGACTGCCTTGGGGTCTAACATCCGCTTCCAAGGTGGGAGTTTCGCGCCCATGAATAACACCTAAGACTTAAAAACTGACAATCTAGTAGCTGCCCCGCCAGACGCCTGGCACTACAGGGAACAGTACTAGGACGGGTTGACCCAGTGTCAGTATAATCCATAATGTGACTGGCTGGGACTGAGGCCATTGTTGCAACAGCAGTCCCATGTGTGGCAGCACGTAAACTTTGTCTCAAGCAACACTATCCTGCTGTGCACCTAGTTTGTCTCAAGCAACACTATCCTGCTATGCACCTAGTTTGTCTCATGCAACGCTATCCTGCTATGCACACAGTTTGTCTCAAGCAACACTATCCTGCTGTGCACACAGTTTGTCTCAAGCAACACTATCCTGCTATGCACCTAGTTTGTCTCATGCAACGCTATCCTGCTATGCACCTATTTTGTCTCATGCAACGCTATCCTGCTATGCACCTATTTTGTCTCATGCAACACTATCCTGCTATGCACCTATTTTGTCTCAAGCAACACTATCCTGCTATGCACCTATTTTGTCTCATGCAACACTATCCTGCTGTGCACCTAGTTTGCAAAAAGAAAAACCCATAAAACAAATCATTTTTCCCGACTTTCAGCAGTTGTGACAAATAGTGATGGCCCTACCTAATCAAATTTGCGCACGGGTGAATACACACTCACTCACACACACACACACATGTATGCATGCATGCACACATAGGCACATGCATAAATTGGTATGAATTTTTCAACCAGCATGTGTTTATGTTTTGGTGTGTCGGTGTGTCCATCTTTGCATTTATTTTTATTTTCCTTTCAGGTCTGATTGACGTGCACGTGCATGTGCGTGAGCCTGGAGCCACCCACAAGGAAGACTGGGCCTCTGCCACTAGGGCAGCCCTGGCAGGCGGCGTGACCATGATTCTGGCCATGCCCAACACAAATCCTCCCACTGTGGATGCCTCGGCCCTCGCCCTCACTCAGAAGGTAAGCTGTCTTGGGTCGATTCTGTAGTTTTTGAACAGGCCATGAGGATATGGTTTTACCCCCATCTCTCTGTTTTTGAAGGAAATGGAGGATCTTTCCTTGGACTTTTAAAGGTTTGTTTTTTGTTTAATGGTTTTGTTTTGGTTTTTTGTTTTTTCTGGAGGGGGGGGGGACTTTTGCTTCAGTTTGTACACTTTGAAGTGTGTAAAGCATAATCATTCTGCAATGTCAGGAACCATCAAAAATGACCACAATTTCTTGAAAACGTCTTTATTCTCAATGGACTTTCATGAACATCTCTGCGTTCACTGAATTTTCATGCACATTTTATCCCCACTGCATTTTCATAAACATCTTTATCCTCGCTGCAGTTTCATTTCTGACAGTGGGTGTTTACTTGGGACACCACATGTCACATGACAGTGTGTGCAGTTTGTCATTATCACCCATCAGCCTGTAGCAAGAAGCCAGTGAAGGCAGACCACCAATTCCCTCTGATAGCATCGCCATCGTCTTGCCTGACCCACACTTGCTGACCTGTTGCCAAATAGGTGGTTACTTGTGTAGAACCTTGGTCAAACACATCGTTCTTGCCTTCAGCAAAAAGTGCACCCAGCAGGCCCCCATTTTTGACCACTGCAAGGACAACATGTCCACGTGCATTGGTGGACATAATGGACACGAAAAGTTATACAGGGGCCGTGGAAATACTTGTCTGTGGGTTGTAGCCACTGCCAACGTTAGTCATCACGCGGTCAAACTTTAGGGGTTGCAGATATCCCAGTGCCACGCCGTTAAATTCATCATCTCTGGAGAAGTGGGCCGTAAATGCAACTGCAAGAAAAAGACACACCTTCTAAAGTGGAACTGCTGCTAAAACTGCTATGTGCTGCTATGTACTGTTATGGATGTGGCCTCTTAATGTATTACTGGCTAGACCACTTACCGCACCTTTGTTCAGGTAAAGTTGGGGGTGGTGGAGTGTCTTGTCCAACATCAGAATTAAAATTTCTCACTGATCAGAATAGGCGTAAGCGACAGTTGGCTTTTGACTAAGCATAAGAGGATAGACTTTTTATCACAAGGTCACAAGTCCCTTCCTGTAATTAATTTTGAATCTTTTGATCATCACCATCAAATCTGTTGTCTTCATGGTGCCTGCGAACAAATCACCATCCAGAAGCTCCTATTCTCTGTTTTTTTAAAATAATTTTTATTCCCTCCCCGTGGCCCAGGTAGATGTATGATGCCACTTGGAAAGTAAAGCTTTCTTTGGTCAGAATAGTGTCTAGAGTGTCAGTTGACTTTACCTGGTTTTATATCCTTGTTGATACACTGACTTAATAAATAAGCAGTCAGACTTGAAAGAGTGACAGGGAGAACGAGGGAGATGTATTTGTGGCATGCCAGTCTGGAGATGTATTTGTGCCATGCCAGTCTGGAGATGTATTTGTGGCATGCCAGTCTGGAGATGTATTTGTGGCATGCCAGTCTGGAGAGGTACTTTTAGTGTCATTAGCCAGTTCAGTCTGAGATGTGTAATAGTTGCAAAATCCACAACCAAAAATATGTTTTTCAACTTTAGTGTTTTTAAAGGGAAAGTAAAAGGTTGTGATCTTTACGACAATCATACGTCATCTCAGCCCTGCATTCCATGTGTACACATGATTTTGATATGTTATTTCAGGATGTCATATAGCGACCAGGTCATGGAGTTTGTCTCTCCCACTATCCCCCTCTCTCTCAAAGAATTGCAAAAAATACTAATTACTGTTCTTTGTGGTTTAAAATTTGTCAGATCCCAGGTGATCTCACTTTGTCATAATAACCTCCAAAATTAGGATTGTTGACAGTAGAGGTGCCTTCCAGCAGTTGCAAAGATTGGTGCAGAATGCAGAGGTTCCCACAACACCCTTTTCTTCGTAACCAACTATTGGAGAAAGTTGACTTACCTTGGCTGAAAGCTCTTGGCAGTCGATTTTCGATGGCAGTCACCTTTGCCTGCGACACTTGGATCTTGCTGTTTGTTGCTGTGCCAAAACGTGGTGTGACTGGATCTGTGCTGCATGTTGCGTAACCGAAGCCACCAGCGTTTGGATCAGTGCTGCTTGCTGCCGCCCAGAAGCCTCCAGCGCCTCGATCTGGACGGCTTGTTTCTGGACAGAAGCTTCCAGTGTTTGCATTTGTGCTGCTTGCTGTTCCACAGAAGCATTTAATGTCGGGGTCTGTGTTACTTGTTGCTGTACAGATTCCTCCAACATCTGCATCTGTCCTGCTTGTTGATCTGCAGAAGCCTGCGGTGTTTGAATCTCTGTTCCCCGCTGCCCTGCTGCAGTCTCCACCTTAAGGATCCGTTCTGATTGTTCTTTGACAGCAGCTTCCAGTGCTTCCAGTTTTGCATCTTCAGGCCTCTTATGTTGCAAATCTACAGCTTCCTTGTCGCAGGCTACAAAGCCAAAAATTGCTGCTAGCAGGAGAACTTGACTGATCACAAATGGTCTTGATGAGATGGGCGCTGTGCTTTAAATAGCTACTCACTGTTGGAAGCTTCATTGGGAGTTTTATATGTGATATAAATACCTGCATGCTATAAATCTGTTTGCAACAAGGAAGTGACAGACTGCTATATGGGCTTTATGTTTATGATACATGTACTTGTGATCTTTACTCTAACAGTAAAAGTTTCTAGAGAAAGCTGGGATTTCCAGAAAATGGTCTTGAGATACTTTTGTAAATGACGCTGCCAGAGAATATATCAAAAAGTCTCCAGAATAGCTTTGAAGATTGAAAAAAATTGTAAAGCATTATAAATATCATATTTGTAGTGCAGTTTCCCAGCAAGTAAGGAAGGTTAGTGTGCTGGAAGACAGAAGGAGGTTCATTTATCTCAGTTGCTTTGCTGTTGACTGAGGATGACAGCAAGGTTGCAACATTTCCACAGCAGATATACCAGGGAATGTATTAACATATCCTCCTGTTCCTCCAGTATGGTATGGGGCACCAAGAGGGGAATGGGTATAATGCTCATGGTATATAAAGAATTGCATTCTAACTGAAGAATTCATTCTTTAATTATAAAATTCATTCTTCAACTATAGAATTCATTCTATAAGTATGCCATTGTAATTCTGTAGAGACAGTTTATTCTGTCTATACTATGAGCAGAAAATGCCATGCAAATCATTCTATATAGACAGTCCAAGACTGCAGCTGTAGAATGAACTGTGTATTTTATCATGCCAATTCTTTAGCTAAACAATGAAAACAAAGTCAGCAATTTATTTCAATGGCAAGGCCCCTCACAGTGCACAAAAATAAGCAGCTACACATTATCAGATTTATGATAATCACTCAAAATATGCATTTGTATATGTGTGGCATTTTTAAAAATTGTAGTTAGGAGGTGTTTGGTGCTCACTGTCTGCTGATGCGCATGCTGCCCACTCCAGCAGCGGTCCCAGCCACACTGGGTCATGGCCTTGACCTTGTGCAGCATGAGTTGCAATTGGGACCACTGTTGGAGTGGCTGGCACATGCGTTACCAGATTATGGGTGCCAATCGCCTCCTCACCCAATAAGTAACAACAATAACTACACATATACAAAGGCACATTTTGAGGGATTATCATGAATCTGTTAATGTGTGGCTGCTGTTTGTGTCCTTAACATATATATATTTTCTTTAAATAAATTTTGATGGGCAGTGTGTATATTGTATCGGTGTAGCCAAAAGAGGCGTAGTGAATACACCATGAGGGGCTGATGAGGGCTGCTTGGCACCAAAATAAATTGCTGGTCTCATTTTCATAGAATTCATTCTATAGCTGCAGCGTTCAATTGTATATACAGAATTGTATATATGTATAGGAATTTCTGCTCATGGTATAGATAGCATATATTGTCTTTATTGAATTACAATGGTATAGTTAAAGAATTAATTCTATAATTAAAAAATTAATTCTGTAATTATAGAATGCAACTCTTTATATACCATGAGCATTATACTCATTCCCCTCTTGGCACCCCATAGTATTGTACCATAATTGCTTCTTAATAAATTGAAAAATGTAGATAAAGATTAACCAGATAGTGATCTTAGGAAGAGGAGCAGGAGGTGGAGGTGGTGGGGGAGGGGGGAATGACAGCCTTACATAGCTGTAGAAATATAATGCAAAATGCAGTCATGTTTCACACCACTTCTTTGCTCATGAATTATGTGAGTACAGACTCCAGGTGTTAAAACCATTCAACCCATTGTTGAACAGTTGAAGTTGGTTCTTAGTGTAGTATTTCTAAGGCAAGATAGTATTTGTGTTCCAGTGTTTTCTTGGTTTTGGCTTCTCAGATGTATGGGAGTTTCCGTTGGTGTATTCTGACTTGACTTTGTTGTTTATGTAATGCCACGGATGAAGGAATTGGCTAACATAGACAGTAGCTGGTGTTCTTGAGGTGGTCAGCAATATCTTTCGGAGTTGTCTAAATCAAGAGTGTCTTGACTGTAATTTGGGATTGAATATAACATTGAAACTGGGGAGTACAATGCCCCTGTTGCATTGAGGACTATTTGAATGTTACGTTTTTTTACCTACCCCCCAACTTTGATTTAGGGATAGATGTTGATGAGCTGCCATCCTAGTGGTCATTGATTTCAGATCATCTAAGGTCATCTCAGCCCTCAGCTTACATGGTCTTTCATGTAAAAATATATGTAAAATTGAAGTGTCCAATAACATTTTAGGCAACTAAAAACTTGAAAAAAAGGTTTGAAGATAAATAATGTCACTAAACTTAGTACTTAGGTTAGGATTAGGGCAGTAGAAAGAGTGGCCAGCGTGGACAGTGACAACTGCAAACCACCATGGCCAAGACACCACAGCAGCAGTAACCAGCTTGAAGCGAACCAGGGTCTACCACCACCTGTCCAACTGCCATGGCTAGCACACCCCTTTCCCCCACCCCGCCCTCTTTATCCCCCCTACCTATCATACAGAATCACCGAAAAGTGAAACCACTTCCACAACAGCTGTGAATGGTCCTTAATTTTAGCACAGATAATTGTGTACAACCTTGATGATGGCACACCAAGACTGGTAGGAGACTTGAAAAGTTTATTCTTAGGCAAGTCTATGATCCACACTTTCTGTAATGCAGTATATAGGAAACAGACTTCACCACTCCCAATCATTCTTAAGCATGTGAGCAGTGTTTAGTAAGCACAGTCAAAATGGTTTTATAGCTACAGCATTCAACTAGACATACTTAGACACTTGACAATAAAAAGAGGCCCTTCACCTTTCACTGTTTTATTTCAGCCAATCTAATATTTTGATGGGCTAGTACTGAAGGTGTCCTTAGTATTAGCCATCTGTAAGCTAGAGATAAAGCAGACATGATGGAGGCTCAAGATTGAATTATTCACCAAAAGAGACAGTGTGTGTGTGTGTGTGTGTTTATCTCAGTCAAGGTTTGCATTAAAGACTAATCATTTTCTTTTTTGGTGGATGCCTATGAGATCTGGGTTTTTTCCTCCTAAAACTGATCTTCACAAACCTGGTAGTTTGTAATTCATTATGATTTCTGATGTAGCCACTAGCTTTGCCTGGGACACTATAATGTAAATTTTGGTTTAGCCATTTCTTTATTCTGCTGCAGTGCATTACATCATCGACATAGGGGGATGGGTGGGTGTTTTGTTGCTTAACATCCAGTCCCAAACTATGTGCATACCAGGATGGTGTTGCTTAGACAAAGTTTATATGCTGCCACATGTGGGACTTGTTGCAACATAGGCTTCAGTCACATTACACTGACACCGGGCCAACCAATCCTAGTACCGTTCGCTATAGTTCCAGGCGTCTGGCAGGGCAACTACTAGATTGCCAATTTTTAAGTCTTAGGTGTGACCCAGTCGGGTTCCGAACCAGTGACCTCCCACCTCAGAAGCAGACGCCTAAACCACTAGACCACCGAGGTATTGCTACATATGGGGGAAGCTGTATGGTGAACATTGGATAATGTATTATTGATGCATTATTAACAGTCATAATGGTGAAAATAAACACCTTTCTTTGGTTTTTAGGCTATATTTCCCAACCAAGCATGGGAAGGAACATGCAAAAAGAAATAAATTATGGGTTTTTCAAACCATGATAACAGGCTTATGTTAGCAAAACAGGTTGGCATAATAATCATCACATATAATCATTTAGCAATATGCTCTTCGCTGTAATAATCATCACATATAATCATTTAGCAATATGGTCTTTGCTGTAATAATCAACACATATAATCATTTAGCAATATGGTCTTCGCTGTAATAATCATCACATATAATCATTTAGCAATATGGTCTTCGCTGTAATAATCATCACATATAATCATTTAGCAATATGGTCTTTGCTGTAATAATCATCACATATAATCATTTAGCAATATGGTCTTCGCTGCACAAGATGTTCTAAACGTTAAGCCATTTTGCTATTTACTAAATGTATCGTGTTGCTGGTGTATATATAAAATATGTGCAAAGGGGGAAGGGAGGAGGAGGAGGAAGAGAGAGAGAGCAAAGAAGCAAAGAAAGTGTAGCCAGGTGTGCTGGTTCAGAAAGTGTTAAACATGGTGTTAATAATAACACATTGGACAGCTAGGATTGTCACTGCGTGTACACATCACTTAACTCCATGTGAATTTCGCCTGCGTCACACATCAGTCAGCTTGAATTAGGTAACCTGTAAAAATTGTCCACCAACTCCCTCTGACGGCATCGCCGCTGTATTGTCTGACCCACACCTGCTGACCTGATTGCATGTGGATGCTGACCTGGGTGGAGCCCTGGTCGTAAATATCTGTCTGGCCCTCAGCAAAGACAAGGTCCAAAGTTGACCCGTCCTTGACCACTTCTACAGCTACATTCCCATGTGCATTTGTGGACATGATGGACAGGAAGAAATTGTAGACCCCTGAGACTGGGGCAGTGAAAATACCCGTCTCTTTGCTGTAGCCACCTCCGATGTTGGTCAGCACACTGTCGAATATCAGGGTTTGGTGTGGCCCCAGTGCGATGCCGTTATTACCATCATCACCAGTAAAGTGGACTGTAAAGGCAGCTGTAAGAAACGCGCATGCAGTTAGAGGATTCCTGCCGTGCAAAATACAGAAAGTGATGAAAATTAAAGAGGTGGTTGTGGGGAAGGAGAGTGTGTGTGTGTGTGTCCGCATGCTATTACCATGTCAGGAGTAGTTCTGCTTTTAGTGTAACAGGTTTATACCTATAAGAAAGCGGACACATACCCACACGAAGTACAAACTATGAGAGGTGTTTACCTGCGGCAAAGGTTGATGGCAGTTTGTTCTCGATGGCTGTCAGTTTGGTCTGCTGCGCCTGAATCAGTGTTGCCTGTTGCTGGATCTGTGCTCCTAACTGCTGTACCACAACCTCCAGTGCTGCTGTGTTGGTATCATCAGACCGCTTTTGTAGGAAGATTCTGTGTCCTTGGCCGCTGCTTACAAAATTGGAAATAATTGCTAGCAGTAACAGTTTCATGATGGTTAGTATATGAAGTTTCTTCAGTGAAGTGGACCTTGTTCTTTGGCCAGATGCAGCCCTGGTGCAGGTTTTATAAAGAGCACATACCTGTATTCTTTGAGCATCAGTGCTTGAAATCTAGATGTGTGTTCGGCAACAAGGGAATGAAGGAATGTATTCTGTAAACTGTGATTACACAGGGTCATGCTGGTGCCCTATAGGTTGCTGGGAGACAAAATTTGTGGTTAAAATAATTTAGACTGTGTCTTCAGATTTTATGGATTTGTTTGACAGACCTGAACATTTTTGTTGACAAACAGATAACATACATTCTGGTTTTAAAAAGCTGCAGCACAAGATAGTTAAAAGGTATTTATGGCTATACCTGTTGCAAACAGATACTTGTAGGCATCAGATGTCCTACAGCAGAGGTACTGCAAGTAGAAACTGCACTCAGATTAAGGGCATCCTAGTGGGTCAAAATTAAGTCACTGAGATATGTCACTTGTCAGTCGTTTGCTATCTCATCATCAAGTCCACTGGCTGACTTTGATTTTTGGGGCTAGGCTCAATGAATATGGTGACCTTAAATCGTTTTGATGCAAACTCAGTGGTTTTAGCAGGAATGGGATTGGTTGGATCAATGGGAATACTGACCCTAAAATTGCAACGGATAGTTTGCCAGCAGGAAAATGCAGACGTGTCTGGTGCCTTATTGTAAAGTGTTACCACCTACAGAGAATGCAAATGTGCTGGGTGGGGGAGAAATAGGAAAGCGCTGCTTTGTGCTGGGGGGAAGTGAGATACACACATGAAAACAGTGACACATTTTTTTGTAATTTCCTGTTGTTTAATGAATCAGGATGTTACACTTATTCAAGTATGACTTCAGCTACTGACATTCTAAAAATACACATCAGTCAGCTTGTATCATACAACCAGTAAAAATGGTCCATGAGCTGCCTCTGATGGCATCACCATTCTCTTGTCTGACCCATACCTGCTGACCTGCTACTAGGTGTGAGGTCACCTGAGTGGATCCCTGGTCGTCGGTGTTAGACAGGCGTTTGGCATAGACTACATCCAGGACAGACCCATCCTTCATGACTGCTGTAAATACACTGCCTTGTGTAGTTGTAGACATGATGGACAGGAAGAAGTTGTAGACTCCAGACACTGGGGCAGTGAAAATACCTGTCTGTGTGTTGTAGCCACCACCAGTGTTGGTCAGCACATCGTCGAATATCAGGGTTTGATGTGGTCCCAGTGCGATGCCTTTATTTATGTCGTCACCGGAGAAGCGGACTGTAAAAGCCACTACAATGAGTGTGTATGGTTGTTTTTGAGTGAAATTGGAGTAGAATATGAAGAACTGTGTATTGGACTACATGCAGTTTAACGGTCTATACAAAGATCAGAGGATCATCTAAAACAGTGGGTTGGAAATGTAAATTACAGGATTTTGGGGTGGGGGTGGGAGAGGGGGAAAGGTCTACTGATCATCAGAAACAGTTCTAGCTTTAAACCGTGTGTTTACTGTTGGCAAATAGTTTCCTGATCTACAGGAAACATCCACTTTGTTTATAAATGACATGAGCTACAAAAGCTGCATATGCTACTATTTTGCCCATTGGCTGCTGTCGGGGAAAATGAAAACTAATGGAACGTTCTTAGCAACCATTAAGATACGGCTACTTTCATAGGAATTTGAAGCTTGGATGGTATACAGAACTATAGAAGCAAACATGAAGGGATACCTGGGGCAAAACTTGATGGTAACGAATGCCGGAGGGCAAGTAGCTCCGTCTGTATTGTCTGAATGTGCGCTGCTTGCTGCTGGATCAGAGCACCCTGTTGCTGGATCTGTCCTCCCTGTTGTTGTACCACAGCCTCCAGTGCTGCTGTGTTTACATCATCGGATCTTTTTTGCTGGGCAGTTGTTCCTCTTGCATGGCTAACTATCAGGTTGAGAGTAACTACCAGCAGTGCCAGCCTCATGACAAGCATTTGGCACAGGCTTTGGTCTCCAGGCCAAGTACACCGCTGCTGTAATCTGTGGAGGTTTGTGCAGGAAGTCGTACACTGTACTGTCACAGTTCCAGGTCTATGACAACAAAATGTACCCAGTACTTTATAGTTTCAGGTGGCAGCAGTAGAACCAGGGCGTGTAAGGCTTCTAGTGCATGGCTGTCACAAGGTTGATGAGAAGTACATACCCATGTAATGTGAGCGGCAAGCATTGGTTGGTTGGCAACAGAGGAATTCCAGAGTAGTGTCTGTGTTGTGATGGCTCTTTAATGGTGCATTTCATGGCAATGTGATAAAAAGAAAATTGGAGGGGTGGTGATTCACTGCATGCTGCACAATTTTGGCTGCAAAACCAAGCTCTTACTGTAATCATATTTAGGTCGGCTTTTGTTGTTTTGGGAAAGGAGAGTGCTTCCACTTTGCAGTGATTTCGCACTCTGGGGGAGGGGAGGGTGGATTTGGGAGAAGGAAGGAGAGAAGGGAGAGAAGCGATCTTTGGTTTTCTGCACTGGAGGTGACTGTGTGAATGTGGGCATTTCATTTTTCTCTTCTTAACAGAGAGGATGGAGATGGTTGCAAACTGTGATAACTGAATGTGCTGGGAAGGAGAAGATAACGAACAGACGTGCAAACGAAAATAAAGTTAGGCTACACTAGTTTAATCAAAACAGCCTGGCATTTGTGTGATATGTATGCTGTTAACACAACAGTCATGTTAACTAACAGTTTACATTGGAGTGAATGTTTGAAGATTGCTTTTGGTTAGAAATCATTCGAAAGAATCTTTGAAACATTAGTACATATGTTATAAACTGTAAAACTTTTAAAAAAAATTAAAACTGGTCCTATTAGGGGTGAAAAAGACAAACGATTTGTGAAGTGGATGTTATTTTCATCTGGAGCTCTTTAGCTGCCTCCCACTTTGGGGTTTGCCGTAACATTGTACCAGACTTTGCCATAACATATTACCAGGACCTGATCTTGGACTGTGTCTTTGCATTCTCTTTCTACTCACTGATAAGGTTGCCCTTTTTGCTAACATTCCCTTGAACAGTCAACTGTTGTTTTTTTGGCAAAAATGTTTTTATTTTTTAGTCCAGTTTTCTTTCAAATCAGTGTGTTTATTTTCACTTCCAGCATTCACAAAAAAAAGCAGTAGAGAAGTGAAAACAGCTCTGCATTTTAATGTACAACTCTTTTTGGATCATGATGCTAAATTCCAATAACAGTATTGTACCCATCAGTCGGCTTGTATCAAGTAGCCAGTGAAAATAGTCCACCACTGGCCTCTGACAGCGTCGCCAGTGTACTGTCGTGCCCACACCTGCTGACCAGCCTGCAGGTGGATGCTGACCTGAGTGGAGCCCTGGTCCTGCTTGTCTGTCAGACCTTCAGCAAAGACGATGTCCAGAATGGAACCATCGTTGACCATCGCTACCATGACACCTGCATGCGTGTTGGTGGACATGATGGACAGGAAGAAGGAGTAGGCACCAGAGACGGGGGCAGAGAAAATGCCGGTCTCCACGTTGTAGCCATTACCCAAGTTGGTCACCACATTATCAAACTTCAGAATTTGCTGAGGTCCCAGTGCAATACCATTATCTGGGTCATCACTGGAAAAGTGGACCGTAAAAGCCACTGCAAGCAGTTGACAAACGATGCTGAGTTCAGTGGTACAGCTTCATGTTAGAGCATATTTATAAAAATCACATAATTGTATTGCAAGTGAAAGTTTCCATGTTATAGCAGTTATTAGAGATCTTGTGTAGAATTTCATCTGACCACTGATCATTTATTTGGACAGGTCAGTTTGGTAATGGTTGGAGGGTTAGGATCTCATAGTCAAAAATAGTTTTAGCATGAAGAAAGTAGGCCGTTCATGTGTTATAAATAAGTATAATCCTGTTACCAAGGACTATAGGTAGGGTGTGGCTTATGGCAGCCCTTGTAGCAGCAGTAATGCATGAAAATTAGGCCTAGAGAACAGCATCAGATGTGCATAAGCTGCTAGACTGTAGGCATATTATTTCCTGCACAACTGCAAGTTGCACTAACTGAAAAAAAATTGCATACCTGGGGATGGCAAACGCTCTTCAAGGGCAGTCAGCTTTGCCTGCAGGGTTTGAATTTGAACTTCCTGCTGCTGGATCTGTAGTCCTTGTCGTTCTACCACAGCCTCCAGTGTTGCATCATCAGCCCTTTTCTGTCGCAGACCTGTACCTCCCCAAAGTTTGAAAGTGAGCGCAAACAGTAGAAGTTTCATCATAGTCTCTCTGATTGGTGTGGCCTCTCTCGGCAGAGCAGAACTTTTGCTTTAGTCACCTGTTGTGTCGATGGAGGTTTTAATAAGTGCTTCTGACGTTCCTTGTGTGCTGTGAGCAGCAAGCATTAAGTAATTGATAGCTGGACTTGTGTTTGGCAGCAGGGGAATGAACATTCACTTTCTTGAAGTTTTGATAACACTGCTTACAACAGTGTTATGCAAGTGGACTAAGGTGTAGAAGGAATACTATTATGAGCTTAAAAATTCTCGAAATAATGGCACTGAGACTTTTTAGTGTCTTTGCTAGCAGTGACAAGGATTCATCCGGGTAGATGTATGTGCTTGCTTTAAAAATCTGCAGCTTCATTTACATTTTTTTCAAGTTTGGGTGGCTTCCATGATTGTGATCAGTATTTCTCTGTTAATGTCAACTCTGCAGCTTTGTTCTATCAGTGAAACAGAGCTTCCTGGGATTGTTACATACATGTACTTGAAAAAGTATATTTTGGATGAAAAGATCAAATTCCACCAATGGTGAGGAGAAGAGGACATCGGTGAAGTTGAAATCACATTTATCAGCAAGTAATCACACAGTGCTAGTTTCAGATCATGTTGATGATAGTTATAACCATCAGATTTTTTCCATTTAAAAAAAAAAAAAATTGCCCAGCTTAAGCTCAACATGAATGAACACAGAAGTCCTGTATATGGTAGGTTTTACATCTGTTGTTAGGTAAACATTGCTTGAAAAGGATTACAGCATAAAATCATCATAGATCTTCATTACTTTGATGAAAGTGCTCATTTTTCTGTTATAATATGGAGTCACTTTCTTTTCTTGAAAGATGTGACCACCTCGATGGTCTAATGGTCAAGGTCTTGAGTTCTGAGCTGGGAGGTTGGTGGTTCGCAATCCAGTTGAGTCATACATAAGACTTAAAATTAGCAATCTAGTAGCTGCTCTGCCAGATTTCTGGCACTATAGGGAACAGTACTAGGACTGGTTGGCCCAGTGTCGGTATAATGTGACTGAATGGGATTGAAGTTCTGTGTTGCAACAGCAGTCCCAGTGGCAGCACGTTGTCCCAAGCATCACCAGCATAATATGCACCTTGTTTCCATACCTAACACGACACATCAGTCATCCTGTATTTTGCAGCCAGTGAAAATTGTCCATGAGCTTTCTTTGACACCATCAGTGTTGTCGGACCCAAACCTGCCGACCTGCTTGTACGTGTCTGTGTTTCTAAAAGTGCATCCTTCTCACTGAAAGCGAGTTTTGTATAGCTTTGTGTTCCCTTTTAACTGTAGAATCATAATGCTAAATACAAACATTAATAAGATCAGTCTGCTTGTATCAGATTGCCTGTGAAAATTGTATACCAGCCCCCTCTGACTGCATCACCACTATTTTGTCGGGCCCAGACTTGCTGACCTGATTGGAGGTGTGTGGTCACTTGAGTGGAGCCCTGATCATTAACGTCTGACTTGCCTTCAGCGTACACGATATCCAGCACTGACCCATTCTTGACAACAGCAATGTAGATGTTGTTATGTGCATTTGGTGACATGATGGACAGGAAGAAGTTGTAGAGTCCGGAGACTGGGGCAGTGAAAATACCCGTCTGTACGTTGTAGCCACCCCCTATGTTGGTCACCACAACATCGAATTTCAATATTTGTTGAGGTCCCAGTGGAAAACCATTGTCTGGTTCATCATCATGGAAGCGGACAGTAAAACCCACTGCAAGGAAAAAGCATCATGGGGAAGTTTGAAAATAAAGGGGCAGGGGTGGCTACATTACACAGTATGATATATGGTTAAGTTTAAAATCTCGGCCTATGTTTTTCCTTATAAGACTGAAAGGATTTTTTAAAAAGTGTACCTTGCTTAGAAAGTGATGGCAAGCGGTTCTCAAGGACAGCGAGCTTTGCCTGCAGGTCTTGAATTTCGGCTTCTTGCTGCTGGATTTTTGCTTCTTGGTGCTGACTGTGTGCTGCCAGCTGCTGAACAGTGGTCTCCAGGGCTGCAAGGTTGGTGTCGTCCGACCTTCTCTGTCGGAAAATGGTGCCCCCCTCCATGCTGCCTATAAAGTTGAAAGTAACTGCCAGCAACAGCAGCTTCATGATGATCCCTGTGCTGGATGCGATGACTTGGGGCAAGGCAGACCTTCTGTAATCACCTGCAGCCCTGCTCCAAGTTTTACTTGTGCAGTGAGTGGCAGACAACAGATACCTTAGGACTGAGTGTGTGTTTATCAGCAAAGGAATGAAAACTATTTGCACATGGCCTGACAAAGGAGCGTTGTACCACTCCCAGTGGACTACTGGGGGCTGAGAGGTGGAATATGTACATAGTTCACTTATCCTCAAGATAATGGTCTGATGGCCTTATATCACTGTTTGACAGCAAGGACAAACATTCAGTCATGGAGAAATAGTTGTTGATTTTAAATTGCTTAAGCACATCTGGAGAGCATTTTCTGAAAATGTGTATGTATGGGTCTAGTAGGAAAATAAGGGAATGTTCTGGGGGAGGGGGGAGTGGTGGAAGCAGGGAACAGGGGCAAGGTTGGACTGTGTCAGTGTGCAGTCACACTGTGACCCACTGGATTGTGTTGCGATATAGATATCAGATGTGTGCACATATCTTCTTGTGGCAGTCAGAGAAAACACGTTACACATTTGTACCTTTGGGATATTCTGTTTAATTTAAAATTCTTTTTTTATCAGGAGGGTGTTAAAATACACTTTAATCAGCTTGAATCATGTAGCCAGTAAAAATTGTCCACCATCCACCTCTGATGGCATCACCACTGTTTTGTTGGACCCACACTTGCTGACCAGCTTGCAAGTGGGTGCTCACCTGAGTGGATCCCTGGTCATTAGAGTCAGTCTGTCCTTCAGCATAGACAAGATCCAGAATAGACCCATCCTTGACCACAGCTATAAGTACACCTCCATGTGCATTGGGCGACATGATGGACAGGAAGAAGTTGTAGACACCAGAGACTGGGGCAGTGAAAATACCTGTCTGTACGTTGTAGCCACCCCCTATGTTGGTCAGCACATTGTCAAATTTCAGTATTTGCTGGGGACCCAGTGCAATGCCATTGTTTCCATCGTCACTCGAGAAGTGGACAGTGAAAGCCACTGGGAAGCAAATAGTCATAAAGAAACTGGTCCTAAATACTTAGATTATTTTGAAATTATGTGGGAATAGTTTCAGTTGAAATAAGGTTTCTAATCTTGTTTGCCTTAGTTTAACCACTAATCATCTCTTTGACCCCTTTGACCACATTTTTTATTTTCTTGTGGCTAGTTAGGTGGTTGGGGTGTGTGGCAGTGTCCCACCATTATACTGTTATAACTAGTTTTAGGTTTATTTTCCATAAAATGAAGCACAAGAGTGGTTCTAACTTTGCATTCCATAAATACAGCACAAAAGTGGTTCTAGCTTTGTATTCCATAAATACAGCACAAGAATGGGTTTAGCTTTGTATTCCATAAATACAGCACCAAGAGTGGTTCTAGCTTTGTATTCCATAAATACAGCACCAAGAGTGGTTCTAGCTTTGTATTCCATAAATACAGCACAAGAATGGTTTTAGCTTTGTATTCCATAAATACAGCACCAAGAGTGGTTCTAGCTTTGTATTCCATAAATACAGCACCAAGAGTGGTTCTAGCTTTGTATTCCATACATGAACTATGAGTGGTTCTACCAACCAGCCTGGTTACAGCTTGTATTTGCTTCGTCTCCAAGTCTACCAAATTTACTCTCTTCCCATTGGATGGAGAAGACCTCGTCTTACCCGTTTTTTGATTATGAAAATGACGTCTCTACATTCCTAACTCTACGTACTTTCGCGTCATAAGCGCTGTCAACTTTCTTGGATGAACACTTTCAAAGAAATAAGAACATAGAGTAAAAGGGAACAAAGTTCTTTAACAATAGCGCTGTGGAAACTTTCTACAACGTAACAGCTACAAAGAGATGGAATATGCTGATATCAGATAAACTAATTTCAAGGTTTATCTTGTAGTGCTCCTAAACACATTCACTTGAGATATTTTGCAATTATAAGTTTGCTGCGGGTGTCATGGATTTCTGATGGATTGTAAAAAGTGCATATACTCACGGGCAGACAGCGCCATTTCCGAAGTGTTTTAATAAGAATTACAATCTGTTGTAGTGGGCTGGGTTGGTTCAATATTGGAACCTCTTTTTCATCCACAAAACGACCCATAAATTGCCCCACACAGACTTGACTTCACAAGGCTGGGGTGAGCGCCCATCCTCTTTCTGGCTGGGTGGCTAAGTTGACCTACCCTTTTCTTTTCAGCTTTCCTTATTTCTGACTTTCAGTTTCTTTTCTTTTCCATCAAAAATTCCCCTTACACACGCCATTTTCATGTCCTTGCTTTCCGTTTGTCATGGCCTTGCCCCTGTCCTTGTTCTTGGCCACATCTTTCTCAGACATCTTCCTACTCACTCATCAGAGCAGAAAACAATTATTACAGTACATTCACACTCGGTAAAATCATTTTTAATCTAGGTTCTCAAAAATTGAATGAAAAACATTCGAATTTCACCAACGTTGGGCTTCTGATGGCATTCTTAGTTGGGTGGGAGAAGAAAAGATGGAAAATGAGATTATTGCAGGATAAAACTTTTGCATCCCCTGCTTATCATCCCATTCCTGTTTTCACTTGCTGTGTGGGGGGAAGGCCAGTGAAAATCTTGTTGACTTGCAAGCCAGAACCAAATATTTATGTATTGCATGCCATCAGCATGTCCACTCAGGACTCCTTAACTGCTGTTTGTGTTTTTGTTACTTTGAAGTTTTGTTTTCTGCTCACTACACCCCTGCAGCCACCCCTGATAGGTGCAGTAAGGTTTCTCCAGGTTTCTTTTTTGCTTTTGGATGTTTTAAATATTTATAGGTTAACATAGTTGAATAAATTATTCTCTACAATGTTTTGTGATTGTGGTCCCCCAACCTCTTTCTGTTTTCCAGTTGGCCCGGCAGAATGCCTACTGTGACTACGGCTTGTACCTTGGGGCCAGCAATACAAACTTCAGCACAGCACCCAGTCTGGCATCTCAGGCTGTGGCTCTCAAAATGTACCTGAATGAGACTTTCTCCACACTCAAACTGGATGACGTCTGTGTCTGGATCAAGGTAGACTGTCAAAATTGCTGCCCATAGAACGCCACAGTTTTACAGCTCTTTAATGCACACACTTTTATGGGACGAATCTTTATTTCTTTGAAAAAAAGGTGTTTATTTATTTTTAACCTGTTTTTTTTAATGTTTAATTTTTTATTTTTTGTTAAGCCGGGCCTTAAGAGAGTGTGAAGGTCATGAAAGTTTGCCAGAGACCCTGCACCGTCACATTAACGTGGAATTTTTCATTCGGCTTGGACGCTTATGTCATAATGCATGACAGGGCAAGGGAAAATTGTTCACCCTGTGTTTATCCCTGTAAATTATGTAATTCATAACTTCTGGTAAGTATAAACAAAAAACCCTATTTTAACTGATAAAAATTATCTTTTTGTTTTGTGCACATGCATAAATGCACGTGTGTGTGTGTGGCGTGTGTGTGTGTGTCTTGCTGTCATTTTAGCATTTTGAACACTGGCCCCGTAACATACCAATCTGTGCCCATGCTGAAGGTGCTACGACGGCTTCCATCCTGCTCATAGCTGATCTATTCCAGCGTCCAGTTCACATCTGTCATGTTGCCAGAAAGTCAGAGGTCAGGAGACTGAAGCAGATAGTCATAGAGTGCAAAAAATGAAAACCTAATGTTTGGTAACCGAAACATGAAATGTTATCTTTTTTCTTTTTTAAATCTCTTGGTACTGCTTTATCATACATAAAATCATACATCAAATTTTATTTTGGATGAGATGTTAAAACTTTTGTTGTTTGCAAACAGTGCCACAGAATATCAGGGTTTGTTCTATTCTAGCGGTAAGGAAAAATGTAGAGTGACTAGTTTCATTCTATTCTAGCGGTAAGGAAAAATGTAGAGTGACTAGTTTCATTCTATTCTAAGGGTTACTGTAAACTGGCTAGTCCTAACTAGGTGTTGGTGCTGTGCTGACAGATCATAGTGGTGCGAGCAGCCAAAGAGAGGGGACTGCCAGTCACATGCGAAGTGACCCCACATCACCTGTTCCTCACAGCCGCTGATGGCGAGCGACTGAAAGGTAAGCGAGCGGAGGTTTGTCCGTCGCTCGTTTCGCTGGAAGACCAGCAGGCTCTGTGGGAGAACATGGACGTCATTGACTGCTTTGCCACTGACCACGGTGAGTGGCCTGCCATTTTTACATCCTCCACTCTCTTGTTCCGTGTTTATGTGTGTGTGTCTTTCCATGTTTCTGTAAAAATGTAAATCTACATCCAAACCACACAACATAACTGTCTTTAAACTGCTAGTTGATAGAATGTAATTGTTACTAACAGATGCTTCTTTTTTTTTCTTTCTTGGGGGTGGGGAAGGGTGGCTGCTCTAATGGTCAATGGTTTCCATAACATTGTCTGGGTGTGCATGGGTGGATGCGTGTGCATGGGTGGATGCGTGTGCATGTGTGCGGATATGTATGTTTGCGTGCGTGTGGATGCAACAGCTCCCCATTCGGTGGAAGAAAAAGATGGTGAGAAGCCACCGCCAGGTTTTCCCGGCCTGGAGACAATGCTACCGCTTTTGCTGACAGCCGTGGCAGAGGGCCGCTTGACTATGGATGTGAGTCTGACTTTTTTTTTGGTTCCATTTTCCATAAAAATTTATTTGATGCTGTTTGCAGAAAATGTCTTCACACACAAACACACATTTCTGAAAGTGTTTTCTGGTTGCTCAGGATATCATCGCCAGACTTCACACCAACCCTCGGCGCATCTTCAACTTGCCAGAACAGCCTGACACTTATGTGGAGGTTGACATCGAGACCACGTGGACCATTCCAGAGGCCATGACCTACTCAAAATCTCGATGGACTCCGTTTGCTGGTCGACAGGTCACCGGCATGGTGCGCCGTGTAGTTCTGAGGGGCGAGGTGGCCTTCATCGATGGGGAGGTAAGCAAGAGGGCATCTATGAACCAGACGAAGGTGGTGGCCTTGGACAAACATGATTGCAGTATTAGCTTGTACACTGATATCACAAGATTTCATTGTAGTTGCAGTTTAGTTGGAACACCATTGAATCATGAACCAAACTTCAGAATGTCACAACAAATTAAAAAAAAAGAAAATTTTGATGTGGTACTATGCCTTTAGTATATAACCCATCCCTTCATTATGTTTCTCTGTATAGTGTGTGTATAGTGTGCCAAAATAGTTTGTGTATTAATGCATTTCTTGTGTGTTATGGCCCTTCTTATTTGGACGAATGTGTGTCCTAGTCCAGCTGTTAGGGCATTTCTTATTTTCTTCAGATGACTGTGCATCATAGTTTCACAGGTTCAGTAGAGTGGGGACACACATTTGTCTGGGAAAGGCTTTAACAAAATATGTGGATATTTAGCCGACCAAAACTAAAAGACCCCTTTAGGTTGCGTTTCGACTCCATACATAGTGCAGTTAACAAGCACACAGATTTAAGTGCATTTTGAAGAAATAAGATGCCAAAGAAACGCTGGTCATTAAACAGGAATTTGAATCTGTCCCAGGTGCTGACACAGCCAGGCTTTGGGCTGGATGTCCGCACTTTGCCAGTCCCTGCAGTGGTGCCAGCAGGTCCTGAGCAGCCCTTGACGATCCAGATTCCATCTGGTGTGGTGTCACAGAATGTGTCGGAACCCAACAGTCCTCGCAAGCCGATCCCCATGCCTCTGCCAAGCATCCAGTTATCAGCCTTGCCCCCTCACCAGCCCTCTGTCCCTCCACCGATCTCCGACAGGAGTGGACCTGTCAGGGTACCCTTGCCGCGTAAGTTTTGAGTTAGTGTTACTGCTGTTTGCTGTTCATGCATCATGGAGGTGAGGCATAGCCTCACCATAACTTCCAGTACTCAGACTCAGACCTCCATTCAGTTTGTTGGTCACACTCCGAGTTTGGGAGACTGTGACTGAAAAGGTTCCTGTCACAACCATTTCTGGACATGTGCACCGTCCTACAGAACATTTCTGTCACCAGGATCAGTATTTACAGTAGTTCAGTTTAATCTGCTGCTGCTTAGCCATGATTTTCACTTTATAAAACGTATGGCTTATGGATGCATCTCATGCTGGTGTAAAAGGAGTCCATTGTGCGGACAAATTGGTGATGGGGACCTGTTCAGCAATACAGTTAGGTAGGAAAGAGATGGAACTGCATCTGCATGTTTTGCAGTTTTGTGCTGCATGTGTGGGTTGATTTTATCCTGCAATAATTTTGTGACCTCTGTAGCTTTTGGCATTTGGCATTATCTTTGCAGGGAAAAAAACTCTCAACAGCCTGCTGTCATGAAAATAGTTATTATTTAGAATTATGCACAAAGAACTCTTTGCATTGCAGATGACAGTAAGGACTGGCATCGGTTCATAGGTATTGGAGGTTTTGCTTTCAGAATTATTCAACATAGCATAGATCTATTTAGGGGCTTCTTATAGCAGTGTATAATCAGCAATTACTTTTTTTAAAAAATGCTTGCACTTGTGGTATACTTTGAAATTTTTTACAACAGCAAGCTATGCTTACAACGAAAAACCATTTGGGTCACGGTCACTTTTGTGAGACGTGAATGTTTCCTTTTGGATTTTTGATGTTACGAAGTAAATTGTAACTTATGCAAAACCCAACTAGTACTCTGCATTTATATTTGTGCAATCTATTTAATTTTATGCAAAGTTGGGTTGCCTGTGTAGTAATGGGTATTTCACTCAATGAATGGATCGTGCAATATGAGTGCAGGCGTTTTCAAAGAGTAGTTGACTGATGAGCATACGCAGTGTCTCCTGTCTGTGTGCACGGTTTTGCTGTGGAGCTTGAAAGACCTTTGCTAAGCTTGCAGACTGCTTATTGCATTTCTGAGCTTTTCTTGAGGGGAATGGGGGGGGAGGGGGGTAGAAGGAAGGGGTTTATGCTAGCCCTGCTGCTTTTTTGCCCTGAAGTTTTAAGCAACTCGGTTTATCCATTTCAATTATTTTTGTGTGGACCAACAGAATTTCTACAGTATGTCTGTTATAATTTTGCTTCCACTGGAAGCTGTAAACTGAATTCATTGTCTTGAGAAGGAACTTCAGTGTTAAATTCATAAATATTTGACTTCTTAGTGTCCAGCG
>SMGT01014451.1:444039-460374 GCA_004794575.1 Lanistes nyassanus
TGTCTTGAGAAGGAACTTCAGTGTTAAACTCATAAATATTTGACTTGTTAGTGTCCAGCGTTTGTGTAGAAAGCAGTAAAAACATCTGGTCATGTGCATGGCCTAAAACATAAAATGCAAATGAAGTGCTTGTTTATGTGCTGAGCACAGACCTTTTGGTGCCTTGGTAGACGCTTATTGTAAATATGCGAAGTATCAGATGTGGTACTAGTCACCAAGTAGACAACAGTTGATAAAAGTAGTTTTGTCAGTTAGAAGTTCATCAGTTTTCAGGTCATTTCAGACCAATTGTTTTTGTTAACAGCATGCTAAGATGAACAGGACACAAGCTCATTATGCCTCCCTCCCTCCTCCCCCACAACAACCCCCATTCTCATCCCCTCTCCTTGGCATTTCTTTTCCTGAGCTTACTCACCTGCGACCCCTCCCCACAAATCCTCACCACACAGTTCTGGGAACATGTCAGCCACTCAGCAGCATCAAAGAGCTGTAGCTTGTTCTAACTGGCATGCTTTGGTTGGTTTTGCAGTGAGTGAATCACCTGAATCTCTTTACAGGGAAGCCAGAGGTAAGTTCGTTCTCTGCTCCTCTTTGTTCCTACTTTGCTGGCTTGTCGGAGAACAGTGACTCTTAGATCTCACAGACGTTTGTGTGAAGTACAGTGTGTGTAGCATGGACTTGAGCTAAACAGACAGCTGATGTGTTTAGAGTTGGTGTGTGGTGTTTTTTCCCAGCATAATTGGTAGAACCTTAAGGATAACACTTAAAAGGTACTGATATTTGAGGTGGTGTGTATTTGTTGGTGTGTCCATGTGTGTGAGAGAGAATTTGTGTGAAACATGAATTAAGTAGTTATGTGAGACTGAGAGAGAGGGTCTGTGTGCTACAGAGAATGAGTTGAAGTGAGTGAGAGGGAACTGGAGATTAAAGTTGGTAGTGTTAAGGTAGTTACTTTATCCATCTTCAAAAAGAGGTAATTATCCCCAGTTGGATGCACCTCCAAGTGGCTGATAGCAAAAGACTTTAAGATATAAAAGATTGTTAAAGACTGTTTTATTGCTGTGAGCTGTACTGGTCACTACTAAAAAAGAAAAAAAAAAGGGATGGAGACAATCTACAGGCTTCATGTTAAAAATTGAATGAGTGTTTAATGGGGGTCCTTGTCTCATTTCATCCCACTGGAGATGTCGTGGCAACTGCCACTCCACTGGTTGGAGCAAAAGACGGTGTGGCCAGGATTAGTTATTGTCACTTTTCATTTGTCAGATATGGAGATGTTAACAAAAGCTGATGTATGGATATGGAAACTAAAGCAGACCTGGGTACTGTACCCATATACGATTTTCCCATATTTTATACAGAAATTTGCTAGAAAAAATACGAATTTCAGATTGATGATGAAGTGTTTTATTTTTCCAATCTGACATTTTCTTCACTGCGCTTCTGTTCCGTGTTTTGGATGTTTCCATCTGCAAATTGGCGCCATTTTGCTGTACTTGAAGGGCGACAGGAACTCGTGCTAGTTCTGCTGTGAAAAAAATACTGATTTTGACTTGAAAATACTGAAAATAATGATTCTGAATACTGAAAGCTTTTGGTAGGGTACCCAGGTCTGCTGAATCTAACAGGACAAGTGGTTGAATTGATGGAGAAATGACAAACATGCATAAGAAATATATATATATATATAATTTACCAAAATATGTTTATTAGGGTCTTGCTTGGCAGCTACACCCCAGTTAGACAAGATGTTATTGTAAAAGTTATATGACAATTTTAATGTAATATTCTTCCTTGATAAGTGGTGGTTACAACCAGCATGATGACTAGGTCCAGTCTAAGGTATTTCAGTTATGTCGGGTTTCATCTGTAACATAGAAGTTGCTTGTTATTGATTTATGATGGGGTTGGATGTTTTGTTGGCGACTAATTTCCTGCTTAACTGTTCATAACATTGTACAGAATATGCCGTGCCGGTGGTGCGAGACACCTACTTATCTCATGCCGATGTCCGGCGTGACCTGATCGCACAGTTCACTGGCCCTGTTGTGGCCCACCTACCATCCTCTGTGCCAGTGTCCATGGCACTGTCGCACATGCAGTACCAGCCACCAGCATCGGTGCCAGTGTCTGTAGCACTGTCGCACATGCCATACCAGTCAGCAACGTCAGTGCCAGTGTCCATGCCACCGTCGCACATCCCATACCACCTGCAGCAGGTCAGCTTGCCTCACTACATCCCAGGCATCACCAACCACCACGTGCTGTCTGTCAGCATCTTCAACAGAGACCAGGTACAGCCCAGGGAGAGAGGGAGTGTGTGTGCTTATGCAAGTGTGGATGAACATTTACATACGTCTTTGAATGTAAAGATATGTGTGAAGGTGGATGGCATGTTTGATTTGCATGGCTTTTTTGAAACAAGACCTGATAAATCTAAACAACTCTCTGGATGGTGTCCTTTCCGTGTCTCTTCCTTGGTTTCTTGGTTCTGATGCAGCTGTGAGTGCCATCTCCTTGTTCCGTCTCCCACCCCTGTTAACCCAATAAAGTGATTTCAGTTCCTGACTTTACTATTTTATCATAAGGAATTACATGGTTTTATTACTAGAACTGACATCACACATGGCTGTCAGCCATTGAACCGTAACAGTTATAATTGTTGTTGTTGGCAGCTGTCTCACATCTTTAACCTCGCCCACAACTATCGGGTGGCTGTTATGAAGGACAGACCTTTGGATCATGTTCTGAAGGTGAGCGTCTTGCTGTTGAATTTAGAAAATGTCAAATTTTTTTTGGGGGGTAGGAGGGGGGATGGCAGGGGCTTAATGAGTTTTTAAAAAAAGTCGTTCGTCGTTGTTGGCTACTTCAAGCATAAGTCTGGGCCATGGACATGTCTGGAGATGAGCGTCATCAGACTGTTCTCGGGTGGAAAATAAAAGCAGAAATTTTTATATTCTTGAGACTATTTCAGTAATGTGTGTGAATGCTTATCGCTAGTCTAGATCTGTGAATTGTAGCATTTAAATGAGACTGTGGCTGTAACGGATTATAATCTGTCTTGCATTTCTGACGATCTCCATATTCCTTTTCTCCTTTCCCTGTTCCCCCCACCCCACCCCCCGGAAAACAGGGGCGAGTCTTGGCATCAATGTTTTATGAGGCCAGCACACGCACCAGCTGCTCATTTACAGCTGCTATGCAGCGACTTGGTGGCACAGTTATCCACTTCAATGAAGCAACATCATCAACCAAGAAGGGAGAAACGTTGGAAGGCAAGTTACTTTTCTTTTTAAATATAATAACCCATTTGCTCTTTCACCATGTTCCAGTGTATTAACGCAAGAATTTCTTGGGCAGAAAAGAATACACTTTCTTGCTATACACAAAGGCAAAGAATTTGAAAAACCACTAGCAATTGGACAAGGGCTCTCTCATTGCCTATTGTCTTCACTGGCACAAAAAAGCTCTTCTGCCCATGTCTAACTTTAATTTTAATCAGATAAACATTGTCAAAATAGTACCTTCTAGAAAGCAACCATTTGATGCTTTGGTCACTGAATATGTAAATAGTTCAAATATTGATATGTAAATTGATCAAATATTGGAATGTTAGCAGGTCAAATGTTGGTACGTAAATTGTACAACAAATATTCATATGTTGATAGGCCAAATATTGGCATGTGACATTTAAAGTTGTGGTCACCCAAGAGCCCTTGCATGTGTACGCATGCATGCATACATATGCACGTACATGTGTGCTTGTGCATGCATGTTGGCAAGTTTCTTGCATACATTCGCCTCCTGTTGCATGCACAGCACGCAGTCAGAGTAAATTGCAAAAAGACTGCAAAAGGAAAGGGGTCTTGCTGCAGGCAGACTCACAGGATCCCAGAGTCTCAGCTCGCACTGGAGGGAGTCAAATTTTCCAGCATTCTTTATGTTCTTTCAGACACTGTGGCAATGATGGCAGGCTACTGTGATGTGCTGGTTGTTCGTCATCCTGTTGCCGACTCCGTACAGGTACGCACTGAAGTTTTTGTCTTCACTTTGCCTGGCTTTCTAACACCAACGTCCACTTCTGTGGTCCCACTTAAAGTGCCAGACAATGTGTGTTAGGAAATTATGTATTTGAAGAAAATAAAACCCTGAAACTTGTTTCAGAAAGCAACAAGAGTAAGTCGTAAGCCTGTCATCAATGCTGGGGATGGAACAGGAGAGCATCCAACGCAAGCTCTGCTGGATATCTTCACCATCCGTGAAGAGATTGGAACGGTCAATGGACTAACCGTAAGTTCTTCCAAGCCAGAATCTTGGGGACTAAGTTTATCAGCTGTTTAGCCGTGTGTTCTGCTGGTATGTCAGACTTCACCGATTGTAATTTTGCTCCCCTCCTCTACCTCAGAAAGAGCTTGTTAAGGAAAGGTATTATGGGACCAGTGACCTTATTTCCTCATTTCCAAGCTGAAAAGGTAATAGGGTTTGTTACATTTACCAGCCCATCTGGATTTTCATGCATTATATTTACATACTTTAAAAATAAATTTTGGCTAGCACCGTTGTAAAGCTTTACATCTTTGTGTCCAGATAACTATGGTGGGTGACCTGAAAAATGGACGAACAGTTCACTCCCTTGCACGGTTGCTCGCTGTGTACCGTGTCAGCATACGCTATGTGGCGCCACCTGAGCTGCAGATGCCTCATGACATTCAGGACTACCTACGCTCACAGAACATTACACAAGTACCTGTTCAGATTTTGTTGACTATTTTTCATGTGTGCTGGTCTTATTTGCACAAATGTTCAAATCTACTCCTCATTTCATAAGGTCACACAGGGTGTCTCCCAAAATTCTTTAATGAAGCTGAGGTTTTTTTTATTGTTTTACCTGGATATAACCTGCCTTAAGTGTAACTAAAAGCACATAAAATATGTTTGAAAGCCAGTTGCAAGTATGATGTTATCCAAAAGGCATTTTTCCTTTTTACACAAAGGAAAGGAGTGTATGCTGTTCTGTTACAGTGTATGATTACGTGTTCTGTTACAGTGTATGATTACATGTTCTGTTACAGTGTATGATTACATGTTCAGTTAAAGTTGTATGGAAATTAGCCCAAGTGTGCAACTGCACTTGTGAAAAACACAGACTTTTTGAAAACTGTGTAACCCATCACTTTCATTTTCTTTAATGCTGCAATGATAGGAGACATACGATAAGCTGGAGGACGCCTTGCCAGATACTGATGTACTGTATATGACACGAATCCAGAAGGAACGTTTTTCATCACTTGAAGACTACAACAAGGTAAGAACGTTTACTGTATTCTTAAGGCTGTGCAGCTTCACTGTAAATTGTTGAGGTTTGGAGAGTTCAGTAAGTTTTCATCACTCACATGGAGAACGTTAGATGTGAGAAGTCAATGAGTGGATTTTTTTTGGTGAGTGGGTTGTTTGTGTGTGTATGCATGCGTATGTGTGTGTGTGTGCACACACAAATGCCTTTCCAAGTGTGCATGCATGCATTCCAGTGACTAAATGTCAGGAACTGACAAGCTTGAACTCATTCTAGCCAGTTGTTTATTAATAAAAATACTATTTATTGCAAGTGAATTTATGGCTCCCTGTGCTAAAATTGGTTTAGATGTGTGGACGCTACATTGTGACGCCAGAGCTGATGACACTCGCCAAACGCCGAATGGTCGTCATGCATCCACTTCCTCGTGTGGATGAGATCAGGTGGGTAACATTTTGTAACATTTCACTGAGCAGTGATCACAGGCAATTACATTACATCAGACCTTTCTTTGCAGTCACATTCCACTACTTTGCTACTAAGTAACATTTGATTAGATTCAGCAGGAATAAGTTACATTGTAGTCATGCACCATTAATTTGACTTCTAATCAGTTACATTCCATTAGCTTCAGCAAGAAGCAAGGATGGGTCACATTCCTTTGAACCTTACTGTACAGTTGTTGATCTTAACTAGTAATGAAGCGACACAGATAGGTTCCTGAAGTCTCAGCAAGAACAGATTATATCCCATCGAACCTTAATTTCAGTCATCCAGCATTGCTTGGCAGTACTGAGACTAGTCAGTAAGATCTTTATTAAGAATTGGTTATGCTTGATCAAACTTTGCAATCATCCAGAATAGGTTACATTTGGTTAAACTATGCAGTCATTCAGAATAGATTACATTTGATTGAACTTTGCATTAATCCAGAATAGACTACATTTGATTGAACTTTGCAGTCACCCAGAATAGATTACATTTGATTGAACTTTGCATTAATCCAGAATAGACTACATTTGATTGAACTTTGCAGTCACCCAGAATAGATTACATGATTACACTTTGCAGTCACCCAGAATAGATTACATTTGATTACACTTTGCAGTCATGTGCATTACTTAGCCCTTACAAGAACAGTAATGGTCTACTTGATCCTTCTGTTTGTTTGCTACAGGATAATGATCACTTTTGTCAAAGGTTAAATGTCATGGCTAATGTTTGCTTCAATGTATTTCTCATGAGAGTGAGTCCTTGGATAGTAAAAGCAGTGGCCAATGAAAGTCCTTTCTTCTGTCAATCCAGTGCCAGTTTTGATACTGACCCACGCGCAGCCTACTTCAGGCAAGCTGAGAATGGGATGTACGTGCGCATGGCTCTTCTTGCTCTGGTCCTGGGCAAGTGCTGAATTTGGGGCCAGCTTTTTTGTGTTCACAGTTTTCACCAGTTGTTGACCATGGTCATTTCTAACAGCATTTCTATTCTCTTGATTTTCATTTTAAAATATATTTGACAAACTGGGCTCAGTCAGTTGGCGAGGGCTGCAATTTAGTTTGTGAGTGCTTGAAATGATTGTGACAGTTGGAGAAGTTAATGGAGCATTTTGAGGATGTTCTGGATGAGGAGGATCTTTTTTACACAATCAGGGTTGTAAAATGAAAAAAATTGTTACGAGCATCAACAGCAAAGAGTATGAAGACCAAAGGTTGTGCATTTTCTTTTATGATTTTTGGTCTGAAAACTGGTGAGTTTTGACAGTGTGCTTGAGACGATCAAATGTAATGTGATGCTGGCTGCATGTAAAGAGGAGTTCGTTGCTTGTTTGGGTGCTGGAATAAAGGTGGAGCATGGGGTAGGCCATCTGGAGGGGCACTCGTAGAAAAAGTGCTGTCCAGTATTTTAACACCTGCTAGAATGTGGGTATGGTATCATGGTTAGTTGTTAGTAGAATGTTTAGCATTATTGTGCAGTGTTTGAGTGCCTGCTAGAATGTGGGTATGGTATCATGGTTAGTTGCTAGTAGAATGTTTAGCATTATTGTGCAGTGCTTGATTACCTGATAAAATACGGGCTAAGAGTCGTGTTCGCTTTCAGAAAGTAAAGCACCATTCAGTGCTGTTAGAGCATAGGGTAAGACAGATAATTGGTTGCTTGTAAAGTGTGTGGCATGTGCTGTTCGGAATCCCATCTCTGCAGATTGCTGACTGTTCCATTCAGCTAAACATTTGGGAGTTTGTTTCGCATTGCCTGAGAGGTGAGAGGATGAGAGTGTGCGAGACTAGCACTCACCAGCAAGTGATCTCTCCTCATTGTTTGGTGTTCACTGTGTGTGCTCCTTTTTATAGGAGTAGTTGGTGATATTTAAAGGAGAAAGCATTGTGCTGACCCTTTGAGCCTTATCCATATCCTATTCTGGCTGCTGCACAAGCTCTCATTTTATTTCTGCAACAGCATTTTCTTTTGCCAGAGACTACGATGTGTTGTAAGTGGGCCTATTGTTGTTCCTTTGTTTTGCTCATCAAATTAGAGTCACCAAGTGTCTGAAAAATGCTTACATGCCAAATGATACATAAAAATAAAACTTTTAATTTTTGCTTTTCAAAAATGTGTCTGCATCTCCCAAGTAATGAGGATTGAAAGATGTGCCTGAAAAGATTTTTTTTAATTTGTGAACTGGTCAGTATTAAAAAAATATTTTACATACATGCTTGATGAAAGACATGACTGCAGTAGAATTTGTTATTAAAGCTGTAAACAAATAGATGGTATTTTTGAAATGGGTACATCATGATCTTAGCAAGAATTGTATGCCATACTGTCAGTAAGCATAAAGATCATGTTTTGGACCAATTGACACTTGTACATAAACTGAGGACTCTGCTTAATATAAAGAAAATTGCAGTTCATCTTTGTTTCCTATCATTAAACTTTTTGAAGCAGGTCTTAAGGAAAGAGGTGATTTTTAAAAAAAAAATCTGATTAAGAAAGGTGAATTTTAAGGGTCATGGTATGTTTATGCCTACATTTTTTCATTTACAAGTCAGGTTAATGGCGTGTTCTTTTACTAATACCTTTTAAATATTATATCGCCAGATGTTTATAGTCCTATGACTGGAGCTGGCCATAAGCCTTTAACACTGATATGTAGATCGAGCTAATAATGTAGCACTGAGAAAATGGACTCTTTTGACCTGCTTCTAACTGGATCAGAACTTCAGTGTGGATAGCAGACCAGCCATCGAACGCTGCAAACTGTAACAGCAGTTTCTAGGGGAGGAGCAAAGGATCAGACTTGTCAGCATTGTAACTTAAAATTCTTTAAAACAAGGAGATGTACTTTTTTATGGCCATTTACAGGAACAAATCGGCATTAGCAAAGCTTTTGGTGCTGCTTTTGAAAAAGAATCTCGATTTTCATCTTGGAGGTGGTGGGACGTTATAACTGCATGAATGTGGTTACTTTCAGAGCGCTGTACCATGTCCATTATACAGCCTCCGTATGTCCATCATAAGAACAAGGCATTACACTGGGTATTTTTTTTCAAACCATGACTTTAATGCTGTTTAAGCAAACATTTTTCATAAAGGTTTCTTTATGATAAAGCAGAGGACTCTTGCCAGACTCTGCCAGAGGACAAGAAAAGAGGTTTGTGCTGCATTTTTGAAACTCATGGAAAGTTCTACTGCATTTATTACTATTTTTTTTTGGGGGGGGGGCACTTAGGTCCCATGAGAATTTACATTTGTCCTGGGTACAATCTGTTGCCCAAGGATATATATATATTAGTAATTTTGTGCCATTTTAATTAATACTGCCCTGGCTTTGCATTTATGTCAGCACGATGTTGTAAGACAGATGCTTGAGGTTGGTTTCCAGGATTTTTTTGTGTAGAAATCTTAAGAAAAATAGGTTTGTGTTGCATTTAGCCCGTGGAAAGTTCTACTGCATTTGGAAAGGGGTGGGGCATATGTCTCAACACTTTACATTTGTGCTGGGTACAATTTGTTGCCTAAGGAAATATATTTTAGTAATTTCTTGCCTTTTTAATTAAAAAAATGGTTCTGCCCATGGATTTGTGTGATGTTTTGTGTTTATGTAAGCACATTGTTGCAAGACTGATTAAGGTTGAGGGGATTTTTTTTTTGGGGGGGGGAGGGTGTTTAGCAGCTTAGGCCTTGTCATAGTGGAGATGGATTTGTGGTGGGGGAAGGCTGGGGCCCTTTTACCCAATGTGCTGAAAAGTCCACCAGACTGATTGCTGCAGTAAGAACCAGTGTGAAGCAGTTTAATTTTGGGAGGCCACATGCAGTTGGTAGATTACTTTAACCCTTGGCTATTGCTGGACTCGATCTTGGACCTGACACGAGTTCTACTAAAGTGTCATCCAGGCCTCCGGCCTTTCTGATCCTTGTGAGGAAGGGAGGGTGGGGGAGAATAAAGTGCAGAGTGCATGACACATTGTTCATATAAACATCAATGTGAGATGTGCTACTGCTGTTTGTACTGGTCCAGTGCCATTGTTGAAATCATCTTCATTTGTAACAAGCTTTGCAAGCAGTCTTGGTCGCAGAACATAGTCTTGCAACACCATGTAATCGTTTGGCCTACGTTACGTTGTAGTGGCCCTCAGGGCAGCAACTATGTTGTTTCCAAAATCAAACTGGTTTGGGTCTCCTTGGGTCATGCTCATCCTATGTAGCCTATTTCTAAAATGAAAATAAAAATCCGAGTACTCAAACCTACATTCATTCAGACCCTGATAGGGGTGAGATCTTTGACAAATGTGAAAATGGATTTTCTACAGTCCAGTAGCATGAACATTACCTTCACATAAACATGAAGTAGAAACTTCTGTGCAAAGGATGGATCTTTCTGGATTTTGAACCCTTGTGCACAGGATTTACACATAACCTTCACATTTCTAATACATGTACCACATGTTGGTGCCATCCTTAAGATTCATTTTTTATTGCCTAATGAAGGATGTTTGGTTTGGGTTAACTTTCCGTTGCAAGCCTGGTTACTATTAGGATGATTTTTCTTCAGGCAAGTGCTGCCATGATGGGACCACTGTCACAACACAAGCTTCAATCCTACCCAGTCACAGTCCTAGTACTGTTCCCTATAGTGCCAAACATCTGGCAGGGCTGCTACTAGATTGCCAAATTTTAAGTCTTCGCTAAATCATGGCTGGGAAACAAACCACCAGCCTCCCACCTCAGGAGCAGAGGCCTTAACCATTAGGCTGCTGAGGCAGGTCACCATCACTGAGGACTCAGTTTTCCTCATTTGGTAACCAGTTACTTGGTTGTCCCAGGAGTGAATAGCTTTAAGTTCACTGAAACTGTTTTCAGGCAGAAAAAAATGTATTCAGAAATAAATTTAGTACGGTTTATATGCATACGGAACCTGATCAATATTTGTTGCACTGTACATATCAATGTAACATTACGAACTCCATACCCTGTGCTAGCTAGGTGTGAGAGCAGGGACTCGATAACCTGTGCACTGTGCCGGAGGGCACCGGCCGAGAAATTTAATGGTTGACAGTACATTAATCTCAGAGAGTCTGGAGCTGGAAAGAACGAGAAGCTAAGTCAAGAGAGTGAGCTGGAAAATGAGTCTCAAGGTAGGAGACTGCTCAGCAGAAGCCGAGTAGGTGCTCACCAACGGTTGGTAGATGGAAGGCGCATGACCAAGGGCAGGTCTGTAGAGAGATCAGATCAAGGCGACCACGGTAGATTGATGTGCTGGACAGGTTGAAATGCAGCCTGCCAATAGTAATTTGGGCTGATGGATTCTGGAGTTTGATGGAAGGTTCTGGAAGGAATTTCCCCTTCTAGATATAAACGACTCCCCGAGGGTGTGCAGACAATTACAGTTGGAAATGGAGGACTGAGTGGAGTTGGACAGTTGGAGAGTTCAGTTGGGAATGGAGAGTTGAGAAAGTTGGAACTGGGGTTGGAGTTTGAGAATTGAGGATCAGAATGGACAGTTACACACAAAGCTACAGTCCAGCCTTCCATCTCCATCTGCCAGAAACTATGTTGTGCTGGTCAGAGACTATGATGCAGCATGACCAGCTGTATGGGGCCAGAAGGGCCATGGAACTGTGTCACCCAGGGCTTTGTGGGTTGACCATTGAGGATCTGAGAATCTGGATGAGAAAGTAGCCCTGAACTGTCACAAGCCAACATGTAAATAGGCACGAAAAGGAGTAGACAGGAATTCATCATGAAGCAGATACATAAGGGCCACTCTGACGACGTGAAGAGAACTTAATTCTACTAGACTATCATGAAGCCAAGAGTTAGAAATGTTCTTATCACTAGGCTATCACGAGGTCGTAAACCTAGGATGGCATGCCAGACCACTGCCAGTAGATTTCGAGGTGAGAAAATAAACTATTGTGTAACTAGCGTCACTCTCATGTCTTCACGAGTTAACGGATGTATGGGTGTGGACATGAGCGAGTACGTCACCTCAGGAACAGACTGTGCAGTTTTCTGTGATGAATGGCTACTATTCTGTTTTTCTTGATGTATATATAGCCTCATCTGCGGCCACCGATATGTGGAATTAAGCAGCTCTACGTATGACTTCACATTTTTTAACAATCAACAGCCACCAGCACTTTGATATTATAACTTGCTTTATTATGTACCAGTAAAACAACTGTCGTATTACAGCAGGGAGTTATAAATGCTTAGGCTGTGAGAGCTCACTGCGGCACAGCCATTACTTTCAAGGCAATCTGACCATGGATACACATTTCTGATAAGACATTGCTTGCAAACCAACAAAAAATAACCAAAAACTATCATGATACATGCAGCAGCATAATATTGTCTCTTTAATTATTGACTAGTATACATGATACACAGTGTACAAGCAAGTTCAGTACATTCAGAACACACTCCACATACTATGCATTAAAAAAAAAAGGATTTGCTCAGATTAAAATATCAAAATAGAAATACAGCTACATCTTGGTCTTATGTTAAAAAACATGTTCAATAATTAGGTTGTTTCACACATAACACTGGTAGACTTCTATTCAGCTTCAGAGACTTCCACATTCAATAAATCTTGATGAGGTTGTGAAATGTTACGATTGTGAATCAAACATACATCGTCTGTCAAAGAAATTCCAAGTGATTTTTCAAATATGTGAAGGGGACGACATATCTCAAGGTTGTGTACTTAACCATTCTAGTCTTTTCCTTGAAACATACTCACGTGCATGTGCACACACACAAGCATACTGCTAATCACACAGATCATGTCAGGAAAATTGACAATCACCATTGTAGTTTGAATTCAGTATATGAATATGAGTTAAGCAAACAAGCCTGACTTGGATCTCATTAAGAATCTGCACTTAATTTGGCTTTCTAATTACCCTATAACTGAAGAGAGAAAATGAGTTTATAACAATGTTACCAGCGAAAAACCTGGACGAGGTTCCGTCATATTCAGATCTTTCCTTCCAGTCACAAAAGCAGTTGTACAACCCTTTCACCCTGTTATTTTATATGCATCACTATGCACAGAGAAGAGATGCGAAAGCCCATGCTATGCAGCCCTTATTCAAAGTATGTTTGGGTTGTTCCCAAGGCAACAGGATGTAGATTTAACCTGTAGAGCCACTGCAGAGAAGTTACAGCATGACCTGACTGCTTGTTTTTTTGGACCCTTGCCAAAAAAAAAAAAACCATAGCCTGCCCACAAAAAGGCATTTAAGGATCAGAACGAGGGGTGAGCAGATGCAAAAGTACAGCTTCCAAAAGAAGGCACCTTGCATAACCCTGTTGTGCATGTCTCACTGTTGCTTGAACACGGGTCCTTTCTACATGGTCTTTCATGCATATATCATACAGGTAACTGTATGTCACTAGAGTACCTACATACACCCCAGCACTTGCTTACAACATGACAGCTTTGTGTGGACTGTGACGACCAGCAGAATAGGTCCGCTGCATGACGACCAGCAGAACAGGTCTGCTGCATGCTGAAAGCATGTGTAACCAGGGCAGTCACAACCAGCACCAGTCCCATAAAGGCCGATAAAGCTTACAAAATCTGCCCTCCCCCACCCCACCCACAGCATCTTAGCAAGGCACATGGAATGTCAAACAATCCAAACATAAGCTGTCACGTCTGCTACACAAGCTTTGTCATGTCTGCTACACAAGCTTTGTCAAGTCTGCTACACAAGTTGTCATGTCTGCTATACAAGCGGTATTATGTCTGCAGGTCCACATGTGAAGACAGGGCTTGACATGAATGGTTGCCCAGCTGTACCAGGCAAGAATCTGTAATGAAGCCTGCTCTGTTTATATTCTAAATATTTTCGGTGTTTTGTCAGATAAGTAAAGGTCAACTTTGGAACAGTAAAATATATGATGAATTTCCCAATAAGGCAAGTGGTACTAGTTAACATCGAGGTCTGCAAGTGGTCTACTGTAATATCTCTTTGAGAACTGAGGCATCGGAGCATTAGTTCTATGTGGGAGGATTTCACTGGGAAGTTCAAAATACTTCATGAGTAAATCTTAGATCTACTGGTGGTATATTGCAGGCACAATCTACAATAATATCACAATGGTCACCTTTAACCTACCAGTGGAATAAACATGTTGTAGTGTCACAACTGGAAAACTGAAAGCAATCATTGCATAATTGTTTATAGTAATACATACACATTGCACCCAACTGTCACAGTCAGAACTGTCTCCTGTAATATCAATTTTCTTTTTTTACTCTTTACAGTTTTAGTTTACATTAATGTCAATGAAACTAACAGTGTGATCATAAAAATGTCTGCAGTAAAACTAAGTCAAAATGACAAATACACTATCCATTATAGAACCATCCAATATCATCTTTCTCAGATCTTTTTAAAAAAAGTATCAGCAATAGCCTACAGCACAGTAATATCATAATTGTAATGTATTGGATACAGTACATAACTTGCAAAACAACCATCATAACATCAACATATCCGATTTATAATTAGCAATGTTGGAGACAAATCTACATGAATACCTTACTTTTAGATCTGTTATCATAACTATCATATATTTCGCACTATTACAGAAAAACAACAGCTCTTTAAGCTAAACTTTGGCAGCACCATACAAAAATCTGTAGTGATGCACTGCAGATCTGTTAACTAACACTACAGCACAATTCTAATCAACATCACAACACCTTGCACACATTTTGGCCACATTTGCTTCGCGGAAAAATTCCCACCACCTCACAGCCAATAAGGCACTGCAGTAATTTTCCAATTACGACAACAATTTTGCTCTGCTAGCCAGTCATCGTTAAGTTAGACGAGGTATTTAAGTTCCACAAACACCAAATGGATTTAATTTTTTGCAAAAACTAAGCCCACAAAATCAGATACAGAATCAATCATTACACTCTCAAAGCTAGCAGACAGCTGATAAGCTGTGCACATTCTTCTCAGGTAAGCTGTGCACATTTTGCTCAGGCAGTCTGGGCTGGAGCAAGAACAGTTCTATTATTATTCTTTGCTGTGTTCAGCTTAGAGTGGGTCAAGTCTTCTTCGTGACCCAAAATACAGGGAAATTAAAAGAGATCACTAAAAATCTCCTCTCCTGCCAAGACCAGATTAAGTTAAGAGTCTAAATAAGCTGGTATCCAAAGGGACTGGGACAGAAAATCAAAACCTGGTCTGAAGACAGATGCGAAGGTAGAAAATCAAAGCAAAGGTTAACACAAAGTTTCAGTCCTTACTGCAGCAACTATTTGCAAAACACATAACAGAACACACCTATCATTTTCAGTCCTTACTGCAGCAACTGTTTGCAAAACATGTAACAACATGCCTTTCAGTTTCGGTCTGTTATTCACCATTTCACTTTCTTCCATTTCTTTCCACTGCACATGAAACACAGGTTCACACAAAATGGACTCAAATATTTAAATGACAAGACAGAAATGTTTAAACTTAAGATTCATGTACTGTACTGACCAGCCAAAAAATCTCTTCCTTTTATGTGATCGCTGCAAACCATTTTGTCCATGACCATTACAACTGGGTACGTTTTATTTAATCACAAAATACAAACTTCTGGTAAAAAAAAACAAACTGTTATTGTAGTCTTGCAAGTTAAGAAAAAGCCTAAAATAAATTATTTACAATAAATTATTGAAGTATTTAAGTAAGAGCATGAAACACTGTAACCAACAGTCTACAGATACTACATACGTGAGATGAAAAAGCAGCTATTTGCTTAATCAGATGCTGGTCTCATTACGTCTAGTCTGTCAGCATAAAAAATGTACATCTGCGATGTCGAATCTAATAAGAGTATTTCATAATAATAAGAGTATTTATATAAGATACCAAATCTTATCAAATAATTTAAGGCACACACACGTGGCTTTCCATGAACACACACACAAGTGCGCGCGCGCGCGCACACACACGTATAAGCATGCACATGCACATACACACACACCCACATTGGCACAAGCTACCCCCAAGCAGGCACAGACAGAATGAAAAGTATTATTGAAGAGAGAAGAGATAGGTTTTCAGGGAACTTTCAAATGAAGGGAGTACAGATAGCTTGCGGGTGGAAAGAGGCAGGCTGTTTCAGGTCAGTGGACAGAAGGAAAAAGGTTGTCGACCACAAGTGCTGAGCTTGGTGCAAGAAATAAAGAAGAAGAACTGAGACTGCAAGAGGTCTATAGATTCGTCGTGTATAGATCTGATCCGACAAGTAGGTGGGAGCAGTGTTGTTGAGACAATTGTTGCAGAGAACAGCAACTTTCTATTGAATATGCCTTTACTCTGCTAAATCTCTACTAACTGTACCAATAATGAACCCATACTTTATCAGGAAGCTATGAAGCAAGAATGAACCAAATGTGAGGTTAAGAAGCATAAGGACAACAGTAAAATACAAAGTTAATATGTTGTCCTTGTGTACACATCATATCACAGTGCACGCTTAAAAAGTGATAAAAGAATTCAGCTGGAGTGCCAAGTCCCGGGAGGCAC
>SMGT01014451.1:460390-486672 GCA_004794575.1 Lanistes nyassanus
CCCCCCCCCCCCCCCCCCACACACACATTCTCCACAGGGCTGATTTAAGGCCTTTCACAGCCAGACAAATCTGCTGCTCAGAAGGAACTCAGCTTGAAGCTGGACATGCTGGAAACACTTCCACCAAAACAGGCATCAAAATCAGTCTCTGGAAGCTGGAACTGAGGTTGACATTATGATAGGTGCCAGGTGATGGAAACCCTCTGCAAAATGTTTGCATATGACAACACTGGAAAATGGCACTTACACACTGAATCAAGGTGTTACAAAAGATTGATGAATATTTGCACTTCCCACATCAGTGCCATGCAGACAGACCACACTGTCTTGGCAGTTCAGAGCTGTTATGACAGATGTCTGTGTAGCTGCAACAACTAGCAACAGACCACATGAGACTCAAATCAACATACAGCACATCAATGCTCTGGACAGACTGTGGACGCATGCAAACACCATCAACCATGACAACAAAACTTCACATTGAGGTATGTGGACAGCCAGGTGAGGAGAGGCATGACACTAGAGTGACCCATGAAAACCAATGACTAGACATCAGGACATCACAGCACCACAAAGTTATTAGGTAAGGTCTGTATACACAGAACTATCCATATTCCACACTTTTATCAACATCATAGATGCATTATGTGTCAGTATGCCACTATACCCATATTAAAAAAGCTGGGTGGCAGGTAAAAGACCCTGAAAATAAAGCAGTTGCAAAGACAAAATAAGAAATATCCAACCACAGTCAACGTTACATTCTCTAAATATTCTTGAATGCTGACAGGTCTTGTTACAAGAGTGAGGTCAGAATCCCCTAGGGTCACATATCATAGTATCACACTTACATTTCAAAGATTTCAGGTGTTTTCTTTAAACTACTCACAGGTGGATTGCTGTCCCAAAGAAAAGCATGACAGCATCGCCATGTTTTGCCCTTTATCTTTTGATTTTTATTTGAATGTTTATTCAATCATTTGGGAATTTTTTTGGTTGTTGAGGTCAAGATGATCATAATATCATGCTGCACTGAATTCGAAAACAGGTCATGACACTCTCACAGCTTCCTTCAAAAACAACAAAATGTTGCAGGGAATGAGAATGATGTAACTTCCATATTTGTTCATTCACCAAAACCCTGTACTCAGCTAGAAGGATTTCCATATTTTTGGCAAACTATGGCTACAAAAAGCCATGTAAAACATACTGCTGAATACATTTTGTGAAGGGACTTAGATCAATGTGGATTAAAATTACAAAGAAAATGGTTTGTCTTTAAAACATTTCCTCCTCTGTTGAAACTAAACTCAACTGGTACAAATGCACTTTAAAAAACCAGCTGTTGAAAATCTACTAAACTTCAGCTGTAAGAAAACTAAATAAAATGACATGCACCAAATCTTATAAAATAGTTTAAGGCAAACACACACCTGCCTTCCTGTGCACACACAAGGCAAGTGTTATCCATATATGAAAAAAAATGAAAGCCTACACTTGTACCCAAAAGCTCTTTAAAAAAAGCCAATTTTTTTCTTAGTGCTGCATGTGGTCTATCCAGGACCTTTAAAAGGTCAAAAATATTACTTGAGAATGGGGTGGGGGTTTGGGAGCACAATCTTAACATGCATGATTTGATTTACTCATATATTGTTCTGTCCACACATAATATGCAGCAATTTTTCTATGTCTTTCAGATGCAACAGATCAATTTATTTATTTTCGTTTATGTGCATGTTCATGCGTAAAAGTAGAGACATACAATAAGGAGCACAAATATGCACACACAATCAGACAGAAGCGTTACATGCACATACGCATATGTATGGCTGTACTCTTTTTCTTTTCAGCTTCAAGTGGTTCCTCATAGCTTATTATTTTAATAAATCCTTGGGAACATTTTAAGAAACTGACATTAACTTTGCAAAAATTGACTCGGCAAGATAAAAAAAAATTGTATGTATATTACATCAAGTATCAAAATTTCTTTAAAACAACATTTTGGATGCAGGAAGCTTTGTACTTCAGTACCTCCTGGAATTAAAAACCAAGTATAAGCGTGTGTCATCTACTATGATCCATTCTCTTCATCTTCTTGCACTGATCTGAAATGAAAGTAACAACTAAGGATGTTAGCAACTTGCAAAATTTGGTCCTGAGGTACACCAGCATTGTGAAAATAACATCCACCAGCCTGGTCTACACAAAACGTGGAGTGCGGTCCTGGCTAAGGCCTTTGGACATGCCACCAGTAACAGAGGCTGGACTGCCAGACTCACCAGTCTTGGATTCAAAACATTTTTCATGTAACTTGCGGCTGGTGCCAACAGAAGAGGTCGTGGAAACCGAGGCTGAAGTGCTCCGGTTGACACTGCCGGCAACAGCATCTCCAGTCTTGCTGCCAGGACTGCAGGCTGCTGTCCTGGTGGGGCCAGCAGATCTAGATGGTCCGCCACTGCTGCTTGTTTTCCCACCAGACACTCCGCTTCTAGAGACAGTCGACACTCCCTTCTGAAGGGGCAGTATCCCAGACAGTGCGGTTGTTTCGGTCCCAGTCTTGGAGGTGGACACAGGAGGGGAAGTGGTGTAAGACCTTAGAGAAGACTCAAAGCTGTAACGCAGAGGGCCAGGGTTAATGGAAGTGGAGGCCGCACTCCCTGGTCTGTGGCCAGAAGTGCTGGATGGTCCCGATGAAGTGCGACACAGCGAGGTGGAACCTGCAGTCTGAGAGCCAGTCAGACGTCGAGGGGAGGAAGCAGACAGTCCCGCACTCGAGCTGGAGGTGTATCGTGTCAGGACAGGCCTGCCACTGCTGCCGGAACTCGAGCTTCCAGCCACCGTGCCAGCAGCAGCGACACCACTCAGTCCCAAGATGTTGGCACGGCGCTGACTGGCACTTGCGGCTGTAGTGCGGACTTTGGTAGTGGAAACAGTAGCTGGCTTGTTAAGAACTGTGGATGAGGCTCGTACGGGTGACAGCTCTGACCTGGAAATTACGCTCGTGCCCATCTTTGTCCCTCCTCGTGGGGGCAACTCTATCCTCCCAGACGGCTGGCTAGCATCAGATTTTTCCAGCTGTTTGCGACTGCCAACTTCTCGTCTATCCTTGTTTATGATGGAGTCATGCTCGTCTTTGGGCTTCACTGTTAAACCGTCCTCATCAATTTCTGAGCTGAACGATCTGACTAATGGTTTTCTCTCATCTCCAACACTCTGTGCCTTGTTCTCCTCCTCACCAGCCGTCTTCCCAGTGCCACTGTCTTGAACGGCTGAAGCAGGTTTGGCATCATCATCTACTGATGTTGCTGTTACAGTTTTGATGGCACTTCCACTCTCGGCTGACAGCACAATGCCCAGCTTTGGGTCCGACTTGATAGCTGACAACAGCTTTCTCTGTTCTAACTTGAAACGGTCAGCTCGGTTGTCTTGCCGGACAGGACTGATGCTGCCATCCGAAATGGAAGAAAGCGAACTGGTGGAGGCGGTGGATGGGCGGTTCCAGAGGGCAACAGTAAGTGGGCAGCTGACAGCTGCACGACTGGCTGGTCCTGGCCATGTGGAGCTGTCCACCACCGCCACAGCCAGTGGAGAAGACAAGTCTGCACCAATTTCCCCCAAGGCCTGTGAGGAAGACAAGGCATCCATTTCAGCCATAGCCAACGGTGCTGATGGAGACTGTGTAGCTGGGAGCGGCAACTGTTTCACGGGGGACACAGACTGTGCTGTGGTTACTGCTGGTGTCATTGGAACTGCTGCTGGAGTGGGCCCCTGCCCTGCTGATGACTTTGCCTGTGGTCCATTAACTAGCTGGGTCTGCGACACAGGTTCTGAAAGTGGTGCAGGAACTGTCATTGAGCTTAAGATGGCTTGTGGTGGCACTGATGAGGTTAGGGACACTGGAGTTAAGCTGTCTCCGGAGGCCAATTTAGCAACAGCAGTATTATTTCCTGAAACCACATGTGTCAAGTTTAGTTATTTGTAAGTCCCAGTAATGTGCACATTTGCATAAGAATGCACTTGCACATGAACTGTTTTTAAAATAAATGTGCACAAAAACATGCAAATGCACAAAGTCGTTAATCTGTGTATTAGTGTGTTCTGACACAATGAGCCACCTATTTAAGGGGTTGAACAAAAAGTGGGGGTTATTTTGGTCATGATGCATAATTTTACAATAGTTATCTCCCAATCAGCAAACTCATACCGCAAAAAAACAACCCAACAACAAAAACCCAAAGCAACACAAACAACAACACAAACCCCCAAAATAACATTTAAACACCTTAGCTTTATTTCTATAACTGCTAAGAAACTTAATATATAACTTTTAAATTGTCTTCACCAATAAGTTATTTGCAAACATAAAAAAAACAAACTTTCTGCATTAACTCCTGCATATAAATTGCTTTTTATCATGGGGCAGTAGAATCATCCCTATCATGCTGATGTTAGTATTGCTTACATATTTTGCCACAAGCAAAATAAGCTACTTACCAATAAATTTTTACAAATACAATAACTTTTTAGAGCTGCCATAATATCATAATCTTAATCTTCACTCCATCGGCATCTGAAAATATGTTGATTATTTGAATACCATACCCAGTGAAGGAATCTACATCACACCGCAGCACGTAGCTCTACACATACAGTACAGAGTCTCGAGCGATCTTTAGATGATGGCCAACCTGGTCGGCCCACAAAGCCACATTTCAATTTTTTAAACTGGTGACATGCAGTGCAAAGCTAGTGGAAGGCAAACCAGGCAATATGCTGCATGCATGGCCGGATGCTAGTATCAAAGGAAGTAAAGCATCCACATAAATCACAAATGCGTTTCAGCAGGGATCTGAAAAATGTCCCTACTGAACAAAATGCAGGTACACTGTGGTATTCACTCTCTTTTCCTTAGAGGAAGGGTAGTCCCCTACGAAACTAAGGCTCAAAGGCTGCTTTGATCAAGGGAAGTAGATGAGTTTCTTGGGACAGGGTTGCAGAGCATGATCAAACACCTGTGAGATCGGTGATCAAACACCTGTGAGATTGGTGCAACTATTAAAATTCTTAACATTAATGTTAGGCTTCACACAGCATGATGCCAATACACTTGCATCAACCCCTGCTCAAAATGTAGTAAAAAAAAAAAACAACCAAAAAACACCACCACCCAAAATAATGCCTCCCAAATACATGATGCTAACTGTAAGCCTGTGTGAAAGCAAAAGTACATTTTCAGCAAGTAAGCTTCACAGATTTTCATCTTGCACTGCCACCACCACCTCTGTCCTGAGCAGGTTCCATTCCCTTTAGTTCTCAAATGCTAGTTGAAGTCGGGACCCGACACCTGAAGGCCACCCACACAAAGCAGAACTCCAACATAAGCAACAACATAAACACACTGCTGGCCACAAACCCACGCTTGTAAAAATAGCAAAGTCCAGATGTATTCTGTATTCTGCATTCATCTGCTACCAATACATCAGTAGTATGCTAACCCACAGCCCTTATAACGAAGATGGGTTGGGGTTTGGCGGCGTGGGGAGAAAAACAAAAGAACAAGAGAAATGGTATGTTAAAATTATTACTAGCCCACAACTGTTTAGCCAGCACAGTTTGTTGCGAAAAATCAAGCACGTCTCTCACCCACACAGTACACTCTCAATAGGGGAAGTTTGGAAACTTCAGTGCTGCAAATGGAAACAAAATGTGTATGAGCACTGGCTAGCACATCATGCAGAAGAACTTACCGCTGCAGCATGAGGCTGACTTTACACATTGTACATTCAAACATGCAGTAAAAGTGAGCTTAGAAATGGAAAATATTTTATCCCATACATGGCGGGATCCATGCGTTATTATGCCTGTGTGAAGTGTTGGCTTATCACCCTGCTGAGAAGCTATCATATATCAACTGTAATTACCAGACTTTGTGAAATTTTATGCAGAAATGCTGATCTAAGACACATGGCACCACTCTTCAGCTGGAGGCAAAGTTTTTAAATGTGCACATGATCTACAAATCCAATCAGTGCCATCTTGAAGCTTGACTGATTCAAACCGCAAGAACGGAAGATAATCTGTAATTTGGTGGGTAACTATACCTGCATGAATGGCTAAATTCTCACAAAATACAGGAAACACCTGAATGATATCACATTTAAAAAACTTACACTAAAAATCTGGGCACATAAAATAAACCGTACATCAAGCACAAGAAAACTGAAAAATCATGTGGGCGTGGGGAATGCTCCCTCAGCAAAGATGAACAGAGATACTGCTCATCACAGAGCTGAATCTACACAACAATAAGGGTAATGACAGACACTGAAAGGAAACTGTTTTAAAGCTTTAACTCATTGAAGGGAACTGTTTCCAACAAACAGAAAAAAAACAAGAATGTCAAAACCAGACAGGTCATTTAGATTATCTCCCTTTATACAGTTTATGCTGAATACAGGCCAAAGTCTGCTGAGATCATTCCTTTATCCCTGGGGATGGCAATGCACATTATCAACAAAGCGTTCAAGCTTCACAGATTTTCATCTTGCACTGCCACCACCAGCTCTGTCCTGAGCAGGTTCCATTCCCTTTAGTTCTCAAATGCTAGTTGAAGTCAGGACCTAACACCTGAAGCCCACCCACACAAAGCAGAAGAACTCCAACATAAGCAAACATAAACACACTGCTGGCCACAAACCCAAGCTTGTAAAAGTAACAAAGTCCAGACCTATTCTGTATTCTGCCTATCTGCTACCAACGCATCAGTGGCACAGTTACCCATAGCTCAGCTTTTATAAATGTCAAAAAATCAACAAGATTTCATCTGTAACAAATAAAGCCATAAACGTAAAGCACTTTACTGTTCCGACCTGAACAGTATTTTCAGCACAAGGAAAAAAAGAAGCAGTAAGTACAGCTGTGCATTTTCTTTCCAAGTGCTAAGCGCTGAGAAGCGATAAGTCAAAGGCTGGTGCATGTATTCAAGGGAAATACATGTATATTATTCCACTAAATCCTCCTTTACAACAATAGATCAATGTAATATGACCGCTCTGTTTCACTAGGAGGAAAAGTGTTAGCAATTTATTGTGAAAAAGCATACCACAAAAAAAGACATGTTAAAAATTTTCATGTGCTAGAGTTAGATAGTACTGGGTGAATAAAAAAACCATAACAATAAAATCACATGGAGGGCTCAGCTGTCCTTTTCTCTGTTTGCTAATCATGCCACAGAATATCACCATCTTTAATGGATTCAGTTCACTAACATGCGGCAGAAACTAAACGAGTGGCCACGTTCTGATCTGACTATGAACATGCAAAGATTGGAGACAAATGTGAGAACAGCAACTTAAGGCAAGTGGTACACAGCAGTAAAATTGCCGCTTTCGTCAAGGAAACGCTGCGCAACTGAAGCAGTCTGAAACCTTGTGATCATGACTTTGATGTTCAATTTGATTTTACAAACAGAAAAAAGCTAGCCAAGCTCTATGGTAGGTTTTGAAAGGTTTGAAAACACCACTGTAACAAGCTACAGAACCACAGCTGGGTGAACTATTTTGAAAAGGTGCAGAAGAACTTACACTACTTCTTGCAGTGCGCATGAACTACAAACAGCATGCAAGGCTAGAACAGCTCCTCGAACAGGACAATGTACACATGCCTGCAGCTCACTGCATCTGGGACGCACCAATCAAGGCAAATGGAAATAAACAGCATAGAATGTAGAACACACTCTACAAGCGTTTGCCACCAGGTAACATGGTGTGTGTGTGTGTGCATATGTGTGTGTGTGCATGTGCACCTGCATGTATCCAGGCATGTAAGAAACTGCAGGCCAGAGAATATATTGCAAAGGGGTGTGCAAGAACTAGAACTAGTCGCTGCTATAGCATTCCTGTGCATAGAAAAAAGACTAAGTATTCCAAATCATGGACTGAAATATATAAATTGAAGACACTGGAATAATGGAACAAAATTTCAGTTACTATATCTTCAAACCACATGCATTCCCAGCCCTCAAAACATGCAAGAATTCTTCTCATGCACACATAAACATGCAAGCATACTTGCACGTGCACACAAGCACGAACATGACATATCTACACAGTATCAGCTAGCCTGCTGAGCTGAAATAAAATCTGTTCATTTTAGATAAAATCTAGTAATTGGCATGGGATGGTTATCAAAATGAACTACACCCAAAATCAAAATAAGTCTACAGCTACTTATCTACTAAATATGACTTTGGTATAACTCATTTAGCCACCGTAACATGAAAGTGGGCAGAAAAAGAATAGATCTGGATTTGATCTGAATACTCATCTCTACTGAGATGCTGGATTCTGATGCAGATCCATATCAATGGAGAAAAACAGTTGTCTCAAACACCTTCCTCTGGATTCATAAAGAGCCATTAGGACAGATACATAACAAAGCCTCTTATTAGCCACTGGTGAAAACAGGTCAGAATAACGTGGCCTTCTCCCACACTCTGGATGGCATTATGAAACAGTTTGCCACCACTGACTCTGTAGGAAAAAAAGGGTAAACAGATGGAACTGTCAGTTTTGTGGATGGACCCAACAGTGTTTTCCACCTTCACTTGCAAGGCAAAGGTACCGTCTGCAGTGTACATCCCAGAGGTTGATTTCATGGTTGTTTGCATCTCGTCCACACATAAAGGTTCAGGTTGAACACATGCGACAAATGGGCTTGACTGTAGTGCCAGAGAGGAAAGATATGCCTGTTCACCCAACCTGCCCCCCACCACCCCTCAGGCCATGTCAAGCATAATGCCAGAGACTGAAACTGTACCTGCCATACAGTGTGGTGTGAGAAAGGGTGCATGGGATGGCGACTGACACGACTGGTCGGGGAGAAGGGAATCAGGAAGATCGTCGTCGTTGTCATCGTCCAGGCCAGACAGACTGCTGTCATCCATCTCAGCACCCAGCCCTGCAACAAGACCTCGGCCCTCAAGAAAGATGGCAAGGGATGTGAACACAGGGTATTGGAAGCCTCCACCAAGAAGCACCACTCCACGCAGCACAAGATGTATTCCTGCTTCAATTCCAGCAGTGTGAGAAAGGAGACAGCTTAATACATAACATGCAGGAAAGCTCTCCATCTTTGACAACACCACAACCCTCCTGGTTACACAGGTACAGCCTAAATCCTCAACGACACCGCCACCTTTCTGGTTACACAAGTACTGCTGAAATCCTCAATGACACCACCACCTTTCTGGTTACACAAGTACTGCTGAAATCCTCAATGACACCACCACCCTTCTGGTTACACAGGTACAGCCTAAATCCTCAATGACACCACCACCTTTTGTGGTTACACAGGTACAGCCTAAATCCTCAAAAACACTCTCACACTTCTGATTACACACGTGCAGCCTAAATTCTGAAAAGACACCATCACCCATCTGGTTACACACAATCAGTTCATATCCTGAAAGACAATGTCACCTTTTGGGTTACACATGTACAGCCAGCAGCTTAAGTTGTTTCAGACTTTTTGGTGTACACCTTCTATCCTGCATCAAAGCACCACACACCATCATGCATAACGGAAAAACAGCAAGATGCAAGACAGGAATAAAAGCACTCTTAATATTGGAATGCGTATATATTTTTCAAAGACAACACTCTTTCCTTTAAAGCAGTCTGATTGTTTTAAAAAAGCAACACATTATCAAAAAAGTGATTCAAAGCTCAGGTGCACAAGCATGCATGCACACACATATATCAACACACATATGCTAGTAAAAACTTATAACTGATTATTTCATGCCTGTTACACGGAGGACTGTATGAACGGTAACAAGGTCAGCCAATGCTGTTTCACACATCAGATGGATCCCATAACATTAACAGTCTAGTAAACAAGCCATGATCACAAACATGCAGGACATAGCACAGCATTCATTACCTGACAGAGACGGCCACCCAGTAATGAACTACACGGCCTTTGATACCCAAGTCATTCAGACAAGCACAGGATGCAAAAGTAACATGATTTACCAAGAGGTGCAGCTCCACTAGCAGAATCCACAAACACACCATCGTCTCCATCCTGGCTGACAGTGGTGCTGCCTGGCAGAGAGAAGTCTGCAGCAGATGGCTGGAAGACCAGCAAAGCCAGAAGATGTATGTACAACATGCTGCATTCATGTGACATGGCACGTACAGCCATGCTCTTGGTGCCTGAGTGACACAGTGTGCTTCCACAGCCTCAAAACAGATTTGTGAGGAAAAGATTTGTACACATATATACACATACAAAAGATCAGTTGCGTTGAAAATGGAACTCCTCACAGGAAACGTCAACATGCAGATATTTACAGAGAAAAGTGTAGCAATGACTACACATGCACACATACCTCCAGCATAGAATTAGGTTCATCCTCTGACACTGGCAGTACTCTGTCTTCAGGCACAACTGCGGTGGGAGGGGCGCCAGCAGCAACAACGGTATGCGTGGATGGCACCGTTGGTGAGGCACTTACAGAGGTAAGTGGCAATGTCGATGAGCAACTGACAGAAGCAGCTGCTTCACTGACTTCCCTGGGGGGACGGGGGAGAGAAAGGAGGAAAGACAACAAAGCTAAAAACTGGAGCTGAAGGAATCTGCTGATTAGGGCAGCTAGACATGAACAAAACTGTTTAGGAATGAATACAATTTAGAAAATGAATTAAAATATGGTATCAATGGCAATAACAACTGGAAGATACATTGAAAGACATTCTTAAAATACTCACTTAGTCGGAGACCTTTCTGGACTGGGCTCAATCAAACCTAATGGCACTGTTCAATTAAAAAAAATTGTTCATAGAAAAACAGTAATACCTCCCATATAAGACTTGCAAAAGCAGCTAAAATCAGGTCTTATAATGGAGGGGTCTTATAAGGGAGGGCTGGTTGCAATGAACCGTTAGTACATGTACTGTACATATCTACTATGATGGATGGCGTAAGAATCTCTCTCTGAAATAATCACAGCAGCGAAGCAATACCCGATTCCCACAGGCCAACCTTTATTTCATGCACAGGCCGCTGGCCCACAGGAAATGGGTATAGTATGGCTTCTTTGTTCTGATTGTACCTGCGTTAGTCTCTTGTGATCGTACCTACTCTAGTCTGCTGTGATCATATGTATGCTGGTCTATTGTGATCATAGGTATGCTGGTCTGTTCTGATCCTACATACACTAACCTGTTGCGATCATATATATGCTGGTCTGTTCTGATCCTACATACACTAACCTGTTGTGATCATAGGTATGCTGGTCTGTTCTGATTGTACATACACTAGTCTGTTTTGATCATACGTACGCTGGTCTGTTCTGATCATACGGTAGTCTGTTGTGATCATACATATGCTGGTCTGTTGTGACCATTAACCATCACGAAGCTAGTTTGAGAAAGTGTGAATGAGACTTCTTGGGGTGTAATTCCTGTGTCTGTCTGACCTTGTGGAATATGAAATGAGACTTTCACAAACAGCATGGCAGTTCGCTTTCAACCATGTATCAAGGGTAACAACTGGTCACGTCGACATCTCCAGGCATTAGTGTGACACAAAGTGTGAATGAGACATAACTATGCTGTGTCTGCCTGGCCTTATGATTACAGAATGCAGCGAATCTACCCCCCAAAAAGGCTTCAACATAGAATAGGAAATCAGACTTTCATGAGTGAACTGCAACAAAATCTGATATAAAATATTTGTCTTACTGTGAAATTTTGTAGAAACTCAAGTAATAAATTGTGAAAAACTGTTCACTTCCATCAGTCCATTGGGCGTGAAGTTGTAAATGGATGTCGGATGCAATATTTATTGCAGACTTTGTTGCTTCTTTGTTAGGAAGACTTCCAGTTTCCTTTTTAGATTTTAAACAGTTCTCTTGAGCTTCTCATTAGATTTTTTGTCAAAATTTCAGTGAACATCTTTGCAAAAAGAAGTCTGCTAACCTTTTTCGGGTTGACTAGGGAAAGCCGTATACTGCATAAAACCAGCCACTTTCATTGGCTGGTGGTCGGGTTAAGTAGGGAGTCATAAATGGGAGGTTATTTATACAGTACATGGTCTCTGTCAGAAATTTTTGGTTCGTATGTTGGAGAGTGTCTTATATGGGAAGGTCTAATACAGGTTTTACTGTACTAATTTTGCACCTGCTGTAGTAATCAGAGATGAACATCTTTCTCACATTCAGTAAACTCTTTTCTAACCTTCTCAACATGGTCAGCTGCACAACAGAATTCCAGCCCATGACACAACATACACAGCCCCTCCATAACACAATCTTCAGCCCCATCACACAGTATCCAAGCCCCTACATACCAGCACATTCTACCATGAACATTTCCCGCATAGACCCAGACAGTACACATACTACTTTCAAGCCCTGACAAAGCTGTTTATTGTTTGATGTCCAGGCACCAATGACGGCTGTATCATGACAAGTGGGAGTGTGTAAGGAAGTGTGCTGGGGGAGGAGGAAGTGGGAATAAGCCTGTGCACTCAGAAAACAATTCACGCAGTTAGCCCTGTGAAAAAAGGTATGGCATGCGGTCCCAGTACTCGTCGTGTATGAGATCCCAAACGATGATCCTCTGTGTTTGTGTCATGATTTACGACCATGCTGCAGGCCACCCACTCCCTCCCTCCCTTCAACAGAGGATACATACCACTAATGGTGAAACTGTCTGCTGATTCCTCCAAAGCTTCCACAGGTGTTTGGTCAGGCAGAAGCTGGAAGTCATCCCCAGGTCCAAACAGAGCCTAGACAAATCCAGTCAAAAGGTCAGGTCCTCACAGTCAAGAAATGCAAATTTTTAGCTAAATTTGTTTCTTTAACAATACTGCTTCTTGTGCCATCACCGATAGCAAGATGCAGCAATTTCCATGCATTAAAACTACAAACTGCAAGATCCCTTTCATTGGGTTCTTGTGTAGACTGAGTGCTGACCTACAGGGATCAGCAGATACTAGAAACAATGAGGGGTGATACATTAATTGGTACCTCAGGTTTCTCTGAGCAGCATGTAAGATCCCTTTGGCAGCACAAGAAGCCAACTGCCCTATTCCCTAAACAGTGGAATCAGACTACTTGCCCATCCCCCACAGACAAACTACCCACCCACCCCCAAACCTCAAGGGCACCAGAGATAAAATGTGATCTGAATGACATAAAATCAGCTCGGTGACAGACACTGTACCTCTGCATGGGTGATCAGCAGCTCAACTGCACGAGTCTGATGGGGTGTGTCCACAAGGGAGGCAAGCGAGGCAGTTCCTTCCCTGCCACAACACAAATTCATGCAATCCATTTCTGGTCTCAAAGTTATAAATAAGCCTGCTATCTTACACCCCCCCCCCCAAAAAAAAACCTGCAGTATAAAGCTCCAGCAACAGACTACAGTTCCTGTGAACTGCAATTTCCATAAAGAAACAAAAATTGATGTAGACAGGGAAGGTGGGCAGCAAAACTTCATCTCCAATCAAGGGCAGATAATCTACTCCAAGGACCAAACAATCAGTTAATCCCATCTGCAAATGGAAATAGATATTTTTTTCTCTCTCTCCTTTTAAATTTAACCCCTTAATGTAGTTGTTCAATTTACAGTGTTTTCAAGATTCTTCTCGACAGAAAAAGAGTTCTTGTCATGCCTGTGAGGGGTTTCAAAGTAAAAGAAATGGTAAAAACATGGGATGACATTTGCTTACAGTGGACGAAGAAGCGTTGGTCCAAAGACAATGCCCAAATTGCTCGAGCTCATCTGATTTTCATCGCTGTGTGCAGCAACTCTGAGGATACATGCAAAATACATAAGTATATCGTATGCCACCCCCCCCCCCCCTTTATCGTCCACCCTCACTCAGAAGTCACTTTGTAATCCTTCATTTGGTTGTTTAGCTGTCACAGTTTCACATGCTTGACACAGAAGAAAGCAACAGAAAACTACTGAAGAATATGGGTGTTGTGTCTAAAACCCAACCTATAATCACTACTTTAAAAAAAATTACCATCAGATAACCACAAATAAACCAATTACAGTGAAGTTTTTAAGCAGAGCAAATGTGCACTATGATGCATCAGTGTTAAGACTGTGAGGGTGGCAGGATTTTATGGGCGAGTACAGTGGAATAGGCAGTTTCATACAGGTCAAAGGTAAAAGGATGCCCCATGGCCTGTTTGACGTTGTGTGGGAGTTGGGATGTATGAGACCACCCCTTCCACAACCACCATCACCTCCACCACCACCACCTCCTTTTCTATAGGATCTTAAGGGTAGGGCCCATCTCATCTCTTGCTGCCTTACCTTCGCTGACCTATGGGTCAGATACCCATTCCCAGCTGGGTCAACTGAGGAAAGTTTGTTGTGGTGCATGGGTACTGAACCACTGCCTTTAGGTTTGGAGACCAGCAGTCTAACCACTCAGCCATCTGCTTTCCTTATTTAGGTCAGAGGTCACACCAAAAAATCCATGCAGTTCACACACACACACACACAGGAACAAGACACAGAAAACAGGAAAGAGTTGTCACCTCACACTGTGTAACATTTCTCTGGCATTTAATCTTGTTTAATCTATTTATCTACCTGTGCAGATGGTGCATAAGCACAGCACAAGTCTTAAAGTGGGACAACGGGAGGCGGTGAACTATCGCACTTAAACGGGCCACCAGCTGATCTCCCTGTAAGTATCCAGACATGTTCTCCTGAAAAAAAAATCATGCAGATTAAAAAGTAACAATTACATAAAAAGGCTTTACATCAAAGAAAATGACCCTAACAACTTCAAGTTATCTTGCTTTGTCATCTCTTGAGAGAAATAAATGTCTGCTGGGAAATTACAAAAACTACATCAATCGTCTATTTGAGTCAATGAATCTGAACCCGGGTAACAAAATGCCTGGGCTAGCTAGTTACTTTTTGCATAATTTATACTTGCTTGAAAACTCTGAAGGCCACAACATGAAGCAACCAATCCTGACAAAGAATGCTACATGTGACGATGCAAGACAATGGGCAACAACTCCTAACAAAATGACTGTTGTTTCGTACCTTTGCAAGGTGAATGAAGTCAGAATACAGCCTGAAGGTCAGCAGTGGCTCAGGAAGCTGGTAAAAGAGACAGGGAGGAAAAATTAAACTGTCCATCCAATCCTTTTGGATCCTATTCATGCTCACATGCGAGCGCCTTTTCCCTTCCCAGTCAACCAAACTGCTCAAATGGAAGGGGGAAAAGCTTTATGACTGCTGAAGTTTCCTCACTAGAAACCAAATTCCCTAACCAGTGCTTTGCAAGCACAGGCACTCTGATAAGGCATTCTATGCCCCTTATTCCAACCACCTTCACTGGTTCAGTTTGATTTTGTATCAGTTTCTACTTAAAATATTAGATGAAACAGGGTATGATATTAAAACTTTTCTTTCCTGCTTGCCCTGTTGGCTAAGCAGCTACAAATATTTTTACTTCCCCAGAGGACCCATATGCCTCCTTAAAAAACACTTGGAAAATAATGAAATGGAGTACCCTTCTATTCCGACCTTGAGAAAAGCAATGAAAAAAGGTCTTAGCTGAGGGGTGGTCTTTTTAGAGAACCAAGCAAGACATATGGAACAATGGAGCAATGTTCATGAACTCTATGGGCACTGTAAAGTGCACAACACAATTTTATTGTCTTTACCACAGCCAAAATTAAACAAACAAACAAAAAAATAAAGAAAAGGTAAATATTCAATAAAAGGGAGTTGGTATTCTTCACAAATGCTTGGGAATCTTTTTATCCAGTCCTCAATATCACTCTTGCCGAATTGCATGAGTATCGGAGAGCGAGTGTGAGCATGTAGTTCAATAAATAAGGCTGGGTCCTTTTTTAGGAAAACTACATTGTCTCATTGTCTTGTGTTTGTGAGTAGTCATACGCAAGACAAACATGCCCCACACACCCTTGGTCGCTTGGTGAGAGTAAGGTAGAGTGACCGAGTGGCGAGTGACTCGGCGCACACATACTGTTTGCCTACGTGTGCCCCAACAATCTAAAGCGAACAACCAATCACGATCATGCACAAATACTGCACTACAGAAAAACAAGACATGGCGACCTTGCACCCACATCGCTTGACGGGGTTCACAGCAAGTTGGCTGGGAATTTGAAATTGACAGTCCAAATGTCGCAACTCATTGTCAAAATGAAGGTCGTAAGTTGGAACTGATGAAAAGTTGTATCTACGGCATAACCTTTATAACAGAATATGTTCCATTTAAAAAAATTCGTAATGGAGGACAAGTCATAATAGCGAGCATCATTATAGGGGGGTTCTACTGTATTTGAAAATATCTTCTTGGCTGGTCAGGCTGTCAGAAATTTTATAGGGTCACGCAAGCACGAATGTCAAGGTCTGCTAAAGCATCAAGAATGAAGAAACTGCATAAAAATGTAAAGTGAACACACACAGATGTGACCCTGAACAAGAAACGCGTGCCAAAAGTGAGAGAACTGACCTGCCGAAGGTAGAGCTTGAGGACATTGGAGATGATGTTTGGATGCACTTCTTCCAGCTCCACCAGCTCAGGATTGATGTCAAACCGCTGACACAGGCCCTCGACTTTGCTTTTAACCCCGGACACTCGATATATACCCTGCACGATAGACATGTCCAATTTACTGACATTAATGATTACTGTGGAGTAAACAATACACAAATTACACTTCAGAAACTGCAGAAAATTAAACTAGCATCAAGTTCCAGACATAATTTTGTTGTTCCTGCTAATATGCAAATAAAGTACTTGATTTAGGTCAGCAAAACAAAACTGGCTTTACCTTGATCATGACTCCCCGCTGCTCTATTTCAGCCAAACATTTGGTTATGATCGGAGGAACTTGACTTTTGTACCTTTCTACCTGCTCCTGGAAGTCCACCCCAAAGGTGGTGTTGCGCCTTCCTCGCTGATGCTAAGTAAGGGGGAAAAAACTTGAACCAATAACCATCAAGTTATTGTAATGCATCATATCTACACAAAAGCTACTCCTAAATTACAAGAGGCTAATGCCAACATATCCATTCACACCTTGTAAGTGCCAAAGAAATGGACTACACTCATGGGACAGCAGAGCTATGAATAAAATCACATGCAGTCATAAACAGGTAAAAGCACCGTAAATTGCACTAAAACAAGAAAAATTCCAGTGGCATTATTTCACACTAAGCAAGGTGAAGTTCCCATACCACTGTTTATTCCACACTAAACAAGGTGAAGTTCCCATACCACTGTTTATTCCACACCAAGCAAGGTGAAGTTCCCATACCACTGTTTATTCCACACTAAACAAGGTGAAGTTCCAATACCACTGTTTATTCCACACTAAGCAAGGTGAAGTTCCCATACCACTGTTTATTCCACACTAAGCAAAGTGAAGTTCCCATACCACTGTTTATTCCACACTAAACAAGGTGAAGTTCCAATATCACTGTTTATTCCACATTAAACAAGGTGCAGTTTCTATAGTGTATGGATTTATTGTAAAAAAAAAAATGCAACAACCAGAAACAAAGAAAACTCAGAATGCAGAATCTACAAAACAGCAACATACCACGACTAGATCAGTTAATTCCTGAGCCTCATCTCCAGCCACTGTCATGTTGCGCTTCATTTGACCCCGCTTCTCTTGAAGCTGTTGCACTGGTAACAGAGTCATTACAATCATGTAACCAAATATTTGCACCAGCTATGGTAATGGTGTCATCACCATAGTCATGTAACCAAGCTTTTAACCAACAAAGGGTGGGCAACTATTAATCATTTAGGTATTTTCTTGCATTCTGTTACTACTGAGGTCTGTATCTCTTCTTTTATTCTCAAACATCTAAACCATATGCCACAGTATCTGTATGGTACTGTTAACTTTACTTAAGAAATTACAAAAGAATGAGGAAGAAATTTAAAATGTTCTGTAACTGAATTTTAAAGCCATAAATCCAATGACAATGAGTGGTTTGTTCAGGAATGAATATAAATGAAAAATTTCAAAGAATACGTACAAAGAGAGAGAAAGAGAGTAAACGTGACCCTCATGGCACAAAAGCTAAATAATTTTCACCAAAATAGTGTGAATGATGGATCAAGCATTCAGATCTTGTCTGTGATACATGTGTAATTCTTCCCTATACAGTATTTGTTTACACAACTGGCTGTGTACAGTGATATGGCTACAGTTGTTGACCAGGTGCAAAACACCAAGCAAGCAAACAAACAAGCAGCCAGCCTTCCCAATAATAAAATATTAAAAGTGTTACCATGGAGCTTTTCACCATCCTCCTCCGTCAGTTCATCCAGAGACTGTGAGGAGACGATTTTTCTGCGCAGCAAGTCATGCGGGCTACTGCTCGGTGACGAGTCCCGGGACTTACTACTGCCACTAGCACTGTCGGTGTCACTGCCAGCTGTCTGAGGTATGTTGTGTGTGGAGGTCTGGGACCAGGCCCGTACTGGACTTCTATACTTGTCTGAGCAGATAAGAAACACTGTAACTAAATTTCTTGACAGTTTCCGCTCTCCCAATTAAAACCTCCCCCCTTTTAATTACATGAGCTGCTACTCTGCAGACGAAAAACACTCTCTTGACATCTGATAAACGAATAAGACCTACCTCTACGAGGAGAAGACACCGGCGAACCCTCATTAGAGTGCATGTGTTCACCAGAAGATCCATTAGAGTGCACACTGGTCTTTCTAGCTTCACTTATTCTGTAATTTGCAATAAGAATTACAAGATAGCTAAGGAGCATAAAGAATGTCAAACCATTTCTATTACAATGTGGACTGAGTTAGTTTTAAATTCCTCCATGACATTTAAAAAGTGTTTAACAACATATGCAAAATCTAATTCACAGTTTAACGGGATTCAGCTGTTGCAAGTTGCTCTTGGTAACTTGGTGACTCAACAGTTCATGAAAACTACTCGCAAAAAATAATTGACTGTCTCTCATTAGTGCAGCAGTTCAAACAACACATCTTGCCATGGGATTTTATTCCATATTGTGCTGTGTGTTAGGGAGACATTTCTTAAATTTAAAACAAGGGAACTGGACCAAGCTAAGACATGACAAAGTCAAAGACAATCTACATGTTTCGGGGCACTACCCCTTCATCAGGACGACACAAAAACGACGAAAAAACGACAACAACGAAAACAGAAGTAAAGACTTAGCTTCCGTAGATGTGGCGCATGGGCTGGACAGCAGGAAAATGACTAAGGGACAGTGAGTAAGAAAGGTTAAAAAGGGGCAGCCAATCGCCAGGTGGGTAGGAAAGGGTAGGGAAGGGTGGGGTTGGAGAGGGGGCGGGGTGGAGAGAGAAGCGCAGGTAAGGGGGTGTCAGTGTGGGAGAGGAGGTGAGAGAAAAGAAGTAAGAGAGAGAGAGAGAGAGAGGAGGAGGGGTAAAGAGAAAAGGAGGGAGGTGGAGGGTCAGTGTATGAGGTTGAGACCAGTGGATGCCATGGTACCAAAATGGGTAATGAAGTAAGATTCCATATTCTTACAGTCAATGGAATCGCCCTTCATTTTCCAGATACCACAGACCCGCATGTTGTCGGCTGTGTGTGAGGGTGTGCTGAAGTGACGTGCAACTGGTGTGTTTCTGCGGTGTTTAGTGTCAGCTAGATGTTCTGTGAAGTGGGTGTTGAGTGTGCGTTCTGTGTTTTTAACCTTTCTTACTCACTGTCCCTTAGTCATTTTCCTGCTGTCCAGCCCATGCGCCACATCTACTGAAGCTAAGTCTTTTTCTTCTGTTTTCGTTGTTGTCGTTTTTGTGTCGTCCTGATGAAGGGGTAGTGCCCCAAAACATGCAGATTGTCTTTGTCTTTGTCATGTCTTAGCTTGGTCCAGTTCCCTTGTTTTAAATTTAAGAAAGGTTTTTCTTGTATATTAGGGAGACATGTCACAAATGCATTTTCACCAACAAAGCCATTAAGAAAATTTAGCAATGAAGTGACAAAAGCTTTTTGATACATTCTGAGTGGAAAAAGGTTTAGAGGAAAACACTCACTTTTGTCCAGGAACATAGGGTTCAAACATGAACTCCTCTGTCTTGCAGGGTCGAGATGCACTGCCAGGCAGCCGCATGATGAACTCTGCATACTGGCTTCCAGGTTCATACTCTTTACTGCTGTCACTCAGAATCTGATACTTTAATGGAAAAAGTATCAGATTACATCATACTGTCACAAATTTAGACTGCATGTAACCTGATATTAATGATACAATATATCAGGGGGATGGAGGGTGTCATCAGACAAGACAAAGACTCATCAGAAATCATGACACACATTTGAAAATGTTCTCTAATTTTCTAAAATGCCACTGAAATCAGAAATAGTTTATGAGCTTTTAATAAAACAATAGGAAAATGCCTCTACGAATACAAATCTCAGATTATTATCCTGCCACTTGCACTCACATAAATACTCAAAATATAACTTCAAGACCCAATTACACATATTATGTTTATATGTATATTATACACTCTCAAATTAAAATCCTATCAACCCTCACATACAGACTTGCTAGAATATTCATGTTTTTTTAAACAGAACTACCTGATAATTTACCAAAACCATGTCAACTGACCTGCAAAGGTAAAGGTGACCATGCAGTGTGCAGCAGGTCAAAATATTCTACAGCTACCTGGGAGAACATGAGCCAGAATAATCAGAAACAAGTAGATTATGTTGACAACATGAACAAGAACCACTGCTGTCAGTCTTATAAGGCACTCTTAACCTGTTTACCCAGTAGCCTGAAACAACAAAACTGTGTCGAGTACGTATCCTGAGTTGTCTCCCAAAATGCCATCTTTACGTCATGCACCCAAATGCCTCTAATATACAACATGAACCCCAGCTGTGCTCAGCATCAGTAATTACATCCACTCTTGCACCATGCATCATAGGAGTAAGTCAGCCCAATGCACAGCTTGAAACCGAAATGTAATTGTCACTAACATTGACATCCACTCTTACACCGTCTACCCTTAGGTAACTTGCATGTGTGGGCCCAACAGGTAGTGCGAATCTTAAGTGTGCTTGTTATATGAAATTACATATGTTTAGCCCGAGATAACTTCGTCTGTGCAAACAGGGTAAACCCCAAGTGCACTTATCATCAACAATTACATCCATTCTCACACCACACCTGCTGCCCTACCTTATCACAGTTAGGCTTCAGATGATTTCAAAAGCAGCAGGCAAAAGGTTACACAACAGTTTTTTCCTATGGAAAGTGGATTAACTCTGTGATATTATAAAATGTTCTTCTACTGAAAAGGGAAATTAATCTTGTGATTCAATAAACTCATTGCTGCCAAAGAAAACAACCCACACAATGATGTGTTTGCTGTGTTCTGTCCACCGTTTCACTGACCCTCTTGTTTAGTGGTGGTCTTTCATGTAACTGACTTTAAAAAATGCAATAACTGAAACATTTTACAAAAATGTGTATCTCATCGAGTCATTTGATTAATTTGGCATCTACTAAGTAGAACATTAAAAACCTAGTATGTAGTTAACAACTTTTTATTCTGCAGAGCCCTACAATCATTCTACATGCCTAATTAATGTAGTACCAATATTGTAGTATCTTTCAACATAAGATTAAAGTTTAAGTTAAATTTTTAAACCCTGTCAGTGTCAATAAGCTGTGAAGCGTTTATTTCAGCCATTCACAAAATTAAACCATTTACTGAAAAACCTCTCCAAACCATCAACCTATCTTGGGAAGGACCCAACAAAATCGCTGGCGACTGCAGGAAGTGGGGAAGTTGAAGCCTAATGCTCCACAAGGAGGAAAGAGGACCAAACTAACTAAACTAATGATAAACCTAAATGGACTGATTAACTGACTTGTTATGACGCACATTTAACTGTTGCGGCCGCTGGAGTATGCATAGATTTCGGAACGTTTGAAATAAATACTGCTTGCAAACTACCATACATGCAGTAATCTACTTTACGTATTACAAAAGATCAATTTTTGAACATCAAAATAGTTATAAAATTGTACAGAAAAACTGTTAAATAGTACTATCTGGTGTTAGATATAGTTCCTGTATGCACCATACGTGCCTACACAATTTATCCACATGTAGGGATGCCATGACTTCCCCTGTGGTCTCTATGTATCTTATTCAAAATGTAGGGAAAAAATGATAACAACATAATTCCAACACAGTCTGAAAGAAAAATTTGAGAATAATAAAATAATTCCTACCTGAAATCTGTTTGGTGTGATTTCTGTGTAAAAGGCTGTATTGAAAGATATCCAAGTAAATGCTTTAACATGGCAAGTGCCATTGTCCCACACTTTTGCCAGATAGTATGCTCGTTTCAAACATTTTGTTTCCCTGTAATATTGTCTCTTTTGTGGTCAAAGGGAGATAACCCAAAAGAAAATGGTTAAGGTATCTGAAAATATAAGTTACTTCCCTTTCCATCAAACCAGCTTGTGTTTTGGTCTTTCAAAAGTTGCAATAAAATCTTCTCTACAGTGTTGGCATACAGCGAGCATCTGCTGCAGTACCGCTTAAAGCACGTCAATCGCGTGTTAAAGTTTTTACCAATCTTTAAAATTTGCCTCCCTTGTTAATTTAACAATAGGGTCTATTTCCTTATGATGGCCAGAATTAACCTGTAACAGGGTGGAGGTGGTGTGAAATCCCTTTGTGCCAAGTACATGGCTAGCTATACAAGCACTACATCTTCAAGCCATAAGCAGACAAATGGCAAACTTACATTTCGAATGTCTTTGTCACATAGATGCATCTGTTCCCTTAACGTTGCCAGTAGCTCGCTCTGAGAAAGGAAAGCCAAGAGAAGAGACTACACAATGCACAAAAATTCACCTTTAGACAACTAAAACTGATAGCAACAAACTTGTCTGACTGTGCAAATAAAAATAGTGACTTGGATCTCAGGCACTATCACACCATACACAGTTAAATACCTGCATGGACAACAGTCCTCAAGACAAAAAAAAGTCACTGTAGTTAGCCTACCTTTGTTTTCTCAAGAGCTCTTTGTTTCAAGTTTGCTTCAGCAACGCATGCCTTGTAAGTTGTTTCAGCTTCCGCAGCCTAACAAGAAAAATTAACTTCATTAAAATTGCAGAAGAAAAAAATCTTTGATCATGCTGTCATCGAGCATTTGTCCTTTACACCACTTATTCTAGTGTTTAGTGTTTTCAGATTCACTGAAAATATATTTTCAAACTTTTTTAAATACCCAAAGTTTTTCTTCTGGGAAATCACACTCCATTTTCAGTAGCAGTCTCACGTGAACCAACGTCTATTTGAACTCATAAGAGTAACTCCACTTACATATAAATTGATGGGAAATAACTGCAGAGACAGTTATTCCAATTCCCCAGTTCCTTCCCTTTCCGTGCTGTTTAGTTCGTCAAGAATTTTTAAAAAAATGTCTAGCTTAAAGACCAACCTAACAGCATCGACACAAGCTCACTGTGTTAAAAGAGATGGGGAGTGGGGACATCATGCTTGCACCCTCGCCCTCCATCTTTTTGCCTGCAAACCCAAGCTATCTGCCTTTTTCTAGCCTACAGATCTAAGCCTTCGAATATCTTCAGGCCTACAGACCCAAGCTGTCTGACTTGCTCTAGCATACAGACCCAAGCCATTGACCTAACTCTAGCCTACAGATACAAGCTGTACAACTTGCTCTAGCCTAAAGACCCAAGCCATTGACCTAACTCTAGCCTACAGATACAAGCTGTACAACTTGCTCTAGCCTACAGACCCAAGCCATTGACCTAACTCTAGCCTACAGATACAAGCTGTACAACTTGCTCTAGCCTACAGACCCAAGCCATCTGACTTGCTCTGGCCTTCAGATCTGAGCCATCCAACTTGCTCTGGTCTACAGACCTGAGCCATCTGACTTGCTCTGGCCTACGGCTTACCTTATGCATTGTCTCCTCTTCCAGCTTTTTACGTTTATCAAATTTTTCACTGTCAGATCTCATGACAGCCTCTCTGGCCCTTTCAAACTCCTGCTGACGGCTGATATACATGGCTTGTGCTTTTCTCAGGTTACTAACCGTCTCATTCTGCAAAGAAAAGTATCCATGCATTGACTAATAAGCAAAGACGAGAGGGGTGTGGTAAGGATGAGGGGGGTCGGGGGGGGTCGGTGGGGAGAAAGGGCAAAGAAACTAGAATATTTAACAAAAAACCCAGACAGGCTGCCTTGCAAAACAGGCGCCACATGCAGAGAAATTAAGTGTTCCAGACAAGAGACCCAGCCTTCAAGCCTCTACATTGGTGGCAAGATTGCATTCCCATTACACTACAGGCCACCCTACTGGATCTAGCGATTCATTATTTTTGTCAAGTCACCAAGGTTCTGTGCATGTGTGTGCATGCATATGCAAGCATGTATTAAGAAGGTACAAAGTACTGGGACATTTGCACATGCTTGGTGTTCATAGCAACAAATCAAGTCTTGTCTTCAAAGTGCCTCACATATTCCAGAAATCAGCTGCATAGTCTATTTCGGAATGAGCGGAGCTGGAATTAAAATTGTTAGGCAGTCACCAGCTGGGCTACCACCTTACCTAAAAAGTTTAAGGTTGCAAGTTTTTTTGTGAGAGGTATAATTATGTACAACTTTGTGTCACTGGATGTAGTTTTTGTGTATAATTAGGCCTAGATCTATGACCAAACACGTAGCATCCTTTCACAATCATATTCCTGACGATTCAGAACCGATTCACGCTCACAGTGTTCTCTTCTATAATGGTGTAGTGGCGTTGTTATCGCACGCAACAACATGGCTGAACAGCCCTATGCAAGTAGCTGGAAACTGCAAACTGCGAAAAAGAAAACCTTTGCCTATAAAAATGTGAAAACCAAGTACAGAACCCAAAAGCAAGCAGCCAAAACTTGCTAACTTTGGTTTGCCAGTCAAACAATCCAGTCTGCAGCAGAGGGAACTGAGGTGAGAGACTTGGGGAAAAAGAAAAAGGCTATCGACAAAGATGAGCACATGACGACAAAGATCTTCCAATCCAGTACTTGTAAAGTCGCTCAAAGTCCTTCTGTCCTGCTGTGTTGACAGAGGGTAAAAAAAAAAACCCTAGTTTCTGGGATTGGGGTATGAAAACACCCTAAAAAATTTTGGGGGGGTATAAATACCCCTTACTTTTTAAAAATCTGGATCACTGCTGGATGTTAAGGAATAACAAACAACTTTTTGTTGAACCCTGAACTCTAGAAGATATGTCAAACATGTCCACACGTCAAAGTGTCAGGGGAGGCCAAGGATAGAATGTCACATCAAAGCCCTTCCTACCTGAACCCTACCGACCCCAAGTCTAATTACCCACAGCTGCATGAATATGAGGGCAAAAAGGGAGAATGAAGGGGAAGGGATAGCATGGTCTGGTGTTCCACCGAAGAGACAAGAGGTCACGTCGCCAGTCAGAGAAAAGCATAGAACAAAGGCACTGAACTGACCTGGGGGTGAGGTGAGGTGGGGGATATGGAAAGGTGAGCCTAAGGAAGCAAAGTGACTGAATGCAAACTTTAGGGGTACAGCTGACAGCTGCAACAGGCTGTGCTAGGAAGACGAGGGATACGGTTGGCTTTGCTGGCAGGCAATGTTTTCTGCTTATAAACTGCATGATTATATTGACATTCTGGTGCTGGTTCGTCAGCTGGGAAGAGATATTCACAATGGATGTTGCTTGCAGAATACCAGAGTCAATGTCATCGAATCTGTTGCCCAGGCTGTTCAGAACGTAGGCCAGCAAGGCGCTATAGTCCACAAGGAGAACAGGATTAAACTAAGGGGAGAGTTTTCTGCGTCAGCCACCTGCTGCAGAAGTGGGGATGTGGCTCAGCTGTAATGCTGTCCCATAGCCTGAGGCTACATGAGATCTGCAGTGTTTGCTCTTCCATTATAAGGGAAAGGGGGTACACCTGCATTCTGGCTTTGGGATATAAAGCTGGCCACAATTTTAGATCACCAACCAACCGAGTTTGGATGAAAGGTGAGGTTACCTGACCTGATTTTGGGATGCCATTGGTGACTGGCAACCGATTAATTCCAGCCCTGAATGAGGGAGAGATAGCACAAGGGTTCCTTATCTCATCCAAGACAAAACAGCAATAACAAACTGAGAGAGCAGGTATCTCAGGTAATTTTTTTCAAGAAAAAGGGAGACTCCGAGAGAACACCCCCCCCC
>SMGT01014451.1:486685-503591 GCA_004794575.1 Lanistes nyassanus
CCCCCCGCTTCCCATTTCACAAAATTGTTTAGCACTAAATTAAGTTTTTCAATACCTACCGGAAGTCATGAATTCCAGGTTATTACCACTACTACTCATCAGCAAACAGGGCAATTATCTCCCCTAGCAGATCATCTGCTAGAGAGAGAGAGAGAAAAAATCTTTGCCCTGTCCGAATCGAAATCTCTTCATCCTCACCAGTGTAACACAGGTGGTTTAGCTGCATAGATAAAGAATGACTACTGAGTTCAGATCCTGTGTCTTATTGCATCAGAGCCCCCTAGAAAGGACAGGGGAGGTAAATGCCACAGGGAAAGATTTGTATCTACCAGACAATTTACTAGGGAAGATAATTTCACTGTGTGCTGGTGGTAGTAGGGCTAATAAATCATGTAATTTTATGGCATCTGGGAATGGTGATGACCAAACAGCCAATCAATGAATACCTTATCTCACTGTCTCAGATGCTGGATTTTCTGCCATGATAACGGACAAGGTAAAATTTGGCTCAGATGCTCGGATATTATTCCCAGTCTAGGTCACAAACCCAGAGGCAAGGAAGAAATGAAAACAAGTTAATTAAAGACACCTACCATCTTCCTAAGCTCTCTGTCCCACGTTTCTTTGATAGATTTTCTCCCTTTGTCATGCTCGGTGCGTCTTGCCAGCAGCAGCTGTAAGAGAACATCTATATCACTATCAGGTGTGTGTCTACAAAATCTTAAAGTGAATTCCAATGAAAGTTAAACCATTTAGTACCAATATGTTCAAATTTACAGGCTGAGCATGGTGGAAACTAAACCATAAAAAAACTTCTGCATCATCAAACATGTTCCATGTACAGCTCCCTATAAACCCAGAGTGTAGCACTGGGAAAAGTCAGTCTTGCACACAAGGAGGAACAGCATCTACCAAAACAAATGTTAAAAAGCACAAATACTACAAAATCCCATCTCTACTGTCAAGACCTTGCATACCCAAATAAAAACAACTTTTGCTTAACAATAATTTCGATGAATCACCAACAGTTCAAGAGAAGGCAAACAAACTCAGACAGACAGGCATATGAATAATGAATTAACTTTAATCAGACCTCAACAAACTTTGAAGTATGCAGCATAGCTTGGGTAGCTTGCAAGTTGGCAGCAAACTCCCCATCCTGTACAGAGTATGGTACACACATTTAGCATTAAGACACACAAGCAGTCATACTATACTACAAAAGACAATAAGAATCTGCTTACAACATCTTCGTAAGTGAAACTCTGACATTTTAAAATCCCTAAAGCTGGGAGGGAGCGGGGGCAAGAAATGAAGGGATAAAACAGATGCCAAGATAAAGCAATGCTCTATTAATAAAGAAAAATCTTGGCAGCAGTAAATATGTTTGTAAATATGGACAGCTTGTAAAAACGGATTTAAAAAAATCCTAAAAGCAAAATTTCAGTACCAGGTACAGCAAACATCATTTTGCTCATCAAAACCTCTAAACCACTTATGAAATTGTGAAGCTCAATCTTCTATTTCAGTAATGCCTAAAACCTGGATTGCTAATGTATCACATCTTGGCAAACAGAGTGGTCTGCATGCAAACACACATCTACCTACCTGCTTCAAGGCAGCACAGAAAACTGACTGAAGGGGTAGTAGATCTTCACTAACAAAGCTGTTCTGCATACTGTTGGTGATGCGAGCTAGGTTCCTAGCATACTCTAGCTCTGGAATAAGAATTAAAGCAAAAGAAATTCACAGAAGAATCAAACATAGTGGCCTTTGCTATTTCACCACCAAAATCTGGCAATCAGCATAAACTGGACCAAACCATTAGGCTTTTAAGGAGAAAGACTCTTCCTGAGGTCATAAGATATGCAAGAAATTGTTGCAACTGATTGTTAGAAGTTTAAGAAATGATTGCAACTAGTTGCTGCTAATGCCAGGCACTTTAATATCTCTCTGACAGACAGCCACCAGGTAGCACTTACAGACCACCACACTGTATGTTTGGCAAATTTAGGGAACAGCATGGAGTAGTGCTAATTCAAGAGATATTAATAATGTGTGCATAAATGAGCACCACAATGCGCAATCTTATCTGAAGTAAATGCAAGTCTCTGCCACTTTTGGCACATCAAGAGTCGCGCAATCTGCTTACCTAGCTGCGACTTCTTTTCAATGTAGGTGATGATGCCCCGAGTGTAACGGGACCACACCTTTGCCCGTGCCAGAGCCACATCAAGGCCAGCATCCAATCTCGCCATTACTGAGTCCTGCTCCTCTGGTGTCATGGCTGGGGGATTTTAGAAACAGATTCGACTAAATCATACATGACTTTCATCTCCCAACCTTTATTCTTTCTACATCTCTTTTTTTCTCTCACGTGATGATTACTTGGGTGTAGTTAATAATATCTGTAGAATAAAGTAATACAAAATACTAATTTTATTAAGTGTAGCACTGGAAGCTCATTAACTCTTTGGACCCGACGTTGATAGTATACAATCAACGCCCTATTATACCCTTCAGCCCGCATTGCTTGTATACTATCAACGGATTTAAACATTTGCAGCAACGCATTTAACGGTGTAAGGGAGGTAAACTTTATATCATTGTAAACCTCTATCATCGCCTGTTTCCCCTGCACTGTCTAAATGAGTTTCGGAAAAGTTTGGGCTTGCCAAACGAGATTTAAGTGTAGTGGGGGCTGGCCAGGTCTGCTTCCGTTATTCAAAATGGCTACACGCGGGAGGAGGACCTTGCGTCTCTCCGCGGCCCTTAGCGTTTTGGAAGAGCTAAATGAAAGCGATACCAGTAACGACAGTCACGAAAGTGTCAGACACAGATTTGGAAGACAGTCAGAGTCAAGAGTCTCGAGACACTGATTTGGAAGAGGAGAGTGGAAGCCAGAGACAAGATACCGAAGCGGAGGGAGGGGGTGTCTAAACAAATAACCGCGATCATACTGAAGATGCCGACACTAAAAACACCTCAATATGCGAACAGTTTGTGAACTTCAAGGGTGCAATTGTGTTTTATTTCACAGTGGAACCATTCACCAACAGATTCAAAGTGGAATACTCCTGATTACTGGATTTATTTACCTGTGGAAAGTGTACAAGCAGTGAAACCTTCTTTTGTACCAATTTTTTGTGTGTGCAAAAAATGACTATATTTGGCACCAAATAGTAAGTACAATTTAATATTTTTAACTAAAAGTAGTGTTTCCAGTGTGATGTGGAAGAATAGATCTTTCTAAATAATTAAAATATATTATGATGCGTTTGGTAGTTTTCAAGTAGTATTTGTTTTTAAAAAGTGTAAATCTGTTTCGCCCCCTGGGGTTACTACTTTGGGTTTAACCCTTCGGATCCAAAGAGTTAAGATGCTATTTTGATTCTAACCCAAAATGGCTTACTCTCAACCACAATATGAGGTACGGCAGAATAAAGCAGAATCTTAGCTCCTGAGGATAAACTCCTAAACATGTGATGCTGGACAGATTTTTCACAAGGGTCACATGTAGTATGTGCTCGAGTCCCAACACTGTGTTGGCATTAACCACTGTACACAGCACTGAGGCTACGAAGAGATGATGTTAAAAACAAACAGGGTAAAGGAATGGATAAACAAGCCCATGAATAAAAATCCCATTCTGTAATTAAAGTTAAGATTTTACAACTTCCTCAATGGCTGAATGGATTTGAAAACCTAGTGCTATCATCCCACCCAGTTTTTAGAACACTAAAATTATGATAGCTTGTTAAAGTCTGTTACAGTAGTAAAACTATTTCTGCACACATAAGAATAATGTAACAAAAGGAGTTAAAGTTGTTTTAAGTCAGGGTTTTTTACCTTTATCACTGCCACCATTCTTGTGTGTTGGGTTGTCATTGTTAGTCCACACAGTAAACAACTGCTTTCATGCTCCCTACTGCTACAAATCTCTACCATTCTCCCACACAAGCTCCCCCCTCTCACTCTCTTCTCTTATAAGAGTATGATAAGAGGTTTATCAGTAATATTTACAATCATCTACCTTCTAAATGACCGTGTCAAGTAGCTATGAACAAAAGAAGTCCGGCTAGCCCTCCCCCCTCCCAAAGGTCTGCATGGGATCTGCCGGTATGTTTCAACAGGTGTTGTTTCCTCTAGCCTTCTCACAAGTATAAAACAAGCCTGCTGGATGGGTGAGCATTATGTTCATGTACTTTATTCCCGGACTCAAACAGGAGCCCTGCAACAACTGAACTGTGATAAATTTATCTGTCTGCTGCTACAGAAAGCTGTCTTCCAGCAGGTACCTACCCTTGTGGTGCTCTGGCTTGGCAGTGTGAGCATCCTCCTCTCTAGCTTTCACCAAGTTTTCACACGACTTAGTCTTCGTCTCTGTGGGTGCCACTTTCTCTCGACCAAAGTCTACCATAAGGTACTTGGATACACTGTATCATAAAAAAATAATTAAACTCGTGACTTTAGCCTGGAGCAAAAAAAAATGGTGAAACAATAAAAACTGAACCAAGCTAAATCATATAACAGATACACCATCAACGTTTCAGGGCTTATCTGGATAAGAGCCATTTTCCAGTTTATCTGTTTCAGTTATTTGTGCTGCTCTGTCATAATGAAGGGTTCATGCCCCTAAACTTCAGCTAAACATTTGTTAAATAGTATGGTTCATTTTCTTCTTTCATTAAACTGTACCATGTTAGAAAAACACATGGCATTATCTTTAATTATGCATAAAATATCAGTTTTCTTTCTCTCTAAAACTGAACACGTCATTTGGTGAAGAGAGAAACCAGTAACAAACCTGTGTCTTATCAACTAAACGATGCTTAAACATCTCTCTCATTCACTCTCTCTGTTTGTAAATGTAAAAGGACAGCTATAAAGGCATGCTAAAATCTGTAGCTCTTGTGTGGGAGAATGAAACCAGTTTTCAAGAAAACAGAGAATTCTCTTAAGATTCTGCCCTGAGCCCAACTCAATGATACTGTATAGCACATAAAGCGCCTCTCTATGTCAGGTGACGAACTGCAATAATCCTCTTCCACTTATTGCTGGTTCAAGTATCAAGCCTTCTGGTCAGATGAGTGTGACTCTGTGAGAGTAGCTTTTACCCTACTTCAATCAAACAAGAATTAGCTCTAAGCACTTGCAGTAACAGTTATATGTCATAACTTTTAACAACCAGCAGGTAATGGTGGTATACAGAACTGGTTACTTTTGTAAAAATATTTTGTACTGCAAATATTTTTTATCCATTTTTTGCATAATGACTGTTTGAAACAAATTTGGTATCAAAACCTGAATGTGGTACAGAGTCACCACTTTGTAAAAATATGTTTCAGAAGAAAAAAAGTATCCTGAGTGATGAAGGACTATGAAACACTGAGAGACAGATCCCTCAGAGATGATGAGCGACCAATGGGTGAAAACCAGACAGCACATGCTGATGCAGCAGAGCCGAAAGTTTACATAGGAAACAAGTATGAAGATTCCACATTGGAGGTAAGCACATTTGCATGCAGCTGTCAATGTAGGCCACCTACCTTGTGCTGAAGGTGATGGCCAGACCCTCGATTGCCTCCAGCAATGTCTGCAGCTCTTCTTCATCCAACTCCTCTTCATAGTTATGAGCTAGTCCAAACAGACAAGTTACCATCAGCATGCTAACCAGCTTCAGAAAACTGAGCACAGTTTTTAACCAGGCAAATGTGCTGACAACATCATTAAAGACAAAATGTCCTATTACTTACATTCTCAAACAACCCACCATCGATATGCTTTCAAATTTCTTGTCTGGGTGACGAAATATCCACGGCTTGTAATGGTCTGCTTTAAAAAAAAGAAAGGAGGAAACTAGCCGGTGTCCAGGGGCTTCCAAAGCCACACAACCACATGCACCTTATCTGATTTCTGATTGGCACAGCGCACAAAACACTAATCTACTACTTGTAGATCTTTCTCAAATATTGTCCTAACTGTTTTTCATCTACCTCTTTCTCCATCCATTCCCATCTCCAAGCTTTCTTGACACCTCCATTGTCTATTTCATTTCCACACTGTACAATATGCCTTGCGTCCATGATGTCAACTAGAAAAACAACCAACTTCTGGCAAACTCCAGCATGCACAGTTCTGTGCTTCTGTTAGACCTATCACTTGACAGAAGAACGTGCAGACTCGCCCAATACAATTGTTTCCTTGTATACACAATTTTCGTTGATCTTTTTTTTCCCCTTGGAAGACAATTTTTCTCAGCAGAAATATTTTCTCCAACTGAAAAAATCTGTTGAACTGAGGAGAATTACAAGCCCTGAATATCAGAAACAAATATGAAGGAAAAAAACTGGGTACTTCTGGCTGCTATTGTGTGGTTTAAAACATAAAAAGCTTAAAAGGTAAACTGTTGTTGCTAATAATAACTATGTTTTAAAAAAAAGGTGTGTGTGTGTGAAAAAATATGAGTTTTGCCAGATACCATAAAACCTTTTTTATTATTAGCAGGATCAGCGCTGTGGTCCCCGTGAACTTCCCGTTCTGAATTCTTCTCCATTCTTATATATGCAGTAGATTGGATTTAACATGTTATTATGTTAGCGTTTCTGCAGAATCATATTTTAATTTCCACATCCACGGGGCGTAGATGCGTGTGCATGCAGCTTCTCAGCCATCCCTCCCCCCCTCCCCCAGAAAAACACATATATGCACTTGTGCTTACACACAATGCACATACAGAAACAGAACTAATTTTGACAACAGAATGAAAGAATTAGCACCCAAGCTCTGTCCAAGATTTAACAAAATGTAAAATTGTGGAAAGTATATTTGAGTGAAATGGGTATGTGCATAATAATAATAACAAAAATAGGATTCTTCTAGAGTGCTATTCCCCCGAAGGGCTCAATGCGCTTTACACAAACAACGAAGATAGCCACAGTATTACACAGTATATCCAGACACCACACGCAACCAAATAAAACCCACCAAGAAAGCAGCCATCAACCACGCTCGCAATCTCTCTCTCTCACTATTTCTTTCTCACACTCACTCTCCCTAGAGCAGCATTACCAGCAAGCTCAGTACAATCAGTGAAAAGCGAGGTGAAAGAGGTGGATTTTGAGCTGTGTTTTGAATGAAGGTAAAGAAGGAACATCGCGGAGTTTAGCCGGCAGCAAGTTCCAGACATTAGGGGCAGCAAAACTGAGAGAACACTGACCAAACACTTTCAGATTGGTTTTTGGTACTACAAGACGTTTTTCGGAGGAGGACCTGAGTTGTCTAGCAGGGTGGTAGGTGGAAAGAACAGACGACAAATGTGGTGGGAGCGTACCATCAAAGTGACGATACACGAGCACAGCTATCTTGTATTGAATGCGGAACTTTACTGGAAGCCCGTAAAGTTCTTGGAGCACGGGTGTTACATGCTCCCGGTTTGATTGCCTCAAGACAAGTCTCATGGCGTGGTTTTGAACCCGCTGAAGTCGAGCGATCTGTTCAGCACGGAAACCTACAAGCACAGAGTTACAGTAGTCCAGGTGAGAAGTAACAGTGGAGGATATGAGTCTAGCAGCAGCTTTAGCGGACAGATAGGGTTGGATGCAAGAAATCCTCTGGAGCTCAAGAAAAGTTGTCCGACACACAGAGCCAATATGTGGTTGCATGGAAATGTCGGATCAAGGTGTACACCGAGATACTTGACTGAGGATTTGAAAGGAATTGTTTCACCCTCAATGTCAGCGAACTCACAGTTGGCAGACCTGAGATGTGTAGCAGAACCTACTGATATAACCTCGGTTTTGTCTGTGTTAAGCTCTAGCTTGTTACTGTTCAAACAGTGCATCACATCATCAATAAAGGACTGAATTTTAGTCAAGGCAAAAGCAATCTGTGTAGGAGGGGAACAGGTAGTTACTTTGGTGTCATCAGCATACTTATGATAGTCACAATTGTGGACAGCTAGAACAGCAGACAGCCGTTGAACTTATAGAGTGAACAGTACAGGCCCAAGGACTGAACCCTTGGAGTGGGGGTGTAATGTAAACAAAACAGTGAAAAATCCTTACATTTTATTTTGCTAATAAGTGCTCTGGCAGCTGCGAATATCTCAGGAGACTGCAGTGCAGAGTAGCGCTGGAGAGTAGACTTCAGTACACTCATAACTTCTTCCAGTGACTCCTGTGACACCACACGGGCTTCATCACCAAGCTCTGCATGAAATCACAATAACCACAAAGTGCTTCAATACCTAATTTTAGCTATGTGCTTCATTGCTCTCTGCATAAAGCAGTGCATAGATCTGAGTTTTACATAAGACAGACATTACACTATACAGTTACAAATTAACCCAGCTATACTTTTTTCCCTCAGATGCCTGTGTGATAATTTTAATTACAATTTTTTAAATAGAAAAATGTGTGTATAAATTAATAAAATATATTTTAAGATATCAAAATATCCAGATGCCGCAAACTATTTAGTCTTGTTCCATTGCTGCTATTTACATGAACTTTGCACTAACAGTTAAAGCAACATAATACACAAAGAGTAATACTCCACATGAATATCTGACAGTGACACAGTACTTGTTAAAGATACTTAAGCGCTTGCACCGGTCTAAAAAATTTCAAGAAATTGCATTGTGATGCTCACACAAACTTAGTAAGTTACTTTGAGTATAATGAACACTTCACTTATTGGCAGCAGTCCCTCAAAACTTTACATCATAGCATACAAAGCTTATATTTGATTTATAAAAAGTCAGCATTTTTACTGAAAGGTCTATAAAGTTCTTAAAGAACAAATACATATAGTTTTGTACACTCTGATCCCCTAATTAGTAAGTTACTATTATATTAAGTAACAAAAGCTAGGTAGACAAAAGGAAGAATCAAACTGATTGAAGCATGGTGAAAATGAGAAAAATCTGACAATATAACAAGAAAGAACTGGCTGCTTTTGCCTCATCAGAGACTTTACACTTAAGAACTTACGTAAGCCTTCAATGAAGAGAATCTTCAGCTTTGTAAGGTTATCTGCAAAGTTCTTCATGTCATGGGCTAGCGCTGCAATCTCTCTATAATCAGACTCTGTAGAATCCCCAGCTTCATTGACTGTACTCAGTGATGTACTCTTGCCCATCCCCGGCATCATAGGCTGCATGCTGCTGGACTTCATCTCAAAATATGAGCTGTGGGGATGGGCAAGGTACTCTGGAGAACCAAGCTCATTCAGCCTCTGAAAACAGAGAGGAAAATGCCCACTTATGCTAAAGTTGGAAAACATACAAAAATGACCAGATGCATAGAAATATAATAATTTGCCATAGTAATATCTCAATAATATCAACACCTCAGTTACAATACAAGGTTGGTGAACAGCATTAAGAGCATGTTGATAACAGTCATGTGTTATAGCTTTTAACTGAATTTCGATGAAAAGTCTAAGCTTATTTCACCTTGGACACAGCCTCAAACTCACAGAAACATGTTGACCATTCTTTCCCTGATTAGTACTTCTTTCTGGTATTCTGCGTGATTACAGTTTACATTTTTTTCATAATTTTAGTTTCAGTGTTGTATTGTGCTGTATGGTGTGCATCAAAATATGTATTATATCCTTTCCTGAGCCTCAGTGAGTGAGTATGAATGAGCACATGATGTCCTGAGTTTCTCTATGTGCATTGCTGTAAAATAAGTCTGTGCACATACGTTTGTGTTTACAAACTACTGTATACTGATTTTACCACCATGGAATGTACTCTATATATTTCAGTTGCAAACTTCGTCTATTTCTAATCCTTTGGCTCTAGCACATCTGTCTTAAAATTTGCATTTCATACCACAAATCAACCCACATTTTGTTATTTACAACTGACTGAGACCTTTGACCCAGGTCTTTCTCTTATCACTGTATATCAGGCATTGTCCACGTGGACCTAGATTTCTTTATCGGTCTATAAACTCTCCTGCCCTACAGTATTATCACGTAATGCACTGTTTACACTACCACAAAACTTCTTTTTGGCCTGATTGTTTCAACAATTTTCACTGTGGGTGTGTGTGTGTGAGAGAGAGAGAGAGGCGGAGTGGGTGGGTGGGTGACTGAGTGCAACACATAGAGATCAACACTTGTGGTCAAAATTTTTTTGAGAGAGAGAAAAGAGAGAAGAAAGAAACAGAGAGGAAAGAAAAAGACTGTGAATGTGAGGACAGAGGAGGAATTGAATCATGCATGATCTTCCTCTTGTGTGAGCAACTGATGTATATATTATTTTTAACAGCCTTTATGCATCTAGTTCTTTTTATTCATTTCGCTGTTCTTGAGGATGTCCACATAACCAAAAGTGGGTGTGGCTAGTTAAACATTTTCCCCGTTTCTGGAGATTTATTTTTATCTACTGGGAGGGGTAGGGCACTCACAACAACTACAATCCATTGCTTCGAACTGATATACTTGGTTAGATGAGCAGAAGTAAATTTGTAACACACTTTAAATGACCTTTTAATCATTAATATTTTCACAAGGAAGTGAGGTCTGCTAACTGTTTTGCCATTGGATGATACTTCGGTGATTTGTATCATACAATGTACAGCCACTTCCACAGGATTTAACTACAGGAAATGAATTCCCTAAAATGAAATAAATGTACATCGAAGGACTTTGCGGAAATGCTTAATAATTCGTGTACATGACAGATCGATCCAATTGATCTAATGAACGTATGTTATCGTGCGATAGTGGCTGGCGGGTAATCATTTTTATTTTGATCTCGTCTATATCCTCACTGCCGCTGGCGTCAAAATTGACAAATATTTCGCATTCACAAAGCTGCGCTACTGTAAAACATGTAGCCAAACATTAGAACACATTAAAAATTCTTCCGTAAGTACAAATTCTTTAGATTCCAAGGTATTGGTTTACCGACCTGTTGCACTTGCAGATCGTCATTCTCTGACAGAGCGTCCAAGTCAAACTTTTTCCGAAGTGATTTTCCGATGTGCTTTGCAATTTTGCGCCCTTTGGACGACATTCTTCAAGCTTATCTGATCTGCATTTCATTTCAGTACCATGCACAAAACATCTACGACAGTAAGACAAACTTTAAAACTTTTCCAAAGTTAGCCTGTTCGCTCGGCTCCAATCGCCCTACTTTCCGCCATCTTCCCAGACACAATACGTCACGTGACACATACGTCAGTGCCATGAATCTTTGGATACCCGTGGGGCAAGGAAAAAAACTCTGCCAAGTTAGGTGTGTTGTCGGCACGTCAGTTGTTCGTCCAAAGCACCCACTAAACAGTCGTTATGGAAGAAAAAGACGTTCAGGTACGAAGAGCATTTTTAGTTCTTTTCAGGTAGTATAAGTATTGCTTGCACTTATTTGAACATTCGACACCTACGTGGAAATTGATCGAAATCGATAATCTCCAGCGTGGTTCATCTTCAATATTCATTTAATCATCGTGTTTAAGCTTACTTCTTTCGATTATGACGACATGAGAAATATTACGAGTATATGCTGTTTGAGCGTCGTAGATTGCGTAAAAATATACTTTAAAGAGTATATAGTATGTAATGTTTCAGTGATTAAAACTGTTTTTTTACAACCTGAATTTAACGTACAGTGCAGAATTTTATAAAATTAGTCTGTTTTATTAATGCATTTCATGTAACTGTAAAAGGTAGAATAATTCGTTACTTTCGTTGAGTGTTTGATGATTCGCAGAGGCCGCCTTGACATGTACATTGATCTGATTGGAAGAAAGTAGACACACCTCCGTACTGACCTTCACCCCATATAACCTTTGGCCTACGTAAGGCAAGCGCTGACCCGATCCATTTCGTTCCTTACGACACTTGATACGACACTGTAGGTCCTCGCGTTTATTTTATGGAATACTTGAAGTACCACTCATTGCTTAAGTAGCTCTTATTTTGAGCTTGATCGAAGCTGGACAACAATATATGTCACCATGGAAATGCAGCGTGAGCTTGTGATGTGTACCATATCTGAATTTTATCGTCATCGATGACAAGATATTGGCTGATTGATATTTTATCTTATGAAACCATCCTCGACAGATGATATGGGAGCGTCCCCCCCCCCAAAAAAAATATAAAAACAACTGGAAAACAAGTGCATGAATAAATGTCAAGAAACAGAGATCGATTTAGCGTTTGTAAACGTTTAGAACAAGTTAATTAGAACACATTAATTCATAAATGTTAAATACATTATTCAACAATAATTGCGTTGTTGTGAGACCCGACAAACTCTTTAAATAGTTAATTATTTACACTTTTTTCTTCAGAGATAAAAGTAATAGTTTTTCTCATCCTCCCTTCCCCCCCTCCCCCCATCCCACCAAAGCATGCAGTTGATCGCCGTTTCCCTGGCCTTTTACGTCACGGTCCTAACCCACTTCGGGCACATTTAATGATTTATATATAATTATATTTGCAGTTGAGGCATACTCGTACCCTCACGCACAAAAACATCGCGTGAGGAGCCCTCTGACCGAGTTATCAGGTTACGTCTTGAATGATAAGGACAACAAAGGTGACATGTTAGCAGCCACGCTTCTTAGACTAGATAATCTGCCTTCACTGCTGATACATGTACCTGTAATGACGGCTAAGCACTGATTTGGAGTGCATCCCCAAATGTAAGGGTTTAATGGATGAGTATCAAATTTAACAGTTGTGGCATTAGTGAAGTTATTTTAGCTTCAATGATAAAATTTGGTTATATCTTTAAGTGCTAAATTAGATTTAAGCAGAAGTATTAACATCAAGGGAAGAAGATAAGAATTAGGATGCAGTTAGTAATAAAAAATAATGTTGTAATACAAAAGGGCAGGCCTGTTCTGAGTTTAAAGCATGTTAAATCTGTAAACAACTTAAATGTCTGCCACGATTTTTCTGATGTAACTGTGTGTGTGGAAGGAGAGAATAAAGGTTTTGACATGTTTAGAAGTATTGTGTTGCAAAATTTTTCGGTGTGCCCCAGTGATCAATATGAATAAGTTTTAAAAGTCTCCTTTAAATCTTCTTTCCTTATGCTGTGTGAATGCCTTATCACATACTCAGGCATATCTATGAGTGTGTCTGTCGTGGTAAAATACACTTGCATTGGCCTGTTTCCATCCTCCATTGGTTTGTTTGGTTGTTTTCTTTTTTCTTTTTTTTTTGTGGTTAAAGGCCTGCTGCAAACTAAGTGCATATCAAGGACGGTTTTGCTTAGACAAGTTAACATGCTGTCTCAGCACAGACCTTCCGTCCTATCCAATCACATTATACTGACACCAGGCCAACCAGTCCTAGTACTGTACCCTATAGTGCCAGGTGTCTGGCAGGGCAGCTAATACTTACTAATAGACTGTCAATTTTTAAGTCATATGTATGACTTGTCCGGAGTTTGAACTGCCAACCTCCCGCCTTGAAAGTGGGAGCCTTAACCACTAGACCACTGAGGCAGTTTGTTTCCATCATGGAATTTGCCACTGCATTAGAATGAAATAAAAGTAAGAGTTGCAAGGTTTTTAACATCAAAGCCAGGAAAGGGCCATGGTTTCTCAGCTACCTATCGTGCCCTAGTAGTGATGCTGCAAATGGCTGCAAGATTCTCTGAGAAGCCATAGAGTACATGAGAAATGGCTATTTATATATGACAAGCATGATTTCTTGACGTCGTGTAAGGTATTCCCAAAAATGCATTTAAAATAAAACATACTTTGTAAGACAAACTAATAAAAGGCTTCTTCATATGCTTTGTAAAAGGCATCAGAGTATGTCTGTAACTGGGAAACAAGTATTTCAGTAGATGCATTCTATGAACTTGTAACAAAGTTGTGAAACGTCTTCAGACATGAACTAAATATCTAGTTTAAGAGATTAAGTGACAGAAAACATAACTGAAATATTTTTGTATGTGGAGCAAAAATTTAGTGCAGGAAGCAGAGTGGCATAGAAAACGGCAGTATTTGGTAAATCCTTGCATTTCCATAAACATTCTGGTGACCCTGAAATCAACACAGATGTTCCACTGTGTTTCATACTGGAATGGTTCAAGCAATATCTTCATGTTCTCATAAGACTCCTTCAAATGAATAGAATGTGTTGTCGGTATACTTGGTGTGGAATTGCCATTATGGAGTAGGACTGCCTTCAAACTTCTTTGTGAGGAATCAATAAAGTGACCCCATGTGTAAACATGCTTTCAAAGCAAATTAAACGATATTGTTCAATATTGTGTGTTAACTGTTTTTAATCAGATTCTGGTGAATGGTTCATCTACAATGGACAGCGATGAGGAAGTAGAATATGGTGACGAAGATCTCAAGGATGAATACTGTGACCCTGAGAACCCTTTGTGCATAAATTTTCGTGAAATAAGTGCAGCAGCCTACAAAATCCGCGATGGTGTTCAGCAGACGCCATGTATGGTATGGTTTTTGTTTTGCACACAACATTTTGTTTGGATGTTCAGCCTTGTCCCTGTTAAAGATTAAAGCTTACCATGGTGTCCTTTTGGTCTTATCCTTGACTTTGACCTGCTGTAATGACTGACAATAAGAGATTTGACAAGCAGAGATTTGCTGTTATTTTCATTACTCAATTGCTTTACAGCCTTCCCCTTTAACACTATCGTGCCTTTCCTGTCCTGCTGCATGCTTGCCTTCCCCCAGATTCTTTCATCCCTGGCAGAAGAAACTGGCCTACATGTCATTGTCGAGTGTCAAGAGATTTTTGAACTAAAATTTTTAAAAAATACTCAATTGGATGTTTCGATTGTATCTCTGGCTGAACGACTGGTTAATGTTCCATTACCAAAAAGGTATCTAGTTGTCAGTAGGAGAGGGGGGCTGAGATAACAGGAAAGGGTGATGAATGGAGCTGTAGGTAAGAGTAAGGGGAGGAAGCCATAGCACCGAGAAAGACACTTCCCCTGTCTCCCAGCCGCCACCCCTATAAACAGGTGCTACATCCAGCTGTGCACATACCCTACTCGAGATAGGAACCCACAACCCTCCACTGTTTTGATAATATGCACATGCTATTGGTGCAGACTGTCTCTAACTCAGGAATGAGCTCTGCACCAAGGGCAATGCCTGCCATAAACACCTGGTATCAAAATACAACTTTAGCACTAGTGGGATCAAATGGGACAGTTGCATGCCAGCATTGGAATTTGCTGCATGAGTGTGTACATTTATATGTACTGTGTATTCAGATTACTTGGTCATGTATAAATGTGTGTGTGTGTGTGTGTGTGTCTGTGTGTGTGTGATATCCCTTTACAGAAATCACAGATGTCTCAAAGTCTTGGCATGGAACTTTATTTTAAAAAAGAATTTCTGCAGTTCACTGGAAGGTAAGCTTCCTGATTTAGAACACTTAATGTATTTTACACATTGTTTAATAAATACGGCATTCAATCATCAAGATGTTAGTCATGTCTAGACCTTTGTCATGGGGTTGGATGGGGATAAAATATATTCTTAATGAAGAATGTACAAATAAATCTGTTCAACAAGGTTAATAGCAAGAACAAACTCTAATGCAAGAAACAAGTAAAACATTAAGATAAGCTTAATGCCTGCATGCATTCAGAAAGTGCATCAATATTTTATTTTGTTTTATTTTAAATATTATTGTCTTGTGGTAGGATAGGCACCCATTCGCATTAAAATGGTCATAAGCTTAGAGATGGCAATGGTCAACCAAGTGTTCATTATAACCCTACCAGAAACGTACCTTACCCTTCTTACATAAATTTCCATTAAATAGCTAAGCTAATGCTAGTCTGTCTTTTAAATTTAGTAGTCTTGTCTTGGTGCCATTTTTTCATGCTGCAGATAATGGCTTGTGGTTTCTGACATTATTTCAGCTTCAAGGAGAGAGGAGCACGATTCACTCTTCTTCAGCTTACCCCAGTAAGCACAGCGTAAATTCTTCTATACAGCTTCCCTCCTGTCCTGGGCTAGGGTGTGTGGGTATCTGTATCAATATCTCTTCTCCACAGGTACAGATAACATTTCAGTGCAAATAGTTCTCATGACTGGAAGACAAGAATCGCAGATATGAATCTTTTTGCAACCCAGCCCAAGACTGCTTTACCTGTAATGTCTGGATGAAGCCCAAGACTGCTTTACCTCCAATGTCTGGATGTAGCCCAAGACTGTTTTACATGAATGTCTGTATGTAGCCAAGACTGTTTTACCTGTAATGTCTGGATGTAGCCCAAGACTGCTATACCTGTAATGTCTGGATGTAGACCAAGACTGTTTTACATTAATGTCTTTATGTAGCCAAGACTGCATTACCTGTAATATCTGGATGTTTGGGTCTGGGAGACTCTACCTTGCATTATGTCTATACGTCCTCCTTCAGAGTTTTACCTTTACTGCTGAGTCTATAAATGCAGTCTATGAAAACTGCTTCTGAGCAGCTGAAGGAAACAAAATGGTTCCTGATTAAATTGCAAAGAATTAACACAAATAAAAAAATAAAATGTCTGATCTCCCTGTGTATCTTTGTTTCCCAGGAGCAGCAGGAGTCAGGAGTGGTGGCTGCCAGTGCTGGAAATCATGCTTTAGCTTTGTCCTACCATGGGCAGTCCCTTGGGATTCCTGTAACTGTAGTCATGCCTATTGTGGCTCCGATCATGAAGGTGTCAGCTTGTCGACAGTTTGGAGCTAATGTTATTGTCAAGGGACAAGATATTGGAGAGGTCAGAAGATGTATGTGTGTGTCAGTGTGTGTTTGCATGCTCTTTAGTTTTCCATCGTTCTTGATTTCAAATTCTCAACAACATATCAATAGCTGCAAGAGTTGTGTGTGTTGGGGTGGTGTTTGTTTTTGGTTGGGTGGGGTTTTTTTTTTGGTGGGGGGGGGGGGGGGG
>SMGT01014451.1:517303-535332 GCA_004794575.1 Lanistes nyassanus
GGGGGGGGGGGGGTGTCACTGCCCCATAAGAACAGCCTGGATAAGTACAACTTCTGATAAATTGCAACTTTTTTTCAGGAAATGCAATTGTTGCTATAGAATTGGTTCAGATAAGTGCAGCTGCCACAATAGCTCTGATAAGTGTTACCTCAATTGTTAAAAAAAAGTGCCATCAGACACCTTGTTTTGTCACTGTCAGTACCCCTAGTCGAATGTAGGTTACTGACTGACACCACCTGTAACTGACAACTCTTCAGATCACTCGCCCATCACTTGCTATGCCCATTCACTTCAACTCGACTGACGTTTGCATCATAAATCAAGGAGGAGACTTTTTTTCTCGTCCTATCAAACTAACCTCCCCAAGCAAGGTATCAACAAGCTCAATGATACTATGGCCACACTGGAAACAGCTCCGACCCAAGAAGTGTTAAAGACTCAGAGCCAGTCAGCAATCAAAGACTTAATCTTTTTTGAATGGAAAAAAAGACTAATAAAGAACAAATGAGGACCAAGCGCTTAAATTATCGAAAGATAACTCCAACAAGAGGTACTGGCAATAGTATGGATTCTCTGTATGCACAACATTGTGTACCGAGGGTTAGCTGTGTGAAGACTAGTGCCATTAAAAAGAGAGGGATGGCAGATCCTCAAAAAGATCTGCCAAGTTCCTTTCTTTCGGCTCTCTCTTTGCTACGTGTTTGGGTACGGTAAGCTCCCTTGGTCATGTGCGTCTGCATACGGTTATGTTGAGCGCTGCCAGTTGGAAACCTCTTGTTGGAAAAAAAGACTGTAAACTTGAATGTCCTTTTTGTCCATAAACAACTGCCAGACAAGACCAGCTTACTTTGCAGCAACCCAGTAGTTGCACTTATGCAGCAGTGAGTGTGCCACTGATATAGAAAATACCTGAACATGAACATCACCATTAGAAGACTGTCTAGTAGAAAATCATATCAAAACGGGACATCTTTCCAAAATGCTTAACAGACGTAACCATTTTTGTGTGTTTGTTTCACCAGAACCTTGTCAGATGTTGCAACATATTTGTCAAATCAAACCTCTATAGATGATGTCACGTAAAATGAACTTGAACAATCTTACAAATTGTTTTTCTAAACATGCCTTGGTTACTGACAATAACTTAAAATACTGATCTGCTCACCGTGCCAATGTTGGACAGGGTAAAAGTTCCGCCACTCAAATCTTCCGTTCCCAGTTTTCCAGCCTCCCCCAAAGCCTGCAGCCGATTCAGCTCAGCTGCCACCTCAAAGACACTAAGCTGCTCGATGTTCTTCACGTTTGGCACCAGAAGACCAGCAGGGGTGTCCATAGCAAGTCCTATATTGTGGGATGCCTGAAATAGTTTGAGCTTCTTCTCAAACTCACAAATTTCACATGATTTCATGCCGGAAAAGCAAGCATGCTGCTTTCCAGTTGGTGACATTAAGACACTATGTTGCTAGATAAGATCAAAAACAACAAAATGTATATCATGTGAGGCTTATCTTCGAACACAGAAGTCATAGTCACTTGCAAAACTGGCTGCACTGAGTGCATTTATCAAATTTTTTTGTTGCAGGGGGTAGTTGTGAAGTAGGGTATGGAGAACTATAAATGTTACCTGGAAAATATGATTATTATTGATTATGTTATTATATTCAGACACATATTCTCACCTTGTAAATGATATTTTCACACTTTTCATCCAGACTGGAATTGAGTATAGGGTATTCCAAAAGCGCCAGGGAAGCAGCCTGCAAACATGTCACTTTATAGAGAAAACTTTGGGTCCAAACGATTCACGCACTTCACTTTTATTACACCAACATAATTCACAGCTGAGTAAAATCTGATGACTAGTTTTATGCATGCATGTTTCTGAATCCTTGCTGCATATCAGCTTGTTTTTTTAAAAGAAGGAAATGATTTTTGACCACTTGAAAACAAACTGATCCACTATACAGAAGACTTACCGCGTAGAATGGAAAGCTGCATGTGATCCTGTCATGCTGACCAAATATACAGAAGCACTGCTCTTTATTGAAATTTAATGTTGACTAACTGGACAACTCATACAGGGGAAAAAGTACCTTCAGAAAGATTGGCATGTATGAGAAGCGAACACCCCGCTTTTCAGCCACTGATTTCAGCTTTATCCGAAGCTGCACCAGCTGTGTCATGTCCACCTCATCATAGTAACCAAAAGGAGGGATCTGCAGTGAAGCCGTCATGGTTTTCACCATGGCCTTCCTGATGCCCTTTAGAGGTTCGATTCTGTCTGCTGCTACAGTCCTCTTGACTCTTGAAATTGGTTGTTGTGCTGCTGGGGTAGAGGGTAGTGGAACTCCTGCTGCTGCTGGCGGTGGTGGTGATGGCAATCTGTCTGGCTTTGAAGGTGGAGGTGCTGCAATCTCTTCCAAAACAAAAAGTTGTGGATGTTTACTTTTTTCTATAATAAAACTGAATACATTGTATATATGTATATATAACATCTAGTATCAATGTTCCCCATTACCTAGGACCTGTTGGGCAAAGTGCTTTTTCTAATTGACCCAGCCTTCTTTTATCTGAGCTAAGAAGTGAAAATAGCCCCCCCTCCCCCCGCATCCCCACTAGTATTATCACAACTGCAAAATGTTGCATCTTTAAGTGCTAAGCACTCAGGTGTACTTCTCTTCTGATGTCTGTGCTATCAGAAGAGATGCAGATGCATTACAGGGAACACTGGTTTGTGCGCATTCATCTAAGGTCTGTATTCATAATCAGCTATGGTCCATAATCAAAATCACTTTTTAAAAAATTACATATGAAGAAAGCAACAGAATAAAAAAAAGGAAGGATAGGGACTAAAAAGGAATGATAAAAATAAGCACTATGACTGTGCCAAGAACACACAGGGCCCAAAGCTTACAATTAAGTACATCAGTACCAATCTCCCAGATTCACTTTGGTAACAGGACTTATTTGTCTCTTTTATATTCCAAGAAAATTCTCATGATAATTAAAGAATACATTTTTCTGCAATACCTTGTATTCCTAATTTTCTTTCTTCCAAGTATCGAAGAACGTCCTCTTTGAGTATTCTTTCATCTTTTCCGGTGCCTTGCACATCACTTAGATTGATCTGGCACAACAATGAAAACATTGTTTAACATTCAAAACTTCAGGTGTAGCAAATGTCAGACTCTTCCCTAATGACTAAGTTTTCATCACTAAACATTGCTAGGGCTCACCAGCTATATCTACAATCAGCCTTGGACACAAAGGAAGGATTCAATTTGGACATCCCTTGTCAGTCATTGACCGATCGATTTAGAATCTAGGCTGTCATATGACCAATCTTTTTTTTTTTTGAGTCAGTCGAGAAAATTCATTTTTATTTGTCAAAAGATCCCTGATCATATTTACGAGTGCAACAACAAATCTAGCAGAAGTCAGTTTCAGCTTGTCATGTGACCTCGCGTTTCCAACTGCTGAGATTGGCGGCGGGGTGTGTGTGTCTGCTCTCTGAGTCAGTCAAGAACATTTGTTTTTGTTGAAAGATCACTGATCACATTCATGAATATAACAATAAAGTCACTTTCAACATCTCAGGAACGTCAGACATTAACCACTACTTCTTGTCAGAGCCTGCAACTTCTGGTGAACATGCCACCAAAGAAGTGTAAAGTTGAATAGGGCCAGCAGACCTTTTACTAGGCACTGCCACTGCAACGAGCCCTGATGATACGGAATGCAGTAGTACTTTTTGAACTGGTTGGCAGAATTTTGCTCCTGGCTGCAGCAAGCAATCTCTGACACTCTCTCTCTCCTCCTCCTCCCCCCATCTTGTAATGTGTGTGCATGTGTGTTGGTACTCCTAATATCTTAAAAACAGCAGTAGTTTGGAAAGTCGCATAACCACAATAGTAGTTTCTGTCTTTGAGAGACAGAGAAATAGACACACAGAGAGAGAAAGAGAGCTAGTGGTCTTCTATGGGTGAGTGGCAGGGATGGTGGGTGTGGTATTTTGGGAAGTTGAATAGATATACAAATTACATTTTTTTAAAAATGTGTCTGCCTCTAACAATCATATACAAAGCCAGTGGATATGGTTCCCAATTTTTCTGATGACAAGAAATCCCAATAACCAGGTCAAAATGCGCACAGATGAAAACACAGCACAGTGGCAGGGATGGTGGGTGTGGTATTTTGGGAGGTTGAACAGCACCTGTCCATCCAACCACCATACTCTAGACACTCTTAGAAAGTAGCCATCAACTTACCTGTGAAGACAAAAAATGATTACCTTGTTTTCCATTCCCAGTCTTCTAACTGCTGGTGTAGCCAGGACTTTCTTGCCATGTACCAACTGCATCATGGAGTCCGACTGCTCTCTTGTGATACTTCCCTCTACTACATCTTCTTGCTTCTGTTCTATTGCAATAATTAGTGGAAAGCTATCAGCTCATGGCACATAAAATGAAAATGACTTTCACAGTTTGACAAAAGGGAGTAATGCTGTCATGTGTTTATAAAGAAACGCCAAGGACAAGTGCATAAAAGATGATGATTGGGGATCTACAGACAATTTAGCAAGATAATCTCATTGAGTTTCTTTCAAACTGACAGACTTTATAATTACTCCAATACATGCTGCTTAGTCTTAACCACACCAGCCGCCTCTTCATGTTGTCATCTATATCTCTTATACATTCACTATTTGAAAGCACCTAACAAACACCTAACAAGCCAAGATGACCAGAAAAAAAAAACTACATGTGTGTCAAAGTCACATTATGAAAGAAGTGCAAGTGCAAGTTAGGATTCTGAATAAGGTAGGATGCTAAGTGAAGATGCAGAGGTAGGAAGTAAAGTGATGAAAGAAGGGGGTTGGGGGTTAAAGGTATGAAAAGTTCTTAATTCGGAGGCTACAACTGGAACGTTAATTACAAACTCCAAACTCATGACATTCAAAAATAAGTTTATCATTTGTGTTTTATCCTCATATCTCATGTATATGTGTATTTATTAAGAATCCAAGAACAAGCATGGTATTGGAAGAAGTACACTAGTCAGAAAAAGGCGAAAAAAGAAATAAGGCTTTAAAAAATAAAACTCCACACCTGCAGCAGATTCCTTCTCAATGTCAATAAGAGGCTTTCCCACAAAAGCAACAGCGTTTACATCATAGTAGATATGTTTGACGACCCCATCAAAGCGACTTGTGATTGTGACAGTTGCTTTGTCACTTTGAACTTCACAGATGGGATCAAACTGACTGATTTTGTCCCCGACTTGAACATACCTGTGCACAAGGCAAGTGAGAGAAAGGATTAGTCCAAAATCCAGCTTTATTAAACAAGACTCTTCCACTCTCAGTTCAGAGTTATAGTTTCGCTGATGTCCTGTGAGCGTAAATTAATGATGGACATGACAGTAAATATGAAAAGTATAACCAAAGTTTCAGTACTTTTCTTCAATTGAAAAAAAGACAACAAAAGCATTCATTTTGCACTCTCTGTCTTTTCTAAATCAAAATGAGCCATCAAGAATAGGACAGCTCTTACCATTCTTTGATGACCACTTCCTGGATCCCTTCACCAATGTCAGACAAATTGAATGGCACCACCTCTTTACATAAACCTGAGGTAGATGTAGATAGGATACTTGACTCCAGTGACAATAAAGACAATAAACCATTGGCAAATATCAGTAAGGCTATGAAGGAACAGGCTCTGTAGTGGATTACTGGGGGAGGGGGGTTTTGCATGACGATGTTTCTTGGAATTTTGAGGCTATTTGGAGAAAGACAAAAAGAAGCAGGAACACATATGGTATACACAACTATGTGGATGCATTCACCGTTAATGTGTTTTGTAGCCATGTAAATTAACTTGTCCTGCACAGAAAGTGTGTTTTTTGTTAGACTGAAAAACCACCCAAAATAACTATATACAGTGCAATCTGGCTAACAGCTCTGATCACATAAAAAATTGGAACAATAGTTTGGCTCTACTCTGACTCTAAGTTTCTGACCAAAATGTACCTATCTGACCTTGGTTAAGATGAAAATTAGCACACCTAATCTTTTTATCCTTTAAAACTCATGGTAAGTGGACTGCACTGAAGACATAAACAAAAATTTCAACTTTTTCAGCACTAGAAGTAGAATCCTGAAATTATATTCCTGATGGTACTCACCTGAAAAAGTGTGGAAGTGTAAGCTAATAGGTTTCCTCTGATGATCTGCGGCATTCTTCCAAGAAAGCTGACTTGATGAAGATGTTAAACAGCAGTAGCATGCAACTGAATGTTTCTTTGTGCATCCATAGGCAGGTACCTATGCCAACATATTATCTTCTATCGTCTTTCTAGTTCATTTTTACATATTAACTATTATACTGTAACTGTACCATTGCATTCGTCAATGATGGATATCACTCAGGTAGTCCTTGATAATTTTGTAAATGCGTGTAAACACCCGCGTACACCTCCCACTCTCTCTCTCTCTCGATCTCTTCTGCTCAGGCAGCTTACGAAGGTGTGTCCAAACACATGAATCTGATTGGTCGAAAATTTTCAGAAGACGGGTCTTCTATGTGTAAGCAAAGACTTCGTTCAAACTGCTACCTACGGATTTTCAAACAACCTGCTGAAGGATGGCTTAATGAAACCACAGCATAAACAACACCTGACCCCCCACCCCATGTGCCCAGTACTCTACAACTATTTTACTGGAAGCAAGGAACGACGATCTGGGTGACTTCGACTATTCACGCTGTCTGTGACACAATGAATGGACAGTTCAGAAAATCATAGGGTTCCATTAGCAAGTGTATATAATAATATATTGTAGCTGTTCCTTTCAGGGGTGAAACAATGTTCTGGAATAATTCCAGTCACTTATCAAGACAAAACGCTACGCACCGTGTTCCGAATGCGCTTGACTAAAACTGGCAGAACCCTGCGTGCAAAGAACGTAGCCATTGCTCTTGCCCCGCTGACCGACTCACGATGATGCCATGTGCCCTTTATCCTGGTTTTCAATAACTCAGCATTTTCAATCTACAAAGATTTAGCAAATCTCCCGTAAAAATGATTAAGATATAACTGTTCTTAAACAAGTTTAATGGCATGATTCTTTACATGATCATTCTAAACCTTTTTTCTGTAAATCTATTAGTATTACTATTAGCAAACGCGTACTTTGGTCGTGTAGCTTAGACCACTAAGATCAAATAGACGTGGGCTAAATAAGGATTCTATATTGTTTATCTCAGTTCATGGATAAATCATTAATTAAAGCAAACTGACGCATAAATCTAATTCGTTTAACAGTCGAATTGCTTTTACTTGTTAAAGAGAACTAGGAAAAAATAATTCACACCCTATAGAAACTATCATCAAAAGTTTGTTGTCTTGCTTCAGTCTGTATACAAAAATGGCCAAGAACCCAAACTTCGAGTAAGTTATTCATCTGGACCTCCGCAAAGGATGTGTATGGCACTTTGAAATGGAGAAGTATGAGAAAATACGAGTCGTTGGACGTGGTGCTTATGGGTTTGTACTTATTCTTTTGTCTTTTGGTGTATTGACTTGGTAAACACCGTGAATGTGACAGTCTCTTTGTGTCGTCTGCTACAGTTTGTACAAGCACATTTTAGTACTGTACTACATTAGACTCTTGAACAAATCAGTTTGGTAAATAATTTAAAAATAAGGTTTTTTTTAAGGAGAAAGGTTCTTTTGGAGTAATGATGTACATAACATCCATTGTGTGTGTCGTCGCTGTGGCAAGATATTAGATGCACATGAACAGCAGACACACACCGCGTGGTCTCTTTCGCTCTATAATTGTTGCCTCGTCTCTCCCATGCCCGCTTCTTGCCTAGGTCATTCTATAGTTTATAATTACAAGATTATCTCTAAAAGACTGTTGTCTGTCTTTGTAGCACAGTTCACCTGTGCTGCAGGCTGAGTGACAGGAAACTGGTAATCATCAAGCAGATTCCAGTAGAACAGATGACCAAGGAAGAAAGACAGGCAGCGCTCAACGAAGTGAAAGTGTTGTCCATGTTGCACCATCCCAACATCATTGAGTACTATGAGAATTTCCTGGAAGACAAGGCTCTCATGATTGTGATGGAATATGCTCAAGGTATGTGACTGGCTGTGAGTTCAAACTAAAGTCTGGCTTCAACAGCTTTAGTAAGACTGCTTTTCACTTTTAGATGTGACTGCAGTCATTCTCAGTATGAGCAGTCTTGTCTGCGGTGGTGTCAAGGTGTTCATTTTTTCTATTTATCTAAATATAATAAATCAAACATAATTGAATAACCATGTACATGGACTGCATTGTTAAGTTGCCAGATGAGTAGGTGGCATAAGTTAAAGATTTTTTTAAAAAGAAGTTTATTTCAGTTTAAGATTTAACAAAATCAGATGAAAACCTGAAAAAGCCATAGAGTCTGAGAGTAGTAGAAAAAAAAAAGTAATGGGATGACCGGAATTTAGTCTTATAACTTGTACTTATATAAATATACTTTATATACCAAACAAATCATATACATGTATTAATAATGTAAATAAAGAGATATTCAACATAAAATTCTCAGGTGTGGTACTGATAGGTACACTTTTCAAATGTAGATGATTATAGTGTTTTCAGCACATCAAATCACAAAGAGCTACAAACCTTGTTGATTGCCTAGTAAACTCTCCCTCTAGTGTGTGTTGTAGATCTAGATCAAGATATAACCGGTGTAAATTCTTTATGTGATATTTGGCTCTGAAACCAGCTAATTTTCATTCCCATTTAAATAAAGGCATGTTTTCATCATTTTAAGCTCCCTGCCAAGTAGAGTTTTTTGTAAAGACCTCTTCATTACCATTTCCTAGAGTCTCTGTTTACATAGTAATATGTACACAAACTGTCTTATGGTTCTCAGGTGGCACACTCTTGGAGTACTTACAAAGCCGAAACGGAAACCTGCTTGAAGAAGAAGTAAGTGACGAAGTGTTTTTAAATATTTTATATTCCATATATGTTTATGTAGTTGTGGCTTTTTATTTTTAATCTCTTCGATGATTTTTATTGCCCCACTGCATTTCCCTTATGTATCATCACAACATCAATAACATTCATTTACGTCTTTTTCTAACAAGTCTCTGGATGTGGTACTTTCCCTCAAATGGGCACTATATCTACACATATCACCAGGTCCTCAGATGTACTGATGTGTCTGTCTACCAGGAGATTCTCAAGTTCTTTGCACAGATGCTGCTATCGCTGCAGCACGTCCACTCTAAGCAGATTCTGCATCGTGACCTAAAGACTCAGAACATTCTGCTGGATAAAAAGAAGGAGATTGTCAAGATTGGCGACTTTGGCATCTCAAAGGTTCTCAGCAGCAAGAGCAAGGCATACACAGTTAGTGACCTATTTCAAAGGGATTCTTGTAACTGGGGTATTTTGCATGGCTAGTTCACCCTTGCATGGACAGGGGTGCAGCACAGCATAGCAGTAATCATGCTTGCCACTGATACAGAGAACTTGGGGATGGGGGAGAAATGGAGATGGTGAGATCTCTGTTTTATATCACAACAATAAACATAGTTGCAAGCTTACTTGTATGAAGATAGGCTCATAGATCAAGTTCAAAAGAATTGGACTTACAGTGGCTTTTGTTGCTGATCTGACATTTTTAAAAAATCCCCACCCTTTTAACTTTATGTGCACAGTTTGTGGTTTATAGTGCATCTTTCTTGAATGAATTTCTGTAGGTGGATGGCTGAATAATTTAGAGATTATTGTGTTAAAGTAAGTTTGACTACTGTGATTTTTCAGGTTGTGGGAACTCCATGCTACATATCTCCAGAACTCTGTGAGGGAAAGCCGTATCCTTCCGCATATCTTGAAAAACCTTTACAAGTTACCTTAGTTTTTTCCAAAGGATAATCTTGTAACTATGAATGGTTTTCAGAAAAGACAGGATAAAGTTTTCAACTTGCAACTGGTTCAAAACTATCCCGCAGTTGAGTATTCCTAGAATTGCAATCATAGGGGCAGGATGAAACCTTTAGCCCTGACCTTCGTGGCTGTCAGTTACAGTACACACTCTTGTTGACCCCTTGCCATTGGCCAGCTCTAGTCACTGGCACAGTTGCTTCTCCCACTGCCTACTCCTATTCTGCCGCAGAATTTCTGAGATCTTATACCTTAAATCTTCATGCCTTGTGCTGGCTTTCTGAGCTTGCTTAAGTACATCTGGCCACTTATTCTCTGTCACATCTCTTATTTCCATTGGTCATTTTGCTAGATGTCAGATGGAGATGGTACTTAGTCCTAGTTCAAACTGTTCTCGTACTTGAATAGATCACAGAAAAGATCCCAGTACGTAGTGGACAGCTTCCTCAGCTATGCCTAGCTACAACCAGAAAAGTGACATCTGGGCCCTTGGGTGTGTCTTGTATGAACTGGCCAGCCTGAAGAGAGCATTCGAAGCAGCAGTGAGTTTCTGCATCCTTGTCATTGTCTGCATTGCAGTGTCAAAGAGTTTCAAGTTGTATGTAGACTGAAATTAGCCATACAGTGGATATGATGCTGACTTTAGGATTTAGACTTGATTTAGTTTTTTAACTGTTAGCAAACCAAAAAACGTTTACAAAATGACAAGAGTTAACAGCAGCATCAAACAATCCTTTCAGAACCTCCCAGCCTTGATTTTAAAGATCATGCGGGGAACATTCTCTCCAATCTCAGACCAGTACAGTGAGGAACTGCGGTCGCTGATCTTGAGCATGCTACATTTAGATCCTGCACGTCGACCACACATCAACCAGATCATGGCTTGCCCTATCGTCATTAATGCTCTCATGAATCTCCACACAGACACTGGCAAAGTCGCATGTGTGAGGTGAGGTTTGCCACTTAATCATAATGATTTGGTTTTCCTGTTTTAGTTTAGCCCTTTTCAGTGATCAACGCTTGCCAGTAGGTGCCTCTAAAGTGATTAATCTATTGGCTAGTGAAATTCAAAACAGATTTTCTTGTCAGGCTAGAGAAAATGTTGGAAATTGTCCCATCTCTATCTTTAGCTATCATTTCAGTGACGTCATACTTTGGAATATAAAGTACCTACCCCCCCCTCCCCCACCTGCCATAATAATCACAGGTACTTTATTTAGAGTCATTTAACAATATTCTAATCATGCTTTCAGAGTGCATCGACCACCGTCCAACATGCCAGGCAGCAGCAGAAGCAGAGCGTCAGTGCGAGGTGTAGGCATGGCTCGTGGTATGACTTGTTCCAGTCCTTAAGACTTTTCAAAGATTTGTCTCTAAGTCCATTTAACTTTTATTGAGCATTTTGGGAGATGCGACAATGGCACGTGGTATGACTTGTTTCAGTCTTTTAAGTTTTTTCAAAGAGTTTTGTCAAAGTGAATTTATCTTTTATTGAGCATTTGAAGATAGGACCTAAACATGTTGAGTCATTGAAGGGCCATTTTCTGCACCAAAAAGGAACTGTGTGGACTTGTTTAAAGAAATGGCTTTCATAGACATCATGATCGAGAATGTGTTGAAAAGAATTCTTGTTACAGAATTTAAACAGGAGCTGATGTGATAACTGACAGGATAAAGACGTGCACTCACCACTTAGCAAATTTCAGCAGGGGCTATTGTAATAACTGGCAGGATAAAGACATGCACTCACCACTTAGCAAATTTCAGCAGGGGCTATTGTAATAACTGGCAGGATAAAGACATGCACTCACCACTTAGCAAATTTCAACAGGGGCTATTGTAATAACTGGCAGGATAAAGACATGCACTCACCACTTAGCAAATTTCAACAGGGGGTGTTGTAATAACTGGCAGGATAAAGACATGCACTCACCACTTAGCAAATTTCAACAGGGGGTGTTGTGATAACTGGCAGTCTAAAGAGTGTACTGCTGAGCCCTTACTGGCTGAAGAGTCCAATTTTCAGACATGAAAACAAATTCCCGCATAAAATGAAGCAAGTATAGGCAGAAGTGAGTCATTAAAAAACCTCACAATAAAGTGAAAGCTGTTATAGGGATATGCAAAAAAATGTTTACTGATGGGCAGGAAGGGAAATTTGTGCCTGTATGTCAGAGGGATTTTGTTCAGCTTTATCTAGCCATTTCTGTTCTGTAATCAGGCTGCTGTTAGAAGTGCTTCTGTAGAGTACACCTTAGTGCTGTTATCATTCTGGCTTCATTCTTTTTTTCATGAATTAACAATGAATTCATCATGTGTTACAGATGGGATGGCTGGCAAGCCTCAAGCCCTCAGTTTAGTGTTGTGCTGGGGAGGGGGTTTGACACAACCCACCCGTCTGCCTCTCCCCTCACCTGACACCCATGTGGTTCAGGTTGCAGCAGGTCGCACTCAGAGAGCTGCTGTTACTAAACATGGGCGCCTTTTTGTGTGGGAGGTAAGTTTTGCTTAAATTTAGGACAGCAAGCCCTTTGTGCATGTGAGAGAGAGAGAGAGAGAAACTATTTTGTTGATTATAGAAAGAGATGCAAAAGGCAGTCATGTGAAGCACAGATATTACCATAAGAAATGTCCCATCACTGTGAAGCATATTAACAAAATTGTGCTGACTCAACTTGAAATATTTTAGACAATTGAATTCATTCAAATTTAAATTTCAAATGATGCTGTACAAGTTTCATTTTTTGCAATACTTTTCAGGCCACATGCATTACATAAAACCTTGACATGCTAGAAGTGTGGAACTATTTGTTGATACACTGTATTATTATTATTAAATAAAGCCAGTAGGCATGGGAGGAGAGATTGCATTACCCGGATCACTGGACAGGGGTCACTCAGCCCTGGTGCCACGTTACTTGGAGGGCCAGGCAGCAGTTACCATCCAGCACGTGGCATGTGGCGACCTGTTTACAGCTTGCCTTACAGGTGAGATAAGCATTTTTTCACAAAGCTTACCTCATAGGTGAGACTTATGGAATGTTGTTCACACTTTACTTCACAGGTGAGACTCAGAGAAGGTGGTTGACTGTTTACCTCGCAGTTGGGACTCATTGAAGATTAACTGACTTTAACTCATCCCCTTATATAACACATTATGCTTAGTAACAGCTTATAGAATAACAGCAGGACTTAAGTGTTTCCTTTAGGTTATCGCTTTGATTGCGTGAAGACAGATGTATTTAGCTTGGGCCAGATGATGTGGAAGTTAGTTGAAATAGGCAAGGAGTTTAAACTTTTATGCTCAGTTGTATTTTACAGGAGTAGCACATTAGTAAGATGGTATAATTTACAATAGATTCTGTCCCTGTGACTTGGTTATTATTGATAAAAATACAGTTTGAATTATAGCAAGTAAACACTTTCTCACAAATGTGTCTGTCGTTTTTTATTACTGTTACCAATAATCAAATGGTTGGTATCATAGTTCCTTATCAATGTTGATTTATTTTTTAGATTCAGTCAGTTGCATAATGGCACACCTATTCTTTTGCTTAAAGACTCAGCAGTTAGAGAAGCATTCACGTCTGCTTGCATCTTTCCTAATGTGGTTGTAGACAGAGGCATACTGATGACTTATGGCAGTGGTGTGCATGGATGTCTTGGGCACGGAAACTATAGTGACGTGACACAGGTACATGTTCTGACTTCTTCATTATTACTAATATAAAATTTCTTCATTTAAGGAGAGGAAGCTTTTTGTTTACTATGTATATTACTTTGTATTTATTATCTGCTGTTAGAATTAAATGGGCCAGATATGATGTTAAGGTGGGAGCTGTAGGCAATTGTATTTATGATGTGTCCAGGCCAAGATTGTAGAGGCACTGCTGGGCTATGAGGTGGTGCAAGTGTCATGTGGAGCTTCTCATGTGCTGGCTGTCACAAATGAGCATGAAATATTTGCCTGGGGTCGTGGAGATAACGGTAGGTAGTTGACACCGTCATTGGGTTTTCACCCCTTAGCATAGCCGTCAGCTCCTTGAAATGATCATGATAATTTTTCTGCTAGAGTTCATCCTTCAATCTGTCTTAAACTCAGAAAATAGAAAATTGAAATTAGAGGCTTTGACTGTTAACACAAATACTCAATATACAGGTGTTGCACTCCAATCGCAAAAGTGTTGCCACAGTCAACAGCACCACCACACAGTGAGCATTTGGCAAAAATGGTATCTGCCATCACTCCACATATGAAACATTTTTTTGCAAACCAGAGCACCACACAAAGTACTGCTTGACAATCAGCTGTTCAAACAGCCAAGGAAACGCACAGATTTATCTTTTTTTCATTTCACCAGAGATAAGGAAAGTTAAGCCCATAATCTGTGCACACAACATTATGAATTGTCTATCATGAACACACATGGTAACATGAAAGGTATGTGATTTAGGGACTATGGTTCATGTGAGGCCCAGATTTGTACGCATCTGGTTTTGTGCCCATATATATTTTTCTCAAATCGTTAATAATCGTTAATAATTTCAGTCATATGACAGCACGTTTCGTTGAAGATTTTGTGTGTGTGTGTGTGTGTGTCAGAGAGAGAGAGAGAGAGAGATTGTCTGCATAAGAAGTTAGATCTCGACGTCTTAACTCAAGACTTTAGCTGTATATGCTTTGTTTTAATCATGGTTTTAATTGGTTTTCATTCTTTTCAGATTTAAAATAACTAAATAATAAAGATATTCTAGACATAAGACTTTGGTGCAGCTTGTCATAGACTGTATAATCTAAGAATTTCAAATAGCTAGGCAAAACAACATTAGATGACCTCCCCTACAAAGTGCAATGTGCCGGCTGTTAGAGGTGCTGCCCAAGTTTGGCTTCAGTTTTCACCTACTTGTCTGTGTATAATGCACCCTCTTAGCATTAGATGCCTTTTTGGTGTTAATCAGCATGTCCCCATGATTGCATGTCTGTTGGGAGCTAAAACTCTCCATAATTGTTGATTCGTAATCCTAGTTCACAGTTATTTTCCCATTGGGCATTCCCAAAATTACTGTCCTAGCCTGGTTCATTCAGGTCCATATGCTGTTGGTCATTTTGCTCATTTATTCTTGAAAAGCATCATTGAGAAAAGAATTGCCTTGCATCAGCTATAGTTGTATGCATCATCAACTGATGAGTCTTCACTGCTTCAATATCCAGGTTTTCTATGTTGCTTGTTTTGTAGAAATTGTCATTGTATTTGTGTTATTTTGATTTGTATTAATGCTTTGAACTGCTTTGACTGATCAGGTCGTCTTGGACTTGGTAACCAAGAATCTTCAGCATCCCCACAACCAGTGGCAGTACCGGACGATGTGCGGCCCTGCTCTGTCCACTGTGGAGTTGACTGCTCTGTCATTAGGACACTAGATGGTGTATTGCTGTGTTGTGGAAGCAACAGGTTTGTTTGGAGGTCTAGGCTGAGTAACATAGCATCATTTCATTCTACTTTAGAAACAGAATAATTCATTATCTCTATCGAAACACAGTGACTTCGAAGAATGATTGCCTGTGCAGTTTGTCACCTTTGAAATTTTAGTCTTGCTGACAAACTGTCTGTGTGTGTGTGTGTGCATGCCTGTCAGGAACAACAAGCTGGCACTTGATGAAATCACCATAGATGGGGTGCTGGGGCAGCTGGTGGAAGAAGTCCACGTGTTGACACCAGTCCTTTCTGCCCCCATTATCTCCATGCAGGTGCAAGGTGTGGCTGTAGGCACGTCCCACACTGCTGTAGTTAGTGGTAAGCCCCACCCTTCTTACATTGAATGGTATCTGTGCAGCATTGTTATGGCAAGTAAAGAAATATAATGTTTTTCAGTCTGTAATTAAAGCAGACCTATTAATAATCTACACTAAGCATAGAAGTCAATTTTGGGTCATTAAAGTTGGAATGTATAAAAAGAGACAAAAACTCATCAAGACTTTGAAAACAATTAAGCTATATCAAAATACAACAAGGTCTGTCTAAAGAAACCTGAAATGAAGGAAATACATAAAGATCGAAGAAGTATAAATGGTGTGCATGCTGGCGGACATGTTACATAGGTGTGCTCCTATCAGTGGGAAACTAATTATGGCCAAGGGATATAATAAGAGACCAGGAGGTTTTTATAGGCAATGGTAGATCCTTAGAGATTTCATGGTAGATGTTGAGGGTCGGGGGTTGGGAGCATAGAAAAAATCCTCACGTCTACCCTGAAGGAGATCCAACCACTGGAAAATAGGAGTTAGGCATCTCAGTCAAGAAAGAAAGCAGTTCCCTAAGCAAATGCATAACGTATTATAATCACCGGTTTCCCTTGTTTCAATTTTTCATCCATATTTCTAAAGAAAACGTAGCATGCTATTGTATATCATCTGTAGCAGTGAGAATCTGTTTTGGGTTGGCAAGCATAAAAAGATCAGACTATTTCATATGGGACAAAATGACATGTAATTGTTTCATTTGCATGGTTCTAGTCCTCTAATGTTAATTTTCTGTTTGTGTTCGCCGTCTGGTTTTACAGCTGAAGGGAAGTGCTATACGTTTGGCTCCAACCAGTTCAGACAGCTTGGCTATGACAAGGAAGCACAAGACCGTAGGCCAGGGTTGGTGCAAGCCCTCGCTCCCTACAGTCTAACTACTGTTGCTTGTGGAGATACCTTCACAGTGGCAGTGACAGACAGTAGGTGGCCTAGCACAGCTTACAGCAGACCATTATTATGAATTTTTAACAGAGATTTATCCGAACTTGTGGTTTGATTGCAATATCAAGGTTCTTACCTTTAACAGGGGTCATTTAAGATCTTGGACATTGAGTGTTGGTTTTCATTTTAAGTTACTCTTACAATTATTATCATAAATTTTGTGGATTTAATCATTTTATGCAATTTCAGACCCCCTCCTTCCTGCCCAGGCTATGGGTCATTGTTACCTTATTTCACTCTCTCTTTTCGCTCTCCACATTTGTTTGTAATTTTCCGAAATGGTGCTGCACTGGTTATAGATCTTTTACATGGAGTTATTTGTGCCCTTTCAAATAAATGCCCAGAAATTGTGTTGGAGCAAGACAAAATTATTTAGCATCTGGAGCAATATATGTTGCAGCTGGAGATATTTATTCATGGGGTAAAAGTGCCCGTGGAAGACTTGGACGTGCAGATGGTGAGCCTGGAGTACCCAAGAAGGTTCCCATTAGTGGAGAAGATCCTTTCAACATCATCTCCCTTTCCTGTAGCCATGGCAACACACTAGTAGCCATCAGACGTAAGTCATGTTTTCCGTGGTGTTTAAAGCATGCATCAGCATACAGTTTTAGAGGATTACTTAGTTGTGAAAATCTTGTGATCAAACAGATGTAAATTTATGCAAGATTTACACTTCAGATATCAGTATGTTTCAAAATGATCCTTTTTATTTAACAAAGATTTTTTGTTTGTGTTTCAGCGGTGGGTCGATCTGCAAGCCCTATTGAATAGAAAGTTTTGTGAAAAAGATTTCTTACCATTCATATAATTTCATCCACAGCCTTAGGACAGCATAACAGAATGAAAATGAGTTTTTCAAAGAACTTTCTTGCTAGTCCCAGGGAGATAACTCCAGTGCTCAAAGCAGATGACTTTTGTGGCACAGAATGAGCTTTTGTGGATGGGTGTTATGCTAGGATTACTTATGGTTAAAGCCTTCCTACACTTGCAATGCTCTCAACGTTGAGCGAAAACATTTTCCGAGCATTCTCCGTACACGGGCGCAAGACACCTGCAATATTTTACCCGCCAGCTCGTCACATGAACATCACGTGTTCGCTCTAGGGGCTGACAATAGTAACACTATGGATGATCACGAACAATTTATTCTGACCGCTGCAGCTTCTGCGACTGCATTTATGTTCGCCCAGCAGTCTGAGAAAACAAAACGGATAAGACGAATGTGGGTTCCACAGTGCATTGCTCGTCGATACCAGTTGGGAGCATACACGTACGTGTCTTCTACAAGAATATCACCACACGACTCCACCGAAAGCAGACGCTTCTTGCGAATGT
>SMGT01014451.1:535403-547695 GCA_004794575.1 Lanistes nyassanus
GTCAGGGGATGTGTTTTCGTATATGCTGGGATGGTGCTGCAAGAGATCAATTAACTGGAAAATCGTTTTTTCTGACCAGATGACTATCAATCGAAGGCCTAACATGATCATGACCAGCGCTAGACCACACCGCACTAAATAGCAGGATTGTTTCTGATTGGCTGACACGCTTGCAACATATTGAGCCCCTGCTGGAAAATAGCGTGGTGTGGTATCCCCTAAAATGTTGAGAGGCCTCCCTGCAACATTTTCACTACACATTGCAACTTCCATATATGTTAAATATTGCTGAGAACATTGCAAGTGTAGGAAGACCTTTAGTCACTTGTTAAATGTGTGCCATTTCATTATGTGTGAAAAATGTTCCGTGAAAGAAATCTTCATAACATATTTGTGATGTAAAAATTAGATTTAAAAGCACCTTATAACATCTAGATCTCTTTATTGACAATTTTTATGAGCTTTTGAAATCATAGTTACCCCTTTTTACATTCACATCTATTGTTGTTTATATTACAAACCTCATTCCTTGACTGGGTTGCAAATCACTTTTGAAACCTTTTACAATTTTTAATTGTATGGACATCAAAACAAAACTAATCATATTTGAATTGCTTATGATTGTGATCATATTCTGCCGTCCAAAACTTGTGTGAGTTTGTTTTGCACAGGGATTTAGATTTATTATAGTTTATGGAGGATGTTACAGCTGATGATTTTGCATAGATTTCAGCTGTAAACAGTGCGCATTTATTGTGGGGATAAAACATTTTTCACAGCTGCTGAGAAATCACAACAGTATTCATTTTAAATCAAGATATAGTCAAATGAAGTTGAATATTTTCAGATGCTGACCAACATATGTGAATATGTGGTTACCATTCACTGCACAATTTTTGGGTTTGTTGTTGATGATGGCGATAGTGGTGGGACAGTTCTATAGTAAAGAAGATATTGGAGCCTTAACCATTTATTAATTCCACATCATTTAGACTCCATCCACACATTAAGAATCATTTGAAACTGTGATATCATTACAAAGGTGAAGTGTGCAACAAGAAATCTTCTTGTGGTACATAGGCAAATGTTCCTACCTGTTACCTGTACTGGAAAATGGTGCCTGATGAAATAAAAGAATGAACTGATCTGCTCCTGCTCCTAACTCACAATGCAACCCAAGTGCCATCCTGTTATGTGGATTTCCTTTAAAACTGTTATTACAAGTTTTAATATGTACTTAGTCGCAAACACCCTCCTCCCCATTCATCCCCCCACAAAAACTCATCCTTTGTTGCCACCTTTTTGTCGTATTTTTCACATGCGTCTGTATCCATAGGCACAATAACTTCTATCTGAATTAGACACACAGCATCCAGCTTGGCTGCAGCTTCCAGAACCCAAGCACAGGTATTATATATTTTGTCCCACTCTATCATACAGTTGACCATACCGATGGCAATATATGGAGGTACATGTAAGACCAAATAAAAAGTGTTGTAGTGGTGGTTACTTGACTGAGCCTTTTTTTCTTTCTGACCCTAAGGTTTTATTTTTGTCACCTGTTCCCAAAAGAAAAAATGCCTGCAGTCCGTTCGTATCTAAGCCATTGTGGATCCCATAGGCATGATGGAAATAATTCTACTCTTGGCCTGCATAGCTTCCCTTTCTTTGCACAAAGACTAAAAAAAACCAATGTGCCAACCTACCTACCCTATATTTTTGTGGCCATGTAAACCACATTTCTTTTTGTGGGGGGAGGGGGAAGCCTAATGAGAAACAACTTACAACCTATTCAGGATATTTTTTTTCTTGCGTAAGTATCCTTCCTTGGCTTCATCTGGTCAAGAAAAGGGTGGCACCAATATTTGAACTGATACCCTTGGTAGTGTTATTTCCCTCACTTCATGTTTTTATCATTAGATTTACACAATACCTGTAGCAAAAACAAGTCTTAACTGCTTTTACAGTTGCACTTCATAAACCAAACATTTTTTTGGTATTTAATAGCTGCTGATAATGTGAAGTTTTGACAAATTTCAGGAAGATGAGAATGGTTGTAGCCATCTTACCATGTAACAGACTGAACGATCATGCAGACAGATACAACAACTATTTTTAAAAAGCACTAATCTGATCAAAATGTCTTAGCACTGAAAAACTAGAATAGTGGTTTATGCCTAGATCACAGCTTAAAAATTACATCCTTGCACAGTTAATCACATTGCAACTTTCTTGCAGCTTTCACCTGCATAATACCTCATGAAAAATCTTGCAGATTAAAGTGTTAATCATGCAAGTTATCACACAACTGCTTGAATATGGTTCCATTCCATATTCATAGAATGAACCGAGTTACTATTCTGATGGTTGCTCATCAAACCATGTGCTTGAATGTTCATGTCCCGATTTTCTGCTACTTGGTTGGAATCCATTTGCCTGCCACTGTAGTCCTGTGCAATACTCTGAGGCCCACTTTTTCCACAGGCAGTTGTGTTTCTGGCGTGGCCTCATGCCCGATAGCTAAATTATCCGAGATGATGAAGTCTCCAACTTCCCACTGAAAGAAAACAGAATATTTTGCATATGTATTCCACACCAGTCGTCTTTCAGCATGCACATTTTCACCCAAGCATGCATATGCAAAAAGATTATGTTCACTCAAACATGCATACTGTCAAGAAGACATGTGCAAGTTCATGGCAGTCCACAAAAAGTTTACTGAACATTTGGAAGAGGTTGGAGCTCAGCAGAGCAAAATTTGCACATGATCAGAGAATTTAATTGTATCCAGGAAAAAAAACAGCACGAATGAGAAAATTAATCCAAAACCTGGCAACTCTGCTGTTAGCCCAGGTACAACTTTTCATGCTAAGAGCCCAATTTTTAATTACATGCACACAATTCTTTCATCTGCATGGAGGAGGGGGTTAGGGTTTTGGACACCTTTATTGAGAGTGTGCAACTGATGGCCTAGTGTGAGGTTTACTTATACATTCAATAGGCCCACCTACACAGTTTCCATTCCATTTTATGCGTTTTGGAAGCTGCATTCATCCAATTATTATTTTGGTAATAACAATGTTGCATTTTGGCCTAGTCCAACACATCTCGTAAACTAAACACTTTTCCTAGCTGCCAAACCCTACCTTGTGTGAGTAGATAAGGCGATTATTGTCTTTAGTGATTTCATTTAATATTTCCTCAAGGATCTCGCCTGTCTCTGCCCTGCTTGTTGGTCGTTCTCCTTCTGTTCCATAGTCCCATATGAAGCACCCAGTCATACCAATATGGAAGCAAATGGTCTGGACAAAGAAAAAGAAACCCTGACTCCAGCAAGATCCACTCTACCTGTTACAGTGTTAGATGTTGTTACCTTGTTAGAGTTGCAAATAACAGCTAAAGTTTTCTTTACTTTAGTTTAAAGGTCACCTGGACTTTATGAATGGGTAATGCATGAATGAAATAATTTATTAGAAAATGCTGACGTGTAAGCCACACTACCGGGTTGCCAGTAACTGGGTGGGGGTAGACCAACGGATGGACAACTTGAAAGTGGTGGTCAGTACGCCACAGTCTTTCCCAGCGGGCTCGTGTCTCATCTGACAAGCTCTCCACTAATTCTTTTAATGGAACAAATGCTGAAAACAAACATAACAAAGGAAAAACGAAAAATATTTTACAGAATAGGCTGTGACGTTGCAATCTTGCATACCTTCCTTTAAATACAAAGTATCCAAAATAACTGATAAACAACTTCCATAATGTTTTCAGTAATATTTTAACTTTGACCAGACACAGCACAGAATCTATCATTAGACCTGACTGTTTTTTTTAAAGACAATATTTAGCACAAAGTACAGTAGATATAAGGAATCCATGCAACAGAACATAAAGTTGTAGTGCTATAAAGAAATGAATGACCGAGCTCTGAGATCAACCTGCTGTCAGCATGGACATAATGGACCATATACAATTTCACAGTTAATAAGACATTTTTGCTCTCATTAGAAATTTCAGTTGACAGGAGTTCTTCTGATCTTAGTGATCTTTTTAGCTGAAAGGTTTACCTGTGTTCCCAGTCTTTGGAACAGAGACCATGTGGTACATAGCATAGCTGAAAGGTTTCTCCATGAAGCTGCCATCGATATGCCAGCCAGTGCGCCCCACGTTTGTACAGCCTTCTTTTTCACAATTCGACACTCGGAAAACATGTGGATGTGGCGACTTGGGATGCTTGCAGAATGTTGACTCCAGCTCCCCAAACCATCGAGTTATTTCCACATGCCTGTGGCCGCTCACAACGCCCTGATCCTTGAAGATGAGAAGTCGGTATTTGTGGACGTCCTTTTTAATCTGCTCAACGATTTCGTCAGGAACATGCAGCTTGAGATCTATCCCTCGGACTTCTACGCCGATTGGTGCCAGAGTATATTCCATAGCTCCGTCAGAAGTCTGAGAACTTTCTCGCTGCCAGTGCTGGAGCTGGGGTTGGGAATGCTACCCCCCCCCACACACACACACATACACACACAATTAGAATTTTTTCCGTTAAAAGTGATATATAATATTTTAAGGCGTAGGTGCTACGCAAATAAAACAAAAATATACAGTCAGACACGTGATAAGACAGAAAAATGTTTTTCACAGTAACTGAGTAAGATCGCGTACGGGGTCTTTATCTTGCGATTTGAGACTCCAAAGCAGATAAAAGATAAAAATTTGCATTAATATGTTTCTTAAACAATAATAATTTTAGCATTCTTACTTTACAACGGTTTTTAGATTTCAAACGTGCCACCGATTACAGAGAGGAAGGCTTAGGTATACCGACTGAGCAGACAGCAGCAGTTGTTTACAATATTCAGGAATAATAATTTATGAAAATAAGGCCATTTGAGAATTTGACATAGGATATGACGGATAACGAGCAGATGCAGGGCGAGAAGTTCTGAACTGTTTTCTGTGTGCTTGAAAACTTTGTGCCGATGTTAACATCAGCAAACAGAAGGCACTTTAAATATCGGTGGCAGGCTTCGACTTAAATTTGTGCGTGGTACTCTACCGTTTCTTGCGTGTGGAAGCGTGTACGTGTGAAAAAGCTTTCTTATGAATGTTTGCGGGGTTTTGTTTTTAAACATGCGGAATAAATTTTTCATGCACGTCTTTAGTTTGGGATTGGCTTGGACTAGGAGGGAATGTACCTGTTCGCAAGGCCTCGTCAGTCGATGATCGACAGCGATCGATCTGCCATCATATCGCCTTACGTTCTGGGATTGTGCATTGTGCGGAAAATATTACAAGACATGGTTATTTCTAATAGATTTTTATTATTATTTTCTTGCGGAATAGAATAAGGTTACACAATATCTTCAAAATTTTCTGCACCTGACAGCTTAGACTAAACCCCCTCCCTCCACCCACAAATCAGTGTGTGTACATATTGCAACCAAACGCCAAACGGACATGTTTGATGATGCTGAGCATGCGATGAACGAACAAACCTACTAGTTACTGCCACAGTTAATGTGATGAGTATGTAAAGTATTGCACGATTGTTATTACTATTAGTGATTGCAATATTTAACGTGTGCATGGTCACTATATAGGATGGAACAGGTGCCGAGAAAGTAGGAGCAGAACTGCAGAAGTCACTTAATATGCTACATAAATCCGGTGCACGGTTGGGTCTTCGTTGAGTAGAAACATATGTTGTAGATGGGGCATCGTGGCTGCAACAGCGCATACAAAGCACGCAGTCTGTGGGGAAAGTGGGCAGAGGGGAAGGAAAGCATGAACACTGCAGATATGCTTGGGTTTTACAAACGCCTTTACTGTCCAGTCATTACTTTAGAAGGCACTCTTCTCTCATTAGTTCATCTCTGACTTGGGTGAGAGCAAAGCCCAGCAAGTTTTTCCCTTGCCAAGTTGTCTGGTTCCATGCGAGAGAGTTGTCCACAGATAGACCTATACCCCAGATGCTATCCACTGGGCTTGCCTCCACAAGTGTCTTCGGGTAGGTGGAGAACAGGATGTCCTTGAGCTTGGGATTCTGTGAGAACTGCGACGAGAACAAAACCATAAGGAACTTCTCACCAAAGAATTGGCTATCATAATGCTTCAGGGAAAATATCTATTAGGAAACGAGTAATGCGACAGGGAAGAAAAAAAGTCGATAGTTTTTCAGTGGAATGCATTTTTCAAAATAGTTTTCCTCTATCGTAGGTATGCGGTTGAAACAACAAAGTTAAAGGGAAGTTGCGTAAATTTCGCTCATGCTGGGGAGTAATCAAAGTGTTTTGAAGGACCACAGATTTTTCTAGGGAAATTTTTATAAATGAGTTGCCCATCAATGGCTATTTTTTCTTTGACACTATACAAGTACTACATGGGTACCCCTGCACAGCTCAGCTGGGTGGACTAGTTGGGTGGGGCAGGGACCTTAAGGTCCCTGGGTGGAGTGAGATGTGGGACGTCAGCGGGGATCAATGCGTTATGTGGTCGCCCAATGAGGTCGAGTAATCGCCCTTGCTGCTGTTTTTGTGTCAAAAACATTAGCAAGGGCAACTACTCGACCTTAATGGGCGACCTTATTACGGTGACGAAATAGTTGTAGTGCTCTATTTACACATCTTCAGTTGAACCTGTTTAAACATTACTGAACACGTAAACAAAGACGCGAGCTGCAAATGAAAACAAAATGCTCACCTTACACCTGTTTCCTTTCTTCACGATCTCTATGCATGCTTCAGTCCAAATTGTTTCATCGAAGTTTTTAACTTTGCGTCCAAAAAACTTCTGAGCTTTTGGATCCTTGCTTGCAATTATTTTCTGGGCTGAATCTTGATCCCCGAATAAAACTGAAAAACAGGAGTTAAGCTACACTTAATCTTTAGTTATTTCACTGAAGGCTGAACTGAGAGAGATTATGGTTCACGGGTGACTACCCAAGTCGGCCAGACTGTACACGTACGAGGGAGAATCGGGACCCACCTGCTTTTTGATGCATCATGAACTGCTCCGCACAGTTATACAACTGCCCATCCACTGAAAAGGTGGCTTTTTGCCACTGACTAAAAGGAGAATCCTTTCGCCAGAAGAACTCGAATTTTCTCTTCGCTTCTTCGAGATTCAAAGCTTCGCCATTCTTGTTTGCTGTAGCGTCGTCTGCTTGCGCCATGATAAACACTTGGATTGGTTGACTGATTTTTTTTTCTGTCTGTCGGAAGTCTGCGAGGAAATAAATCTCTGTGTTATGGCTGATGAAATTAAATAACTCTGTAATAAGACTACAGCCCAGAAGATAACTGGTCGATCACCACCGTTCTGACTTTGTTTAAATAAAAACTGGGTAAGAATCGAACGACATTTCGCAACAGCAGGCAATTCAGATGTTCAGTCTGTGGTGCAACCCTCAACATGCAACGCTCTGTTCACATAAAATGCTCTGGTCCGTCCGTCTGTATGGAGTGACTGAGTGATCGAGTGTGTGTGTGTGTGCCCGGAGCGCGCATGTGTGCGAATATATGCATGCACACACCATGGCCATATATTTACTGAAGTAATGGGCAAGCCTGGGATTGTATAACTCGACGTTATCAGTAAAGTGCAATGCGTAACACACTGGGAAAATCCGAAGTCTGAATATAGTAGCTGAGTCGCGTAGTCCCAGATATATAATGTCTTCTGTCAGGTTTAAACTGATCACTGTAATCAAGGCGTATGGTTGTCATCAAAACAGTGCGGATATTGCGTCGTGTGTTTTGAGCTCATATCTCAATCGATCGTCTTTGCTGCCCGTCTGCACCCAGGTGATCGTCAGAAATTTTGTGCAGGCACCGTACTACCGTTTTCATCCGTGTGTGAGATCACTGTTTGGGAATTAGATCGAGGCACTTCTCAACCAACCAACAAAGCCAGCACTTTGTCATCCATCTATTGTTGTCATTTGTAGTTAGATTAATTAGATATATACTGCTTATGCATGCGTTAATTTCTTGTTAGTCAAACAGATGAGGCAGGGTATTAGATTAAAAAGCCTGTGTCTCAGAAGCTATTTTCTGCACGTACTTCTTAAATTTTCTAAATGGATTGTTATAACTTGTTCGCTCAGTTACAATTACTGCTATCTTGTGTGGTCAAGACTTAAGTTCTTTGATCAGTTAAACAACAAGATCATCTGTGAGTGGAGAGATGTATAATAGATTACTATATACCTGTTGATATACTGGTAGAATAAATTAACTGCCTGTTATTTCTGAACAAGGCATCTCGATCCTGGGCACCAGAAGGGGAACTATATAGACAGCTCACCACTTCAAAACAATGCCTCCCAAGCAACAAAAACAACCAAGGAGTGGTGGGGAAGGAGATGAAGAGCAGTTTGAATTCTTCTTTGGGAAAAACTCTCCTTTCAGCCAGCACTTTGCAGCGGACTTTGAAATCGATGGCACCACTTACAACTGCACAGAACAGTACATGATGCATCAGAAGGCAGGTACGAATGCGAGATTGAGGTGTACACAACCACGTACATGAATAAGAAATGCAGCATATGGAACATTTGAAACTGAAACACTATTAAGTATTTGGAGTTAACATATATCAAATACTTTCCTCCGAACATGCTTTAAATATTTAGTTTCTGGTTGTCCATGTTTCAGTGGTGTTTAGAGACGATAAAATGGCCCAGAAGATAATGGAAACAAACAATCCAGTGGAGCAGAAGAGATTTGGCCGAAAGGTGCAAAACTTTGAGAAAGATGTTTGGGCTGGAAAGGCTCCTGCCGTGGTCAAGAAAGCCAGTCTTGCCAAGGTTTGTCTCCTAACAGTTACTTTGGTCTTTTTCGAAAAGACATTTGAGTAGAGGGCCTTAGTTTGTGCTTCTTTCATTTTTGAGATCCGATTGTTAGATGTTTTAGCTTCCACATTTTCTATGGATTCTTTGACGTATGCTTGGTTGTTTTGATTTCAGTTCTCCCAGAACAAACACCTCCTGCAGAAACTGCTTGCCACATATCCTCGCACGCTGGTAGAGGCTAGTCCACGGGATCGTTTATGGGGCATAGGGATGGGAGCCTCAAACCCTAAGGCAAAAGACCGCAGTCAGTGGAGGGGGAAAAACCTGTTGGGCCAGATCCTTACAGAAGTGAGGCAGAAACTGATGAAGGAGGAAGATGATCAGGCCTAAGAGAATTCAGTTCGGTTTAATTCAGACAGAGATAAGGCCGAGGTTGTGTCCCTTTACATATAAGATATTTTGTCCTGTGAGCGCACTGAATGAAGATAAAACCTTTGTATAATTTAAACTGGTAGTAATATTTTTACGTAGGGTAACTACCATTATATTTTTTAAAAATAACATTTGAAGTGGAATATATGGGTAAGTGTGTTGTTGTGTGCTCGTTAACTGATAACATTCATGAACATAATGTGTGGTTACTTGTAAAGCTGGCTTCACAAGATTCGACTGTAAGTTGCATGAAACTGGTAATCAAGAATCAGACAAACTGTAGAGTGTTCGGAACTGCCTGCACTCACAGTTAGAAAATGTTTTACGTTCATAAGAAATCATAGCGATGACGTCGTGCTTGAGAGAAAAAAAATTAAAGAATTTTAAAAACACTGCATGACAGGTGATGTGTGAGAGACAAAGTGTGTGTGTTTGTGTGTGCACTTTTTTTACTCTATATATACACGCACAAGACCATAGAGCATGAGTCAACGCAAAAACACTAAATAAAGCCAAAACAACAACAACAACAACAACAACAACAACAACAACAACAACAACAAACGCCCAGAAAACTCAAGCAACCACCAGGGACCACCTCCCACCTGAAAAAAAAGAGCAGAGGAAAAATGAAAAAGAAAACGGGAAAAATCCAAACAGACAAAGCAAAAACTATAGCAGCAGGGATGTCGTTTCAAAAGCAATGTTTAGTTGACCAAGGGAGGTAATTAATGGTTCAGTATGCCAACGGGGGAGAGGGCGAAGTTCCAGCCCGTTTAGAGGAATATATGGGTGAAACCCCTGCTACTCTCACATCATAAAAATCAACTTTGAAAACGACTTTGAGTAGAAACCCGACGATAGCAAGAGCAGATCGCAATCAAAATGAAAGAAACGGTAAAATTGTAAGAATTACTGATCACTTTTTGAAAACTCTATACATATGCATGATAGTATCTGATAATCAAAACCATCGGCTGCTGTGCCCAGAGCGTTACAATCTGGAAGGGGAAACAGCATATCTCTTAACCCTACTTTAAGATATTTTTCGACATTACGAACAAGAACTTTCTAATAATAAACTGGCTTTTGATCGGGGGTTGTTGGTTGTTGATTGTTTCACTAACGATTGTCGAATTCATGTCAGTAACGAAGGGGATATCATGGTGAGGGCAGGAGAGGGAAGGTGATGAGGGGTACTGGGGAAGAGAGAGGGAAGGTGATGAGGGGCACTGGGGAAGAGAGAGGGAAGGTGATGAGGGGCACTGGGGAAGAGAGAGGGAAGGTGATGAGGGGCACTGGGGAAGAGAGAGGGAAGGTGATGAGGGGTACTGGGGAAGAGAGAGGGAAGGTGATGAGGGGCACTGGGGAAGAGAGAGGGAAGGTGATGAGGGGCACTGGGGAAGAGAGAGGGAAGAATATTGAAGTGTCCTGAGGAAAAACCCGACGACCAGCCCTGTAAACTGGTGCCATATGCAGAAAAAGCACTTAAGCCTGACATGGGATCTGAAATCACTATACCCTTTGTATCGGTGGCAAGGATAGGTGTTATTGCTGGACTGTGGGATGCCCGTTTATCACAGGAGGAAAGTTCTTCTTCTCCAATCTGTGGCTTTTGACTCTAACAAAAAATATACAAGCTGTGAAAGGAAATGGCATTGTGCAAACTGAAGCATTTCCTATAAGCAGAATCAAATAAAGGAAAATATGAGCATAATCCGAACAAATCAAGAAACGAAAGTTTCCTTGGGCATCCATGTTACCATTTCGTGTAACATGAGGACGGCAGCAAGGGCTCCTTTTGGGGAGGAAATGTTGGCTTGTGACCTGATAAGTTCACCTCCCTCGTCTGCCTTCAACTGATTTGCAGGCAATTTCTTCCGTAAAGTGTTTCAAGACGACAATTAGACTGATGGAAAAAAATGGCCAAACACTGCATGGTAGCCCCAGCATGGCTGAGCTAGACGAGAGCGGGAGAGTGGTATGTTCAATTTGGATCGTGTGTTTGCGCACGTAATTTTTGTCTTCATGTAACACCTGTTGACACTCCTGATCGTCGTCTGGAGGATTGTTCCGAGTACCCCCGTCTCCTCATCCTTCCTCCAACATTCATCCCCCTCCTACCCTCACAAAGAGACGGCCTTCGTTGCTGACTTGGCATTAAACCACCACCACCACCACCAGCAGCAGCAACAGCAACAACCACTGAAAACAGCAACAGTCAAACAAACGCTGCGACCCCGCAGTCAGAAACTATAAGGTATTTATCCAAGTCTTCTTTCTTACAATCCCAACGACGGCTTTCCTCCCGGCAGTGAATGTTACAGAGGATCACCATGGAACCAGGACGCAATGGTGCTGGGAGGAATGAGCTGAAGGGTAGGTGGGGCGTGTCAGAGTGGGGCGGAAGAAAGTGAGGATTTGCGAAGAATTTGTGAGGAAAGGTCATATGGTCAAAGCAGACTGTCGACAACCTTTCCGATGATTTGATGAGCTGCATTGTTGGATAGTCTTCGGGGTTTGAGTGTTCTTCATTTTTTTAATTGCCTGGTGAATACGTAGACTGATTTATTGATCAACGGACCTGCGCTATAAAAAGTCAGCTCCTGTGCTTCCCGCCTGTTCCCAACACTTGTAATAAATGTAATTGTTGTGTGCATATGCATCTCTATTTCCAGTGTTTATACGTATGTGCGTGGTTGCTTGCATGTGTGTGAGTGGGGACTTGAATGTGTGTGTATGTATAAAAAAAAGATGCACTATTTCTCTATTTTGTTTTCCCCAAAGTAATGCCCAGGACAAAAAACTTTTGTGTGTTGATTAGTAAGCTAAACCAGCGAGCATGAGCTACTGCAATCCTCCCTTTTTCTCTCCCTTTCTCTCTCTCTCTCTCTTTGTGTGTAGTCGTGCGCGCCCGCAAGCTTATATATAGCGTTCCTATTGTTTCACATTTAAGGTGCGTAAACCTGGGCAGTTGTGTATGACAAATACCTAAAGATATGAAAAACGTGAAGAAAAACGTTAGTTCACCCACATTACACCCTCTAGTCTGTCACCCATTCC
>SMGT01014451.1:547710-574998 GCA_004794575.1 Lanistes nyassanus
CCCCCCCCCCCCCCCCCCCCGCTTCCCGATACGGGCTCGTGCGCACTCCACTCAGCACGCATTCATATAACCCTACACCCAGTGGATTATCTTACACGATCGACATTCCTGCCACACTCACAATACCACACCTACTCAAAATGGTCTATGGTATTCTCACTCTTATTACCACATATAAGGCATACCACTTCTGTCGAAAATCATTTCTCATTTCTCCAGCATAATGTGCCAGTCGTATAAAAGCCATTTTTCGTTACACGCACATAATGTGACATTTCAGTGAAAAGCTTCCGCCCGACATGAGCATATTGGATTGGAGTTAAATCCCCTGCTTGCCATTATGTGCACACTCCGCTGCACAGGGAACTTTTTTTTCCTTTCCTGCCGTTCTCTTTCACAAAGGTATACACACAGGCCAGTGTGACGAGAGCTTACCACGCATAATGATCCGTGGAAAACGCTGGCGTTCAGCGAAGAATAGGTAATATTCAATCGAGAAGCAGAGCAAAAAGTGGTTAAAGTTTTTCTCTGGTTTGTTTACAGTATGAATTAAAACGTACTTCCGAAGCACGCTTTTTAAAAAGCGTAAGTGTGGGTATTTCTTCCTTTTTCTGTTATACGCAGGAATATTGAGAACGTTTTCATTGATCTAATCCTTGTCAGGTCATTGTTTTGATCACTTTGCTAAACTGCTAGGAAGCCATCTTGAGGTGTTGTGACTTCTATAAGGGAAATAATGTATAATAACGAAATAATGTATAATAACTTTGAGTAGCAGCTTTTCATTTAGGTAACGCGTGTGGAAACGTAATCGAATAATAATCTTTTGAATTCATTTTTTAAAAATCAAATCATCCGGGGCATTTGCTGCAAATGGTACCTTAGACTTTTTTCAAGCGAAGAAAATGGAAATGTTAAATTTTTCAGTACTGATTCAAAGGACACATGACCTGACGGAAACCTGAAATCGAGAATGAGCTGTAACCAAGAACAGCTGCACATTTAGTTTTTTGAGTAAAATTTTTTATTTTCTTTGAATTAAAAAATCCAGAAGAAGAGAGGGGGAAGAAGAGGAGGACAAGATAGAGGAGTGGAGATAGGAGGCACACACAACATGGCCTCTTTCAAGCCACGTCCCCTCTATGCCTCCCTCTCTCCATTTATCATCTTCCCTTTCAATTCCTTTTACTCCTTCCCTATCAGAGGCTGTTTGCAGTAGCTATAACTTAAAAAAAAATAACTGCAAAAGTAGTTCTCTGATGTTTTGCTTCCCTGTACCGCAGACACATAAATGAGAACAAAGACGAATTGAGTTCGGCATCCAAGAAACGCGGTTTCACATCCCATTACATCCCGTAAATACCCCAGTAAAACATTCTACTTCATACCATAAATATCTTTAATAGTTTGGTATTTTTCTTTTAGCACAACTGCCTTGTTCTCAGGCATGGCGAGCAGGGGTTCAGAAAGTTTTTTTTTCAAATACCAATCAGGTGTTCTATGCTGAATGCCTTTGATGTTCATTTAACATCCGAATCCAGTTTTATTCCCAGAACTGGTTCGATTACCATCAGTAATTTTCACCCTGGCTACCCTTATCATCCTTATCACCTGTTAGCCAGGTTCTCATAAGATTTTTTTTGGCAAGCGATATAACCTTGTTTTTAAACACTTCTCATTTATGTCTATTACTCTGGCACTCAAACGGAATGCGGTTTAGTTCTCATTTTAAGCGTCTTTGCCATTAAAACTATCGATAATTTAGGAAGGAGAAAAATGGTTTCTATACTTTAAAAAAATCTGAGATGCACAAAATTAATTCAGAACACAGATTTTTCAAATATTTTCCACGTGTTTGAAATCGAAGAACACGCTTGGGGCAGGTCTTGGTCAGTTAAAACTTTCAGCTTATCGCTACGATTACTTCCACATGACCAGCGAATAGCAAAGTTTGCGGAAGTCCATGTTCGCCCTGACCGCACACAAACAACCTGAGGACAAAGTACCCAGACGCCGTGCATTTGAAGGGCCAGTGTTGGTCATCCAAGGCCCATTGTCAGCTCCTCATTTGCTTCTTGGAACACTTACCGAATCCGCATTTTTCACTTCGCAATCTCAAAGTTCGGTCAAATTAGCAGATGCTTCAGCAGATTAGAACAAGGTTTTACGCTGGGACTTACACATTGTGCTAACACAGAGGGTGCTTCAGTTCTGCTAACAAACAGGCAGCTATATATATAGATAGACACGCACAAACATATATATATATATATTGATCTGGATGACTCTTGTTTAACAGTAACAAATTATTTACCTATTTTAAAAAAGTCCTATAACACTGGAATAATTATCTTCCTAGTACATGATCGCAGGTTCAAGCACTCTAGTATAGTCTATACTCTCCCAACAATGTATCACCTTTTATAAGGGAAATAATTCCATTTGATTATAACCTACAACTGGTTATTATATATAAGCACGACGCAATGGAGGTTCAGAAATTTAACATGCACAATATTACAATGGACGAAGAATTCTCTTTTGATGCTGCCATTTTGTCTATGTCGACCGACAACGGATCGAGTTGCTTCAGGTTCCAATAACATTTTGTCATTTTTGCATAAACACAATTTTGTACTTCGCGTGTCACTCGTTGTCAAGTTACGGTATGTCAAACAGCGAGGTCTCTGAGATTCCACTTCTCTAAAACTTCTCATTTTGTCAGCCTCATGTTAGAATCTGTTCAAATACACAGTTCGCTGGTGAGGTTTGTTGGAGTTATCTGAAAGACTGCTAAATTTTGTGATTGTTAGATAGGTCTGAGAGCTGACAAAACTCGTAGAGATCTGCAATTCCGGAATCGTCCAGATCGTCATATTTAGCTGCATCGGGTAACTTTCTTGTTTTTGTGATTGTTTCCCGGATAAGCATTTGCCCGCACAGCTAAGAAGCGTGAGGATTATTCACAATCAGACCCGACTTTCCACAAAGATGTATATATTTAGGTGCCACATGTTCAATTGTTCAAGAAACTCGCCCGCAAGCTCTCCTGTCCTGATATCCACCTATAGTTTGTAGCGGGACGTTAAGCAACAGAAACCTAACCAACAAACCACTCACTCTCAATCGCATACACATTATGCACATTCCCAAGCATCCAGACATGCATGCACAAACCTACCCATTCTCTCATCGGTCGGAGCCTGTTTCTCCACACACAGTGATTAATGTCCGAATACCTCTGCTAAGCAAAATCAAGCGTCTAGTAGATAACTGAAACAAAAACGGTCTCACTCAGGTATCGAAGGCTCGGGTGAAATATTCTTGATCGTGTTGCAGGTTGCGGTATATTTTAATAGAACAGTCTTAGGTGGAAAATATATCCAAGTCTCACTCAGACGGAAAATGTATCACAATCTCATTCAGCTGGGAAAAGTACCATAGTCTCACTGAAAGTTTCATTAAGCTGGCAAATATACCATACTCTCACTCGGATGGCAAATATATCAAAGCCTCGTTCACACGACAAATATATCACAGGCTCATTCAGACGGCCAATATGTCACAATCTTATTCAAAAGGCAAAATATAGTCTCGTTCAGATGCCAGATATTTCACAGAGATATCAAAGTCTCACCTAGACGGCATATATATCAGTCTCATTCTGATTGCAAATAGATCAGAGTTTTACTCAGACGACAACTATATCATCGCCCAGTTCAGATGGCTAAAACAAAATATCACAGTCTCATTCAGATGCGTCACAGTCTTGCTCACGTGCATCTCAAATTTTTGCGGAATATCACATTTGCAGTCATATGGAATGTCTCACTCGCGGCTCGGTGAATAAGACCCCAAGAGATGTATCCATCGCACTCAGGGCGGATGAGATCGAGAGAGTGCTGTGGAGGGAACTTCCGACGCCCGTCGTTGTCGTGACCTTCCAACGTGTGCCTCTCGTCTACCGTCGCTGGAGACGGACAGCACAGGTCGCAAAGGAGAGCTCTTGGCCCGGGGTCGACTCTCTGCGCGTCCCAGGCTGTTGGCTGTGGCTCTGGTGGAGGTCGTGGAGGAGCCAGATTGCGTCTCAGGCCGGGACTCGGTGGTGGTGGTGGTACTGACGTTGTGAGCCAGGAAAGGGTGGCGGGAGCCGCTGGCGAGTGCTCTCCTGGCCCTCTCGCTCAGCATCGTGTTCTCCATGATGATGTTGCCATCTTCGTCAAGGCTCGGAACAACGCCGTACCTCCGGTACAGGTCCCAGCGCGTCCTCTCTCTGTCAGTCATACCTGTTTGGTGTACACGCACACCAACGCACGGACGCATGCACACGCAAACGTACGTGACACATGCACTTTGTTTTAAGGTCTCCGAAAACAAAAGCAGAGGCCATAAAAAGTGAAACACAGGCGGTAGAGGGGGGGGGGAGGAATGCAAGAATTTTGAATGCGTTGCCAAAATGTACTTTTCAAGTGAAAGAGGAAACGCATTTCTCATTAAAGATAGCGAAGTTTACGTTGCCTACAAATACGTGCATTCACAATACACATTTCGATTGATATACATCGTAATGCATGATTATAGTCTGTCAGAGAGAGGGAGCACTTTTCCCTGTTCATAAATACCGAAATTTCTGCACGCATTTAAGCACGAAAAACGTGTTTTGCATGAATGCATATTTTCGGGCAATGGCAGAAGACAGGGCTAGCACAGAGGTCGTGTATCGATTGCTAACTGTTCCCCTAGCCTTGCATCTCTTGCCGGACACAAATTATGCCCGTCCTAATGTCCATATGAAACATCACCTGAGTCAATGAGGGAAGGAGGGGTAGCGGTGGGTTGAAGAAGGGCGGGGGATCACTGACTCGGTGAAACGGCCTTCAGAACAACACAGAAAGCTTTGTCGAGTTGCAAATTTTCAAACTACCCTGTGTGTATACGATAGAAGGCTTCGAGCGTTGCCCTAGGGCTCTCGTCCTTGCGAATACTCTGGCGGCCCGCTGAACAAAAGCACATAGTAGCAAAGGTGGAAGGGCTGTTCCTATTTTTAAGATGACGAATAGTCACGAAAACTCCTATGGAAAATTGCATGCAGGCGCACGCATGCACACTTGAATAACAATGCGCAGTATCTATTTCTGAGCAATCTGTCCGTACGTCCACCCTTCTATTCGCTCCTTCCTTCTGAAGTCGATCAATCCTTCACCCATCTTTTTCTATTCTCTCTCCTCGTCGTGCGTGTGTGGTGTTGGGGGAGAGGGGGGCGCACGAGCATTCGTTCGTTCGTGAGCAAGTGAGTGAGCGAGGGAAATAACGAACGAACGAACGAACGAACGAACGAACGAACGAACGAACGAACAACCGAGCTCGTGTCCTTTTGTGATTTCACTTATCTCTAAAGGGTTTCTTGTGTTTGCGTGCTTCTACTCCGAACAGAACCTTCTCCATTTACATTTTGACGGGCCTATTGTTGTACAGTCAATGCCATGTGCACTCTTTCTCCTTTCACTAGCATATTGCCTCACCTCCCTTCTTCCAACACACGGCTCACACACATTTGAAGTGAACACACACACACACACACATACACACACACACACACACACACATACAGTGTTGGCTTTAATTTCCCAAATCAGGAAAATCCCAAGCTTTTTTTCGACCATACAGAGAGCAACAGCGTTTTCTTTTCTTCAGATCCATGCATAACCGTCCAGAAAACAACGCTAAGTTGACTGCTAATACAAATCTGCTTTTTTGTCACCACGGCAACAAAGCTAGCTTTCCTGCTAATGCCGGCCTGCTTCGTAGCCGCAATACAGTAACGCGATCTATAGCAAGGCTTAGGCATGCATCAACAGGGCGACAATGCTGACATATTGACAACGACGTTGCAGCAATGCTCCTGATGTTCAGGACGAGAAAAATGTAAGTTTAATGAACCCTGCCGTTGGTCAAGTTTTGCTGCCATCCTTCTGCCTTTAGCATTCCTCATAAAGAGCTACAGTCGCACTGGCCTGCAGTTACAGAGTTGTGCACAGACAGACTGTATTTGCGTGCAGTGGCCGAAAAGTAGAACGGTTCAGAAAAGCGGAATGCAAGGGGGATTTGCGGGTGGAGGACTGCTGTAGTAAGATGAGACTACTCGGAAGAGAGGATAATTGTTTCAGTTAATGAAGCGTGAGGGGAGACACGCGCCAGCATTAATGATTTAAAGATCGCAGGCTAGTGCAGTTTGCCAGAGTTGTAAGTTGAGCGACTGCATACTTACTCGAAACAAAGGTATGCCAAAAGATATGCACAGGCGTATGTGCTTACGAAACACAAATACGCATACCAACATACAAACCATGAAATCTCTTTCTCTTTCTCTCTCACAAATGTGTGTGTGTGGGAGAGAGACGGGGGGGGGGGATGGTGCGCAAACGCTCACATATGGACGCAAGCATGCACGCATAATGAACACACAACCATATATGCCAATGGACAAGCACCTTCACGCATGCACACACATGCCAAATCACATGCACATCCAAGTGCATCCGAATATACTCGTAAGATAACGGCTCACAGCACACGAGGAGACGTGGGAAATGGCCACGAAGCTGGCGTGGAAAGCAGGAGGTAATAACAGGTGGAACAGTCACGTGGGAGGAGGTCGGACAGAACGCCGAGGAACGTAGAGTGTGGAAGGCGATAGTAGAGGCCTTGTGCTCCACAAAAGGGCGGACAGGAATGATGATGATGATGATGATGATGATGATGATGATGATGATGATGATGATGATGATGACGACGACGACGACGACGACATGAAAATGATGATGAATCACTTCAGGCTTGCATGCGAGCTAGGTGTGTGAATGCTTCACGCGCGAGGTCGGATGAAGGGGGTGGGGGAGGAAAAGTCGAGCTTGGGGAGTCTGAGTTCCTGCTTTCAGTAATGAGGTTTGTACTTCATATTGTGATACTATGGCTTTCACAACACGCTTGTTAATAATTTAGACGAAAATAATTGCTGTTTTCTTTTGTCTTTCTCTAAAACCTTCCTTAAAGATGCTGAATACCTTTAAGGGTCTGACGCAGCATGCCCCAGCACAGCGCCGCCTGGCTGGTCCTCTTGCTTGCTGACGTCTCTAGCACGTGCTGTTTCAGCAGCCGCCACCCACGCCGGGCGTTCTCCACCGTCTGCACGTTGACCTCCTGGATGCTGGGCGCGCTGGCGCCCTTCTCGGACACGGAGCCGCGCTGGCGCAGGGTGAGGAACTTGCTGGTTGATGACGTCAGGGCCCGCGCCCTGGGCGGGCCAGCCAACCCCGAGGGTGCTGGCGAGGGGCTGCCGTAGTCCCGAGAACCGAACAACTGCGTCATGGTCTCGTGGAACGTGGTGCTGGCCCCGAAGGACGGCGTCTGGCGCCGCGCCAAGACGTCCGACGAGCTGTGGATGCTGCGCACGTGCTCCTCAAACGCGTCCCACGCATGCGCAGAGAAGGCAGTGGCGCTGGTCGACGACGGCGATTGGGCAGGACTCGACCAGACCGTCTCGGGGGGATCCTGGGAAGCGGCCTCTTCCGGTGTGTCTGAAGCGGCGGTCCTGTCCAGCCCCTGCTTGGCTCCTTCTCCTCGTTCGTTCTCGCTCGCCTGAGGTTGACCTTCTGACGTCACGTCCTCTGACACGGATTGGATTCTTCGCGGGGGCTGTCGGCCCCTGCGACTCAACAGTCCATCGTCCACGCTGCTGCTGAGACTTCTGCTGCCGTTTCTGTCCGCCCACCCTCTTTTGGGGCTGGCACTGGCGCTGAGGGCAGAATCTTCGCCAGCAAGCCCCGGCTGATCGACAGTCCCGAGTTTTCGCGAAGCGCTTCGACTTTGCTGGGGATTCCAGCTGCTGCTCTTCGGTGAGGACAGAGCAGAGGTGGGCGTCGTTGCCGTCGATGATAAGGAAGAAGATTCCGGAGGAAGCGACAGGGGTTTCACGGCTTTTTTGCCCAGTGACGGGCGCTTACTCTGCAACGCTGCCGAGGTGGCAGCGAACTTACTTTCCTCGCCGCCAGGGGCCGTGACAGGCAGGCCGTTGATGAAGGTGCTGGCCATGGTGCAAAGACACTGGGTGTGTCGTCTCTCACCCCCACTGCTGACTGGTAGAGATGAAGAAAAGTGGGGAGTATTTTGCATTGTGAATGTAAGCCATTGTACATCCAGAACTTTGAATACAGGCGTGTCACTACCGGCTGGAAACTGTTCTGTACCCCATTGACTAACTATCCTATATTTCATTTGAAAACTACCCAGCAGGTACATAGTTTTTGGTGAATTTCATTTTATTCCTTGCTCTGCATACCTTTAACATCACCAAGACTCGGCAGGCAGTCATCACTGACCTACCCCATAAAAAAACATGGCTTTCTTTCCGTTTGTTATTCGCTGGTAACATAACCAGCTGCCGGAAATACTTCTCTGTCAGCAAGCGTAATTAGCAATCGCTTTTTAGAGAATACTCATAAAATCTTTTTGATGTCTTGTCCACTTTGACTGGCATGTATTCCAGCAGTGCATTAATCGAACGGTGCTGAAGAAAGAAAGAAAGAAAGAAAGAAAGAAAGAAAGAAAGAAAGAAAGAAAGAAAGAAAGAAAGAAAGGGTAAAGAGAGAGAGAGAGAGAGAGGTAGAATGAGGAAGAAAAAATCATTGCCAATAGAAAAACTGTCTACACTTACCTCAACATTACGTTGTAAACGTTCAGCTGCGCGTTGTTAACCCGAAGGACTGAAGTGCCTGTTCTCGCGACTGTCGGCTTTCGTGTGTGCTGCAAGAAACCAAACTGTTGACGAACGCCTCTCAAACGACATCTGGGGTCAAACAGAGGCGGACGACTTTTCAGTCACTTTTTCCCTTCCCCTCTGGCACGACATGCAGTCGGTTTGGAAGAGACCGCCTTTGACAGCGGCGCAGAGCTGGCGTGCGTGCGGTGCGAATAATAATAATAATCCGATTGCCCGTAACCGCAAGTAGCAGACGACTCACGCATGCTCAGTAGCACCGTTGGCCTGTCCACTTTGTTCACGAAGCTGTAGAGGAGGTATGGAGACTAAGGGGGGGGGTGGAAGGGATCGTTGACGGAGCACTAAGAGGGAGGGGGGCACGGGGGCTGAGTAGGGTAGCAGGAGCGTTTAGTTAGGCTGCCTGTCAGCAATGAGCTATGCAAGTCAATGCCTGCATTACGATCTCGCAAAGGGGGGTGGGGGGGCTCTCACTCTGCAAGGCTAGCACCTTTCGTCGGTTTGCGCGAACATTACGCAGGTTTTTCTTTAACCTTTCGAAAAGATTGCGTAAAGACTGCATGGAATAGAGTGCTGTTCTATTTTCTGGCTGGGTTTGCCAGGCTTTCCAGTCTTTCAGCCAATCACGAACACTCGATCGGCGTTTGGACAGGTCACGTGCTACTGCTAGGCAATAATTGTTTGTGGTCATTTGCCAGCTTATCGCATGATGTGCCGACAATGCGTGGTAGCGTTAGTGCAAAAAGGCATTTCTTGTTGCCCAGTCATCTTTGCTACGTGTGAGCCGCCCTTAATCCAGCGACAGTTATTGAATGGCGAGTAGCACTCAGTGCCTAGGACAGCTCACACTCGCAACGCTACCTGTCTGTCGCATTATCCATCCGCAGGGGTTTTTTTTTATCCAGACCCCACTCACCTAGTTTTTCTCACCGTGCTAGCCTTGTCCCCATCCAGGGCGTCACAGGCTCATAAACTCGAGCACCGGGAGGGACCAGGGAGGGTCCCGGCTGCTTGGATTGTAAAAGAACTATAGAAGTGAATGAACTGATATACTTTTGAGCTTTTTCTACAGCAAAATGTCACCAGTAGTAGATCAGCATGCAGCTAAAGAAACACATCGTTAAAAACCTTTAATAATTAATTTCATTTTTTGGCTATGTCCGAACATTGTCCTCTTTCCTATTGTACATAATCTCAACATTTTCAGTTCATTCAAACACCTTTAAGGAAGTTCAGCTGTCTTTAAAAAGCAAACATTCAAATCCCTGTATACCTCCATACAGGCCCCACCACGCCCCCACTGCATTAACTTTTTAAAAAAAATCCTGTTTCGATTGGAAAGTCGATCATGCTTGGTGCACAGCCTTATGTTGAAAGTCTATTGTGAAATTGCTAACAGCTTATGTTGCACGTCGACAGTGCTATGTACACATTCTTGGCACACAGCGTGTTGAGAGTTGAAATGGATTCGTAAAGAAAAACGAGTTCTTCCCCCCTCTTATGAGACAGTAGCGGCGTCTTTGAAGACGCATTTCATAGAAATTAAAGGTCGCGAACTTTAGGTATCCCTCCCCACCTCTTTATTCTTTCCTCTCCCCCTCGCGAAGCAACTTGTAAAGCGACCGTCCAGGTTGTCTGAATGCCGGCCCTTCAAGTCAGTTGTAATGAGTGTTATCGAGAGTGATCAAGGGAAGCGGCCTGGGTTCTGTAGGCGGTTGTGTCCCTTGTCTACATGTGAAGTGTACGTGCAAGTAAAATACACAGGATGTAAAAAGGGGCATTAGATCACTGTTGTGACCAGCCAGGAAAGTTGGAACGCTCATGAAACCTAAGCCGGGACTTCAGAAGTCACTGGCGCTCACAGTATAACCTTTAGGGAATCGTAATGCACTCCATGGTGCAGCTATGACAGACATGTGCTTGCATCTTGATTATTTAGCGGAGATAAAGTAACAACCCAAGACGTAAATTTCTGGAGTTCTGATTAAGTACCTTTGGAACTGGTAACTTTAAGTGAACAACAGTCCACTCCAGCTGGAATAGAGATGTGTTCAAATACCTTAATTCAAGGGTATAGCTATGACAGATGCTTTCAAAAATCTTGATTCTAGATATTGCTACGAGGACGATAGGGATGCAGCTCGCTGTGCAGGACGGGCTGAAAGCGTTCGTGTGACGTCACAATGAAAGCGTTTTGTGTCGGAGCTGGAGGGACGCCGTTGTTGTGCACGGGGTCTAAATGTCTCTTTTGTTCTGGTAGGACACAGAAGCTTTCTGAAAAAGGTTGACAGTACTCTCTTGCAGCTAGTTGTGTGTGCAACAAAAGTCAGTGTGGGCGGTGGGATCGAAGGGACTTTTAGAGCATCTATCGGTTTTCTTTCTTTCCCTCTTTTTTTTTTTTTTGAGAGCGAGCGAGAGAGGTGGAGAGGTTGCTTGGGGGAAGTGGTTTACAGTCAGGCTTTAGGACTGCAACAATTTAAAATAGGTCCTTGTACGTAAAACCAATCCCTCATACAGTGATAGTGAACGGTGTGTGTGTGTGTGTCACAACATAACTAAGTAGTCAGACTATATCCCTCCCACCCTAAGCGTGAAATCACGGCCATGCGGAAGTGCTGTTCCTCATGAATAACCAAACAACCATACAAGCTTCCTGCAAAATGTCGACTCACCTTCGTGTAAATCCACTCAGCTGTTGACGGTTGCTTATTTTAATAGGATGTTACCGGCCTTAATTTTGACAAAACATGCCAAGAACTGTGGGTCTAATATTTTTTGCGCTTTTCACTATCTCGACCTGAGCCTACATGTAGGCGTGCTGACCCGGCATTTTTGGATCTGTGCGGTATAAGTGCATGTTACATTCTCGATCTCACATTATGTGCGTGTTACATTCTCGATCTCACATTATGTGTGTGTTACATTCTCTAACCTGGCTGCTGCCTGCGCATTAGCTCCCATCTAATGACCGACTGACTTTATCGGTATTATTTTAAAAAGTCTATAAATATATGAATAATTTTAGAAAGCGCACTGGCTCAGATACCCAGTATTGAGGGAGAGAACCCTGGGAGGCACACACGTAAAGAACGACATTATACACGTATTTAAGTTTAAGATGTCATCCATTAAAGTAAGCTAAAGCAGATTGATGACCAAGGGTGACAAGAAATCCTTCAGAAGACGTAAATACTAAGGTAGGAAGGCACTGGACAAGTTCGTTTTTCCACAAACTTCGTGTTCCGGTGGACAAACATTCTGATGTTGCTAGAACATAGTTGTTTTGCATCCTAATCTAGTGTTCTAAATATAGTCGGTTCCTGATCATCGCTGTCTACTGTAGTCCAACAGACAGGATCCTCTGGAGTCCTTAATCCCTTGGGTTGTTTGCAGACCATTACGGGTATCTTAAGCAAAGAGAATGGCGTCCCCTTTATGACAGAAGTAGGGCGCGCCGTGTTATCTGTAATTTCCCCCCCCACCCTTGTCAGCCATCATCTGTGTGCTTAGACATCTGCTGATGTAAATCTGTCGTGTGTCTGAAGATGGACTTAGCTGTAAATCTGTGACAATAGGCGAAGTTTGAACAGTATCTCTGCTGCTGTCAGTTTCTGTTTAATGCGCGTAAAACAACTTCGGATGAACGAAACGTTGATCCAAATGCTCAATATTGTAACAGCAACCCAAGTGTACAGGGTACATGATAGCGAGGACTGTAACCGTAATACAGGATGTGAAATGTGATCGGGGGCGGGGCTCATGATGAGGTGGTTGGGATGATATTGATGGTACTGCAGTGGGCAGGACTTTGATGTTGATGAAGATGACGTCAGAGGTAGCGATGGTGATAGTTTTACGGATTTTTTTTAAAAAAAAGCTAACTCCATGCATTTGGAGATGTTATCTCATCTTTCTTTAAAAACTGTTGAAAGGATCCTTCAAGTGACCGTTTTGCTTTATCGATTAAGTGCTTTTAGCTATCTATCTCTTTATACCCAGTGACATGCACCCTCCGAACCCTGTGGACACGACGCACCACCTGCTGCAAACTGCGCCTTCACCATGACACAAGCAAAGACATTTATTTATTTTCGTGTTGAAATGACAGTCCATAAATAATAAGCCAGAAGGAGGCGTACCAGAATCTTTATTTCACACTCTTCCGTAAATGACAAGTGGCATGCATTGGCAAGAGAGTACCGTCATAAATATACACAAAAAACTGTAAGCAATAGACTTCACTGAGAAACCATATACATTGGCTGTTACAGTGTATATTCGATCGAACGACTGCTTATAAATCTAGGTGCGAGACTAGTCAGCCGTCAGTGCATTATTGTGTAATTACAGTAACACAACGATGGATATGGAGAACTTTATCGAAAAAGGTGGGGCCTGTGGCCTTCAGCGGAACTAGCGGGCATGGGAACGTGGACAGCAACCCCGAACAAGTCATTCCACAGGTGTCTCGATCTGTTTATTGCAGTAGTTTAAGGAACATCGAATTCGGCAAACCGCTCTCCACTCTTATCCGACGGGCTGTGCATGAAAAGTTCTTGACTTGAATATACCTTCACTTCAGGTGAATGTAATGACCTCGATCACATTCACAGGCACAACACCAGGTTCGCTATTGGAACATAAGACATACAAAACCCGCACGCTCTCGCTTCGACGTACCAGTGAGTCACAACGTGTTTACAATGCCCGCACGAAAATTTTAAAATATGCTTTTTGAACCCAGGCCAAGCGTTCGCTCAAAGCACACCAAGATCAGGTTTGTCCGAAACGAACAAGGAACGAGAAAGTTTGCTTACACCACTTAACCTCATGTCGGGAGATCATAATATAAACAGAATTCCGTTATGGACACGGACATGAAACTAACCAGTAAAACGGCGAAGTGCGACACGTCAAAATGCCGCAGACATCATGTTTTAATCTTTAATCGGAAGTCTTCCCTTTCCAAAGTGAACTTGTACAGCGGGGTTAGGGTAGGTCATACCTCAAGACATTAAATATTCGCAACTTGCACGAAAATATGGTTGTTGTTGTTGTTGTTGCTATGTGCTGATTTTGTTGTTGCCACTGTTAGCTTCTTCTTGCTGTTGATGTTGCTCAGGTAGAGTTTCTGTACAGAGAGTGGGGATATGAGTTGTAGGATGTCTGAAGCTTGTCGCACACTGTCCGACTACCGTAACAGGAAAGAGCTTGTCTGATACCAGCCTACTATCTGCAAGCGAATAATTTTAGTCGCTTGTGGTCGAAACATTTTGTATCAAATTCTAGGTTTTCCTGGGCGGTTTCAGGTAGCCCACTCTTTGATGCTATCGCGCAGCTTTTTTGTTTTCTTTCCGATCGATCTCAGTCTCTTCTTCCTCGTTCTTATCTGTCTCGACTCTGCTCTGTTTGGCGGGCAAACTGTAGGTTTGTGTGAAAACATATCCCAAGCAGAAGCGGACGACGGCTCGGGACTTGTCGCCACGGACATCAAAGAGTACGTTCAGGTTGTTCTGGCCGTCTCAGGCTGTGCCCGCAGACAGTTTGTTTGATCCGTTAGCAGCTTCGTGTCCGCTGTGGACTGGAAATCGAAAACCGCATAGTCTTGCCTACCGCACATAACTCACCCCGGGTAAGGCCGAACGGGGAGGGGGGGGGGACGGTGAAAGTGAAAAGAGAGCAGCGAACCCAGCCAGCGATTCTCAACAGGTACACAGTGCTGAACACGTTTTCATTAACGAATGCACAACGGTCAGGGATGTTGTAAAGTAGAAAGGGGAAAACGGGATTTGTCAGCGATGTGGTACAAGGTTCTAAATAAATATTATACAGCTCTGAGATCGCATGAAACAGTAATTGTTATGGTTTCCGTCTGTTGTAAGACGTGAATGCAGATGAACGAGGGCACGAGTGGATTTTCATGACGACATGAGCATATGTCTGTTTGTCCGTCCGTCCGCCCGCCCGCATGCCTGCCTGCTTGCCTGCCTGCCTGCGTGTCTGCCTGTCTATTCCTCTGTCTGTCTGTTTCTTTCCCCATCTCTCTCTCTCTCTCTAGGATGGCCAAAAATATAATGGTAACGAATATTTTTCACCGATACCAAAATTCGGGGCTCGTATAGCGTGGCCGAACACGTAATTTCTTTCTTTTTTTAAAAAAAAATTATTTAACATTTCGACTACATTTGTACAAATATCGGTTGGCATAAAAGCTAAAAGCTTATGAACTGGGCACCACACAAAATCTAAGCATATTGCATGCAGCCGTCACACAAGAATAGTACACAATAGAGGTCGTAACAACAGATGAAGGATAAAGGGGGACAACTGTACAATGAACGTCCTGCGTTTATTTTAGCTTCACCAGTGTTAGACAGAAGTAAACGGAAGGAAAGGGGTTAGAAAGTGGGGTGGTTGCAGGTAGAGTATCATGTGCCATTCATTTTGGACAGTGATTGATAGCACTGGAAAACGCTCTGAGAACGGGGTAATGAGACTCACGGTTGAGCGGAATATAAGTACCCGCGAACATTTAGATGCAGATTGTTGTGTAGGGTACTGAGAGGATTTTTCACCCAGTTCATATAAGCTGAAACGAGGCTGTAAAGATATGCTTTTAGAAATGTTTAGATTCCTTTATAAGTTTGTGGACGCTTAAAAACACATCAGTATTCACAGAATTAGGCAGACTTGGGTGTCCTTGCAATAGTAGATCGACATGTATAAGAGCGGGTGGGGGTAACCAAATAGTAAAAAGAGTGTCTTTTCGAATGTCGTTGTAGTGAGGGCAGTCTAGTAAGTAGTGTTGGGCTGTTTTTTTGTTCACAGCCGCATGCACAAGACGGATTGTCAGTCAGGTGTCTGTTGAACAGGTCCCAATTAAGTTAATCATTCCGAGCCTCAATCTACAGTGAATAATCTGGGTACTTCGATCTCCAGCATAATACTAAGTGGGAACTAAATACTGGGATAGGTTAATGAAACGCTTAAATTCTGATATTGAGTGCGTTATTTGGGCATGCTGAGGAAGGAAATTCCAGTCGCATGTTGTTTGTAGTATAAACAAATTCTTAAAAAAAACTCGGTTTATAACGTAGATAACGCTTTATAGGGTTCCAGTAAATATACTGACAGTACTAACCTAACGTAGATAACGCTTTATAGGGTGCCAATAAGTATACTGACAGTACTAACCTAACGTAGATAACGCTTTATAGGGCTCCAGTAAATATACTGACAGTACTAACCTAACGTAGATAACGCTTTATATGCCAATAAGTATACTGACAGTACTAACCTAACGCAGATAATGCCACTATTTTGTTACTTGCGCGTCTCCTGTTGCTTCTTTTTGTTTTTGTCTTTGTCCGCCTGCTGTTCCTTTAGGTGCATGTATCTCTTCTGACGTATGCTGCTTGTTTAGTTTACTTGTCCCTCCGCGCAACTGCGTTGTCTACGGGAAAATGGATTACTTCCACAATAAAGTTTAAATTACATATTTCTTAAAGTTATCGCATTGCATGCTTTGTAATACACTGAAATAACGCCTGTCTTGTCTGTCTGCCTGCCTACCTGCCTGCCTACCTGCCTTCCCACCTGCCTACCTGCTTGCTTGTTTGCTTGGTGGCTGGCTGACTGGTTGGTTGGATGGCTGGCTGGCTGGCTGGCTGGCTGGCTGGCTGGCTGGCTGGATGGATGGATGGATGGATGGATGGATTTATTTCGCTAATGCTGGGAGCGTTCAGCTACTGCAGTAGACAAAGTCGTGAAGGAAAGCGTACAGGAAACACAATGAGCAGAGGGCTTGAGACAAATTACGAAGGAGGCATACATTTACTTTTATTGTTTGAAGATCCTTTTTGTAATTAATAAAGAACAAATGAGGACCGAGCGCTTTAAATTATCAAAGGATAAATCCAACAAGAAGTACTGGCAGCGCTCAAACATAGCACTTAGCAAAGAGAGGGTCGAAAGAAAGGAACGTGGCACTTTCTTTTAACCCTCTCTTTGCTACGTGTTTGGGTACAGTAAGCTCCCTTGGTCTCATGCGTCTGCATACGGTTATGTTTGAGCGCTGCCAGTACTTCTTGTTGGAGCTATCCTTTTTGTTTCACCTATTTTTGCGCTTTGTTAACCACTGTTTTCCACACACATACACACACAAATTTGGGAAGTTGTTGACAAGCATAGGATTTGGGCACACTACTCCAGGGAGACAACAACAGGATATTCCTGCTTACAAGGTAGTTTCCCCTGGGGCGTAGGTCGCCCAAAGATGATGGTTCAACAGCCCAGGAGTTGGAAGCACGCTAGGTGCTGCATTCTGACGGTAGCAAATACTGCAGGGTGTGGGGTGCAGGACGTTGGGATGTATTCTACTGAAGCCAGCAGTAGACTTGCCGACAGAGACGAACAGACCAAAGGGTTAGATGCTGTACTGGCGCCTGGTGAGCAGACAGCAAGAAGTCTGCCTGGCAGACAGGAAAGTACAAACGGACAGACAGATGGACAGACAGCTACGCATATACTCATGCCTGAATATATTTACGCACCAGCAAATAGTTTCTCGTCAGTCGCATATACTGATTTTTGAAAGGATGTTTCAGCATCTGACCGCTTTGTGACAGCTGTCTCACCCCCATTACAAACACACGTGGTCGGTATTTGTTGCTTATTAACGTCCAGCCGCAAACTGTGTGCATATCAGGACGGTGCTGCTTAGACAAAGTTTACGTGGTGCCACACGTGGGACTGATGGCGCAACACGGGCCTCAGTCCCACCCAGTCACATTATACTGACACCGGGCCAACCAGTCCTAGTACTGTTCCCTGTAGTGCCAGGCGTCTGGCAGGGCAGCTACTAGATTGCCAATTTTTAAGTCTTTGGTATGATTCGGCCGGGATGCGAACCAACGACCTCCCGCCTGGGAAGCGGACACCTTAACCACTAGACCACCGAGGCGGTCACGTGGGTGAGGGAGCGAGTGAGTGAGTGAATGAGTGAGTTTATTACAGTTCATTACAGTCATTTTTTCGTATTCTTATTAAATATTTTTTACTTAAATGCCAAATAAATTGACAGACGAAGCATAAAATGATAAGACAATTAATTACACGTCTATCTCTTCCCACTTACCCTTCACTTGGGCAACTACACCTCTGTTCCCTACCACGTACCTGTTGCAACTCGCTGTTCTACAGCCCCGAACACACCTCGAGCTTCATTCACCACCCGCTGACATGAACAATAAAATCTACATATCGATCAGCTTTAGGACCATTACACTGGAACAGCAGAGCAACCACTAATAGCAGAAACATCACACCTGAGGGGATCTCCTCATTTTTCACCTACAATTCGTGCAGGCTCGGCGGTACTTCAAAATAATAGCAGAATATTGTCCCATCAGGAGGCCAGAATTACCTGCAGATTGACACAAAATTGACGAAGTGAGGCGGCTCAGGTGAACGCCCTAGGAAAAGTACATGGTACATAGGGGAAGTGAATGCAGGAGGATGGAGATGATGAAAGCTATTATACTGTGCAGACCAAGTCTTTGTTTCGTCGCGGCATAAAGACAATAGTAAGGTTGTTACCAGCAACAAGAGTGGGGCTAGTAGAACTCAGAATTACGCTGGTGGGGGCGGGTGGGTGGGTGTCGCTCTATAGTTAACATATCGTTCAATAACCCCACCACACACCCCCCCCCCTCAACCCACTCTATATCGTTCGATCTCTTTCTCTCTTCTGTCTGTGGGCGTGCATACGGGTGAACAAGTGCACCTGGGTGTGTTGGTGTGTGTGTATGCACGCGCCAGAATATGTTCGTGTGAACTTTCGCGCGTGCGCTGATGGTGTAAGTGATGTGTGCGAGTGTGCGTGCAGGGATGCATACTAGCATATGTATGTGTGTGTGTGTGTGTGAGAGAGAGAGAGAGAGAGGTGGGGCAGAGATATCTAGGAGCCTGATTTGAAGGTACTCACCTTTTGCTAAGACACGATCTTGGTTTAAGTTAAAAGGTTTGGTCAGTTAAGAACAGCCTTAACGCGGCATCTGTATGGTCTTCACCTGTCCACACCAAGCCTCACGGCCCTCTGAAGGCCTTGACAAACCATCACGTGCAGCGCATTACACCAGAGGAATCAGATTAAGCCTCGAGCTCCACTGGAGGTATCATAATTATCTGCATGTTCCTAGCCATAATCCCGCTGTACTGTGCATCCGTATACCTGTATATGGTAATGATAATGATATTTGTAAATTGTGGACATGTCTTTGAACACAGAAGTCATTTAAAAAACCAAACAACCCCCTGCCTGTTTCTGTATAGGTACCACCTGCACGTTTGTGGTTATCTTGGACTTTCTGTACTTTCCATTTATAAGCTTCATGAATAAGCGAAAATGGCTTGCTTGTGGCAGACGACTGTAGCTGTGTGATTTGTAGTGAACAGATCTTCTGTCAAGACAGCTGAGGATGGCGACGGCATTGTCTGTCGGCCGTCCACTCGGGGTGGGGGTGGGGGACCTTGTCTAAAAGTATGGATGACAAAGACTATTTCAGCGTTAGTCGTGGCATTAACGTTTCTGAAATTTCATCTCGGTTTCCTTTGGCTTCGTTGTTCCTTTCATTAGACGTATTGTTCATTACACGTATTGTTCACTACACGTATTGTTCATTACATGTACTGTTCTCTCCTTTATTTTATCCATTTTATCTTGTTCTCTCCTTTGCCACGTGCATTTTTTTCACGTCTCTCTTCTACTACATAACTTTAATCACCCCCTCCCTTTGTAACATGCATTTAGTCACGTTTCGTCACGTTGTCTCCTTTATTACACACATTCTGTCCTTTATTACGTGCATTTCATGACGTTGTTTCCTTTTCAACACGCATTTGATCACGTTCTCTCCTTGTAACATGCATTTTGCCCTGTTCTGCCTGCCACGGCGTCCTGGTTAGTGTTAAGGAACTGCCCAAGAACTGAGTTATGCGTCATCACTCTGCTTCCCACCACGCAACGCAAGCCGTCCCAGCATGCAGTGGTCTCTACCCATAGACCAACAGACTATGAGGTTGACAATGCTGGCCACGCTTTTGTGTATGCAATCTTCCAGCTATGATCAGTTCATTTTTGTGAAGTGTACACGTCTAAACCAGGGCTGGGTTGCATGAGCAATGGTATCTCCTGTCTGTACGTAAGTGTGCACCTAAAATACACAGGGGGAAAGAGCTTCACGACCACTCTTACTATTGGAAGGGCAAGTACGAACGCTCATGCAAACCATCCCTGGGAGCAAGATCAGTGCTGCATTATGACCAGATGAGTCTTAGCCTGCCGAGCGGAGCACGCAGCTCATGCCTCGTTTTCTACATAGGTCGGGATGGGTCCCTTCATTCCGTTAGCAACGGTCTGCCGCTTGCCCCTTTCCTACCCAGACCCCTCCCACTTAAAAAAGCCTTTTCTTGATGACATTCCGCCCAGTCGTCTGGCTGTCAGGGCCCACCGCGTCCGAGATTTGCTCTGATGGTCAGTCTCTGGCCCACGGTAGCCCGCAGGCCCACACCTATTTCCGGCCACCACAAGCTGTCCCCGGCAACCGAGGGGGATGGGGGGAAGTGGCCATGATTGTTAGCAATAGAGTGGCCTCCCCAGCTCATTGCGGCGTTGTTGCGCGGGTGTGACCTTTGGAGTGCCGTGTCTTACTGCAGCCCATTGCGGGAGGCGAGGGCAGAGCGCAGACGGTGAGACGTTTTCACTACGTCGTGATGCCAAATCTGGGGATGCGACAGAGCCAGTGTAGCACATTCACACGCACTGCCATTTGTCAGCCAGCTGTCATTCAAATGCATGCTGTACATAAAGTGCGACAGCGGATGTGACAAAGATGGCAGAAGCCAGAACTGGGGTATCAGAAAGACACACCCACGTGTGGACCAGTGTGGTCCGTCATGGAGCATGTGCATGTGTGTGCGAATGGTGGGATGGGGGGGGGGCAGGGGCGGTGTGTGCGTGTGTGTTTAAAGTGGTGGTGAGGGACGGGGGAAGAGCTGAATTAAGTAGCTCCTTCAGAGTAAAGGAAATGTCGGAAGCTCTCTGTCTCTCCTTCCTCCTCTCTCTCCTTCTCTTTCTCTTTCTCCTTCTCTCTCGTCTCTCTGTCCTACTCTCGCTGTGTGCCGTAGTGACAATTGCAAGCAGGTACTGTCAGACGGCTTGAGGGAGTTGTTCGGTTGCATAAACTAGGGACGTCATAAGACAAAGCTAAATTGCCTTAGTCAAGTGGAAAACAATTCTTTTGGTTAAAGAATAAGGCAATACTTAAAAACAACTGTCCCCCGTGGCCATGTCATATGACAATGTTAATGATACACTTTTCCAGCCGTATGAACTTTGTTTTATTGGCGCCCTAGTTGGGGTCACATTACATTGCTAGCACTGTCTTGCAGGTCCCCGAAACTTTGGGCTTAGAGGTAGAGATTCCAACAAGAGAAAGGTTTTTTTCATTTGAGCGAGTGCTCGTGGAAATGCGTTAGATAAAGAATATTGTCTAAAGCACCTCCTGACCACCAAGTTGACTTTCTTACGAACGCAGACCGCATTTTTGTGAAGGTAGCGTAAATACCCAAAGTAATGCTTCAGGTACACTCCACCTAGTCTAATGTCACGTTCTGTGTCCGGCTTCGATAAAGACAGGCGTGAAGAGTTCTACAACATAACGTCTACTGTTATCACAGAAGGCACTGTGATGAAACCTCCTATCTAGTCATCTTCGGAGAAGCAGTCTATGGTTCCTTCTTTGGTGCAGAATGTTGTGGGGACTGTTGCGTCAGTGTGAAGAGTGTTGTGCCCTTTTCGGCAAGTGATCACTGTTTATACACAGTAGCTCCTGCGCAAGGTATTTGCCCCTTATTGTTATTGTTGTAGTTGCAGGTGACAGGAGGAGCTTTGTATGATAGTTAAAGTGTAGACCTACTCAGACTGACGTGTGAAGAAAGCATCATTGATCACTGAGACCATTATATCAATGAGACCATTATATCATCCTCATTCATTCATATGGAAGTAATAGCATATTTCATCGTATTACTAATTTGTGATTTTGGAGGTGGGGGTGGGGAGTTGTAGGATGGGCGATTGAGTCATTTTAATGAATTGATATATCATAAGTAATACAGTCGGAATGTTTTGTTCCGCCTATGCATTGTCATCCTCTTAATGTCGATCGTGTGAGAGTGAGGACGTGAAACGAACCGCGAGGGGCAGAAAGAATTCCCCGAGTAGATGACATGTAAGCGTGCCTTCCGACATGACTATGCTGGTTCTTGATGCCAACAGTACCAACGCAGCATCACGTGTGTCTCATCTCGGAACGCCAGACATAAAGTCACTCTAGAAAAAGCCGTGACGTAAAGTGTTTAAAACCTACGTTGGTAATGAAAACGGTGCTGGTATTGATTCGCCGCCAGGGCACGCAGAAATGTCGCCAGCCCCGTGGTTACTTCGTGGACAAGGTCATCCTTATTAACAGGCTTCTTGCCCTGCAGCCCTCTGACCACACTGCCTATCTTCTCTCCCTCTCTCTCTACACAGTCACCCACTCACACACGCAGGTACATGCGCGCACATCCTTCCTGCACGTAGAAAATGCAGCACATCAGATACATCACACGCAGAACCTTTAAGAAGCCACTCTCTGGAGACGACGTGCAATGGTTTTTGTGTGTGTGTGTGTGTGAATGACTCTTTCATCTCCTGATCAGTCTCTTTCCATATTTGGAAACAAAGCAAATTAAAACAGAAAAAAAACAAAACAAACAAAACAAAAAACAAAGAAAAAACCTCAAAGATAACAGGTATCTGTTTCTTATTTTTGCGTCTGTAGATATCGCGGCTCCGAAAGTGGTGTAGATCACTACTCGTGATCGCGTTCAGTTTATGGCGCTCCTGGTTCCCACACTTGCACGAGGCTTTAGTCAGGGCTTCCCTACTCTCGGAACTTGTAATAGTGTGAATGATGTCTTAAGGAATAACATGCAGAATGAAGGACTGCATGGCTTTCCATTCGATAATGTGAGCGCGATTAAGTAAGAAAGTAGTTCTACGTAAAACACTATGAGTGAGTGAGTGAGTGAGTGAGTGAGTGAGTGAGTGAGTGAGTGAGTGAGTGAGTGAGTGAGTGAGTGAGTGAGTGAGTGAGTGAGTGAGTGAGTGGCTTGGGTGGGTGGGTGGGTGGGTGGTGAATGGGTGGATTTGGGTGGGTGAATTTCGGGCGGGCGAGAGAGCGACTAAGTGGAGATTGAATGCGTGCGTCTGCGAGCGTATATGCATGAATTTTACTGCAAAACAAAAATGTACATTCCTCTGATACAATCTCTGTTACATTAATTAGTTCTATGATCTGATGACGAGACTTCAATCAGGGAGAGAAGTTGCAACATTTTCATTACCCCCGTGGGATGCAACTTTTGAAATTCACTCGTGTTATGGAGCAAGTACTAGGCGTGAGAATGACTAAAGGCGTGCTAGGCGTGAGAATGACTATAGGCGTGCTAGGCGTTAGAATGACCGAACGCGTGCGAGGGGTGAGTGATATTCAAGGTATGAGGCAGGTTGAAAAAGGGGAGTTGCGAGCCAGAGAGAAAGAAGGGAAGGAAGAGAGAACAGGGCGCGATATTCTGTTGAGACAGTTAAGGTGCTGGAAAGTTGTACAATTTACGGATATGCACTTGTGGAGCGCTCAAAAGGGCGCTAGAAAATATATGAGAGAAAACATTGGTGTTTGTGAAATCAGAGAAGATATAAATGTGTCTGTAGAGGAGTGAACGTATTGCCGATTCCATACAGAATGTGGCAACGGAAGCATTTGGATTTCTCCGCCCCACTCGATGGTTATTCCAAACGGACGCACGAAGTTGGGGTGCACGTAAACCTATCCGTTTGGTAACGGGTGCGTTCACAGATATTCTGGAATAAGCTACGAGGCTAGAGCCGAGCGAGAGAGGCGGCTCGGTGGAGCTGAAAGGCGGACGCGAGCCCCGCGCTGCCGGGCGACCCTTGGGGCGGCAGGGCAGGCTCGGGACAGTTGGCCAGCCCACGAGTCCCCAGCGCACAGAGAAGAAACAAGAAAACCCGCCACCGTCGCCAACCGCCGCCCAACAACCACAGGCCCAACCTGACAACAACCTTGTTGCCAGCAGACCGGTCATCGCCATCGTCAACATCGCCACCAACAACGCTACACAACACCCCCCCCTCCCCCGTAACAACTCGCCTGCTGAAATTTTTTTTTCTGGCCGGTGTTTTTTTTCCTCTTTTGTATATGGCTAATGCAGTCTGCGATTAAAAAAATAAGTAGCCTGATGGAGTAATGATTTTTAATGGGTCCATGATATATCTTGTGGCTTGTGGCCATCGAGCCACTGTATTTCCCCATCACTGCTCTCAGCGTTTTCATGCAGATGCAACCCTATTTTGATCAGTTTTTTTTCGTTTACGCGTTGAAGCAGCTGACAGTACAGAGCTGGAAAACACAAACAAGTCATGAAGTCACGCGGACTGTATGATATTCAGATGGCTAACGAGAAACTGTACTATTAATTCCCATCAGCCTGAAATGTTGACTGTGTGTAGGGGACAAAGCGAGAAAGAGATTTACATTTCCAATTCTATCTTCCATTCTAGCTTCTGTCGGAATTCGATGTCAGTGAGAAATGCCAGGCTTTTGTGGGTGGTCCAGAAATGTCGGTGGCGTTTCATCAATCTTCATTCCAGCGTTCTATAGTGTCCACGTGGACATCCGAAAATACACTTGTGGTCCTGGGTCAGACAAGGGGCGTAACCACAAAGACACGGAACGAGTGGCATCTACATCAGATTAGCATTCTTAATTCGCCTAGTTCGTCTTTAAGACGAGTACAGTTTCTCTAGAGGCGGACGGCATATATATATAGTGTCATGTGAACAGTTACTGTAACTGGTAACAGTTGCCCGAATCGAACTTAACGTGAGCTCGGGTGAGGACTGCTAAAATATGTATGAAATATTCCTTTCCCTCCCCTACATTAATGCGATCCCCTGGTTACGTAGAAATCACAGAAAGAACCAATGTCTAAAGAGATAATGTGATCAGAAAGACTGTATCCTCTAGTCGAGTGAAAACAATGGCAGATAAGCCCTTTGCTGTGTGCAAAATACATTGATTATTTTGTAAAATCTTTTTTAATGTTATCTTTTTATTTGTCTTTACCACACAGTCAGTGAATATGTACTTACAATTGTCATTCTAGACATTATCTCTGTAAGACAGACCAGTGCATAAATCATTTCTACAATGGAAAACGAAGTTCACGTGACATCTGTACTAGTGGTTGAAGGACAAAACACGTAGCGACAATACAAATCCCGCGCACGTGCATCTGTTCCGGAAATACGAAAAAAATTGCAGGTTTTCCAAATCTCTCTAAAAAGAAAATATTCAAAGGAGCAGCAACAAAAGGTAACAATAAGTCCTTCTTAGGTGGGCACATGTGAGTTGTAGGCGCACACTTGGGAATAATCAGACGCATTTTTTACCCCAGCTGCATCGTTCTTAATCTGCTTGTTGGCAGACTGCCTGCCCTCAGTTGATCCGAGACCGTTGTCAGCATGCCGGTGACTGACTCGCGGTAATTTATTTTAAAAGTGCACCGAAGCAATAAAAAAAGAAGGTATCGCTGTCACATTGCTGAATAACATCATGCGCTTCAAATGGTAATTTCTATATTTTTAATGGTGTTGTAGGCGAGGGAAGGAAGATGTTATAGCACACGCGGAGTGACGGCTTAGTCGTAAACAGATCGTGTGCGAACACATTCTTTCCGCTTGAGCAAACGCAAGACCTTCCCCGCCTCTCTAACCAGCGGAAAGAAATAAATCCAATATTGAAGCTAGTTGATATATATATATATACAGATTATCCTACCGTGCTATACGATTGCAGTGAAAGAGTTTTTTCTGGTCATAAAGGCGCTCCCTTGCCAAAGCGTTCTAAGCGGGTGTAGTGTAAGACGGAAAAACAGGTCGGGAGAGAGCGTGCAAGAGAGGAATATCTTGGGGGAAAAATAAGACAGGGAGGAGGGTAAGGCAAAGAAGGACAGGAAAAGGAACCAGGATAAACTGAACCAACATTTGAAAGAACCTGAGAACCGGGAAGGCAGAGAAAGAAAAGGACAGGGAAGACAGTAAGACAGGAAGAAGGGGAAAATAGCTGGACAGGAAGAAGACAGATCAAAACACTGAAAACAGGGGAAAGCGTGTGTTCTAGTAATACGTTTCAATGAACATTAATGTCGCTACGAAGCGTCTGGTGTTTAGGGCCGTTTCTTCCTGAAGAGCAGACGATCCAGCAACAAAGTGGCAATAGAGTAATACTCTCTCTCTGGAATGAGAGAAATAGAGAAATAATTTTCGAGAAGGAATACTGTCCAAGTATATATATGGCTTGTCAACTTTTGCAAACACAGAAATGGTCAATATGTAAATGACCTAATGTCGGGAGCATATGGTTCGATAGTTTGAATGAAACCATTAGCGTAAAAACACCATCGTCTTACTAAATTTTGTCAATAAAATGATTATATCTTCAGGAAGATACCCTTTTTATTAAGAGAAATAGTCCCTGCAATGTTTCTGAAGAGAAGTTGCAGCTGGAGCATGTCTTCGTTGTAGTTTATTGAATCTGCGTCACAAATTAGTTTTGTTTTTTCATCGTTTGCTTTCAGTTCTCGTGAACCGCATTATTTTCCACCAGATAACTTAGAGCGTTAAATGTTATTCAGAAAAATTAGTCTGCAAGAAGACAGATGTAGATTTTATATTTTCGCACTGATGCTATATGAACTTGTGCACGCACATACATGTATATCAATGGGTGAAAGGGTTCAAAACAGGGCGTGAGAGAACTGGATTTGCTCACCTAGCCGAGGTCAGTCTGACCAATAATTTAAAAAAGAAGTATCGGTTTGCTGGCGACTAATTGCCTTCCCTGCAGGGGTCGCCGGACCGAACCCTGCAATTTTCATCTCGAGGTGCACGCTGGGAAGGACCATTTGTCTCCCCTGACTAGTCAAAGCCAGCCATCCGCCTCCGGGCACGCAGACAGGCGCGGGAGATCACGTGACGGGAGTCTGTCTCAAGGAACCGCTACTCACTGGTCCAGGTTGGGCGAGGACAGACGTTTGAAGAAAGGCGAGAAAGGTTATTGGCGGGGGGGGGGGGGGGGNNGGGGGAGGGAGAAGTGGAGGAGCAGTTGGGGGTAAAGTGAGTGGAAAATAAGAACCGACTTAAAATACACGGAGTCCTTGTAGAATGCAAAAGTAAACCTGTTTAGCAAGATTGTCCAAAATATTTAAAAGCCATCCCATCAGCCCCTTTTCTTCTGCGTGACGTCACGGACAATGGGCTATACTTTCCGTTGGTACAAAGAGAAGACCAGCTTTTGAAGGGCATTACTTTTGGGTAGGGTTTTTTT
>SMGT01014451.1:585031-602532 GCA_004794575.1 Lanistes nyassanus
TAGAGCAAAACCCCCCCCCCCCCCCAAGTAGAAAGATTTTCCTTCTATAATTCCCTACAAACCATGAGAAAGAAACAAGCTTTCATGATGGCCTCTTGGTGAAAGGGCACCGCAGTCATGTGAGCAGTCCTGAACTCCCCAGCTGAACTGGACATTTCCTGTCAGCGTTTATCGTTAAAAGCTTCCGACAGTCATTGTCCCAAGCTGCTTGCTTACGTCACACTTCCAGACATAGCTGGCCATTACCATAATTGGTCTTGGTTGCAGCTAGAGCGCTCGAACACTTGCGGTACTGTGGCACTGGATGCAACGTTCCCAGACTTTAGCTTATGCGCACTGCTCGCAAATTCGCCCCATTCCTGCTTACCTCTGCTCTGCGCTCTCGATTTCACAGATTACCTCCGCTGCTGATGGCCTCTTCTGTGAGAAGAGACAACGTCTGAGGTCACGAGAGTGCAGTCTTTATGGACAAGCCTAAAAAGGTGCAAAGAACTTTATGGAAACAGAGTGCTTTATACGTTCGCAAGTGGGCGACAGGGCATTAAATTCTACACAACGCAGTTTTGCTTTGGATATGCAGCGGACAATGGTGGACATGAAAAGCTACGTGGTATGAAAATAGCTCAACATTTCTGATTACTAAAAATAAGATTCACATTGGCCCTCAGTGCGGAAACCTCTGGTCATTACAACAAAAGCCTGAGATACAATCTTGCCTACCTGCAGATCTGTCGTCGATAGCCTAAGAATCATTATAAGCAAAAGCTATTCATTTGAGAGGGTTTCTGCTGAAGGAGGGATTGACTGGGCGCGCCGCCTCTACGCTACTGACTAGGCCTATACTGAATTGTACCGCTAGACAAAATAGATACCAGGTGCTGACAGAAATTAAATATAAAAAAGATGTGTATACACGTGTCATATCAGCCTGTTCTGGAAGCATGTTTGTAAAAAAAAAGGTTGTAAGTACTGTGTTTTTAAAGATCATTTTGGTTTTGAAAAGTTCTTATTATATCTGTCTCCAGTTCTAAAAACTAAGCTATTGAAATTTATTATACATTCTCATAAATTACCAGTTCATTAGCTTAGATATAACGATACTCCTAGAAAGGAAACCATATGTCAGTTGCATTCCCTGAACAAAATTGGAGACAATTTTCATTAAAAAGAAAAACAAGTGACTGCCGCTTGGAGGATAAGCCCAAATTAAATGTAAAACAAGGGAACTGTACCAAGCTAGAAAGGGACAAAGACGAAGACAATCTACATGTTTCGGGGCACTACCCCTTCGTCAGGACGACAGTATCTGAAGTAGATGTGGCGCGTTGGCTGCATAGCATCTACTGCAGATAAGTCTCTTTCCTTTTCGTTTTTTCGTCGTGTTTGTGTCGTCCTGATGAAGGGGTAGTGCCCCGAAACATGTAGATTGTCTTCGTCTTTGTCCCTTTCTAGCTTGGTACAGTTTTCATTATTTCTTCTTGTTTAATCGCCAAGTTTTACAAAAAAGCAGAAAAAATCTTTAAGATTTTTTTAAAACATCAGTCGAATGTCTATAAACTAAATAAGCTAATGAATACAAAATCAAAAAGGACTATAAGAAATTTAAGCAAATTTATGTCATTATTAACCCATTATTGAAATAGCCTTAATCATGTCTTTAATATCGTTTTAAACATGTCTTTGTTGTCTGCTGTTCCAGTTTGCCTTACAGGTTTTTTAATCGATACTTTTTTTTACTGTTCTTATTAATTTTTTATTATTTTTATTAGACGCTTGGATTTATTGTATTGTCCATTGTTATTGTATGTTATTGTCAAGGTAAAAGGTCCCCCCCCAAATGACTTGTAGTTTATAATAAACTAAAAGAATCAATTTTCAGCCGACACTACCTATATTACTATCTCTAATATCTCTCGTAATTAACGTTAGAATATTCTGTTGGGATTCGCAGGCGTTCTGTCGTAAACAACTTTTTGCCCATGCATGTGTTGGATACAACACTGGCATGCACACATTTAAACAGGAAGGAGAAAAAACAGTACCTGTTCAACGTCTTTAGAAACCCTTCTGGTCTCTTTTTATCTTGTTTTCTTCCTTCTTTACCTGTTATTCTGTTTGGATTTTGGTGTACTCTCTCTCTCTCTCTCTGTTAATGTTGATTTATTCTTTTAATTACACAATAATGTACAGCCTTTCAACCAGTTTTTGCTGCTTGCAAAATGACCTTTCGTTTTGTCCAGTTAAGTGCATGTAGGGCACGAATAGCAACATGCTGACTTTGTGAGGTCATTATTTTTTTTAAAAAATGTGTTTGTTATGTTTGCCTCCTTGCAGGTACCTGTCTTTTGGATCGAAAACAAAGAGGGTTACGTCGGAATTAAACTACAACCGGATGTTTGTCACAGGTCACTTGATTTGTGTTCCTGCTAACCTGTTTGCTGCTCGAGTCCTCCACAGCAACCGATGTACGCGTTGCGTGTTATCGCTCTCAAAACGGGTCCGGCTAGATTATCGTTGTTTCCCTAAAATTTCTGCCAGTAGTAATGTACGTAGCTCTGACTGTGCTTCTGTTTGTAAGCCGTTCGTGCACTTTCCTTCTCTCTCTCTCTCACAGAGGTAACGCCACTCGTGGATTCCCAGTGGCGCAATGGTCAGAACTGAGTTTATATTTACTAACCATGCAGTGGGGTTTGGAACTTTGAATGCATTATGCTTGTATTTTTTGCACAAACGGGAACTATCCGCATATTTTGTGTAAATGCCAAATCCCAGAAATATGCATTTGCGCAATTCATGCAGTTCTAAAGTAGAAGTGCAAAGTGCTTGTTACTACAAAAACCTGCAAAACTGTCACATTCTGAAGTACCTCTCTGATCGATGACTGTGGCATGTGCAATCAAGTCTTTGTACAGATCTACTACAATTGTGGAGAGATAGCTCTTGGTCATATTTTGTATGCGCTAAATTTTCGACAATAGTTATTTAGTTTATCATAAACCAAAAAGTCCCAAGCGGGTTTCAAAATCTGGCGCAACGAGGGATGAATCTGATTGCAAAAAAGTCAGGTGCAAGCATTTTCTTAACAAAGTCTATGGAGAGAGACTGCCGACAGTCACTTGCAATAAGCTCTCAGTCTAGAAGTGTCTTTCCTATAGGCGTCTCTCTGCTTTCACCTTTTAATGTCGCTGGGGTGCTCTAAGCGGGAATTTAGTTTCTCTGCCTCTTTTAAGACCCACGGACGCGAGGGCATTTCAACTGCTTCTATGAGTCTGTCTCCAACTTTTGCATTCCTAGTGATGTCAGCCTCGCTGCACAAACAAAACTGACTCGATTCTCAGTTCAGTGATGTCATCCTTTATTTTTGGAGTACGAAGGTATCTTTCATGTCTTTCATTTTCCTAAACGTTGTAACTTGTTTGTTGTGAGAGTGCAATTTTTTCAGCTCATTTCGTTCAAGCCCCTGTCAATGATAATGTCGAAGCTATTATATGTGGAAAGTACTTGCACCTTGCTGTGAATTCGCACAATGCTTTGGGAGGACGAAGGTATTTGGGAGGAGCCTGTGGAAACATCCGTGTTGAGGTTTGCATAGGTTCAGTAATTGTTCAGGATATTTCAAGTTAGTAAACTTCAGCATGGAATGCAATAAAAAGACGTTAGAAACACCACCTTACTTCCCATTAGCATACTCAACCAATGACCCGACATGGTCGACAAACTGAAACGAAAACGCATCGCAAATAATTTAATTTCACCCCTCCTGCGAGTCCCATTGTCATTGGCCAAGCACACAAATAATGTGGTTGTGACGCCCGCCCAGAATTTTATGCTCGGTTCCAAAGTTACATCTAAAGCTCTATTCCCAGGATACATCTAAAGCTTGGCTCCCAGAAAAACTACATCTAAAGCTCTATTCCCAGGATACATCTAAAGCTTGGCTCCCAGAAAAACTACATCTAAAGCTCTATTCCCAGGATACATCTAAAGCTTGGCTCCCAGAAAAAAATACATCTAAAGCTCGGTTCCTAGGATAACTACATCTAAAAATCGCCTCCAAGGTTTAGATCAAGTCGAACAGAAACAGCGCTGAAGAAATAGCCCCTCTGTAGATTCTCCCTTCAGCCAAGCTCCAATGGCTGTGCAGCACGCACGAGGAGCACTCCAAACAAGCCTGAAAATAGCAACACTCATAAGCCTTAGCACAGACTTACTTTATAAGTCCTCGGAATTAACCCTTGGCCTACTTTCTTTTTTAGTTACCTACATCTCCAACAGTTATTGCCGATCGAATGTAAGAATTTTGTTTTCAGACGATTTGGGCGGAAGACGGAGGGATGGGGCATGAGGGGAGATGTAATATATAGTTGTGTAAAGGGATTTTCAGTTCTCGGAATCGACGAGGGGGATTTAGTTTGGAATCGATCTGTCTGGGATCCCCTAGACTGCGTCAGCTGCTGAAATCGTGTGACCGGCAGTGTGAATGTCGGGTGAAATGGGGTGGAGGCCGAGATGGCGCTGCCTTTGGTCAGGTGAGGTAGCCATTCTTGTGGCAGGTAACTTTGAAAGCAGAACAGGGATTAAAGAGTTTAAAATGCGTGTTTCGTTTGACACAATTCCTGGGAAATTCCCACTACCACCAATGTTATATCTTCTTCTAAATCCTTTTAATTATAAGGGTTTAAATGAGATTCCTTCTATCCGACGAACGTGCGTTTGCAGGATTTCAGAAACTGTTAGAGTTAACTTACTTTGCCAAATGAAGCGTCGTATTTCTCATAATCTCGTCACACTCACTTGTATCCCTTCACTTTTCTATTCCTCTCTCTCTCTTCCTCTTTTACTTTTTATTCCTTTTCATGTGCAGCCATGCTTCTTTAAAATTTTATTTTTAGGATTTGTCTTGTTAAATATTATCCTACATGCCCCTCTTGGGTTAAACCTTACAAGAGTCGCCTATTGTCTAGGGCTGGCTTGCATAAACGTTCGTCAGCTACTTTTTCTTTTAAAGGTGGTCGTAAAGCCCATTTGCCCTGTGTATTTTATGTCCAATTTTACAAATGAACAAGAGATAAGAAAGCTCATGCAAGCCAGTCCAGAAGTGGCTTGCATAAGGCATTGTTATCTCCACTTTATACTTAAATTTTAATACGTAAAATATATACACTGGGAACGAGCCTTGCGGCCATTCTCGCGACCGGAAGAGCGGCTACGAACTTTCATGCAACCCAACCGGATTTTCGTATTTTTGTATAACTGTCACACCCCCAAAAAACCATTTCGGGGAAATCCAGGGAACAACTGCATATCCCTGCTCAACCAGGATGAGTTTTCCGGGATTTTCGTGCAGCTCCGCATTTCAGACTCCTTCATAATTTAAAAAAAAAAAAGAAAAAGTCTGGGACAGATAAATCTTGCCTTGCCTTGTCGCCTTTATGGATGAACTTTATCTCGTTACGTTATCAATGCAACAGTAGTTCAACGTGGTTTTGTGTGTGTGTGTGTGGGGGGGGGGGGAATTCGATGAACGATTTCAGATCCTAGTTCTGTGGCGCTGGAAAATGGCATCGAAATTCTCGTTAACCGTTGATAAAAGTTCAGCTGCTAAATGTGTGGCATTGTTTGATGCCATGTGTAATGGTTTCGTCACTATTTCAAGAAAATGAAATTGTAGGGTGGGCAGAGGGCTGCCATAGCTTGTAGTCTGTTGTTACCGCTGCAATGTTTAGTGGTGGCACCACAGACGTTAGCATCGTGTTTCCTGACTCCCCCCACCCCATTCATCCTCCCCTACACACGCTCTTCACAATCCATTCACAACCTACAAGCATACTTACAGCACATCCGTTTGCCTCAAGACAAACACATCTACACATGCACGCAAACATTCTCTCGTGGATGGCGAGTGGGAAAACAGCACACCCAACTCCTTGCTATGAGCAGACAAAAATAGTTTATTTCCAAAAACAGAAAAATTCCTGTAGAATATTATTAGCGAGGACGTTAATTACCTTTATGTTAACACGTCCTGACCCCCTACACGCTTTTCACCTGCACAACGCTAGAGGTAGATTGGTGACGCCGTTCCCGGAGGCTGCTTGACCTCAGTCCGGGAGGACGCACGACAATGACGCAAGGCTCTCTGGAAATAAAAGAACGATGGCCCCGTTTTCTCCTCCTGACGTGTCAGGAATGAGCTAACGATGAGGCCAAGGAGGAAAAAAAACCCAAGATTATCTCCATCCACGCTGGCACATACGATGGGATTAATACACGTCGGACTACTCGGCCACACGTTTGCCTTCCCACTTTCCTCAATATTACAGCTGTGGCGAATACAATCTCACGTTAAGGAGTGGCCAGACTCCAAAACAAAATATCAATGACTGAAATATCTAAGGGGAAAATATAGTAAAATGTACAATAAGCGTCAACACGCCAAAGAATTAAACACGACACAATAAACAATGTGTGATAAGTCACAATTATTTTCAGCTTCAAAGTTTCTCACAATTTCATTTTTTAAAAATCAAATATCTGAGAAAAAATAGGGTTTGGAGGTATTACGTGTTGAAGACACAGCTTGACATGAGGAATTTTCATCCGTTCTGAGACGGAACAAACGTGAGGTAGCCCCCTTTTCCCACTTAACGAGACGAATAGGGGTTTAAAGGTTAACGAAAATATTCAGAACATGCCAGGCAAAGCGCTGGCTACGGTGCACTGGTCCCGTCAATGCAAGGAAGGAAACTACCCATGCGGCCCAGCGACGCTTGCCCACGTGCACTGAGCGCATCATCCAGAAGGGGACTTCACCCGCCCAACGCCAGCCCGTGCTGCCTGTGACGTCATCAAACATGCAAGTGTTACAGCGTGATATGTAACATGTACACTGGCGTTGTGCTCTGTCTACAATACAGTACAAACAACTCTTCTAATGATGACAGGTGAAATGCTTTCTCTCCACACTTCTCGGGGAAAATGTGACCACACATACGCACACACAACCGTATAATCTGACAAATTTCTCATAAAATGCGATGTGCAGCATTGGATAATAATATAGGAGGACAATGCAAGATATTCTGGACTCTTTCTAGAACAGCTATGCTTTTCATTGCTCGCGTCTTGGATTTTTCTTAGTACATTATGTGGAACAAATAAGAATGGAGTGGAAGAAGTGGGGAGGGGAGATAAATAAGAGATTATCTTGCAAAGCAGACGGACGCAAACGGCAAGGACGGGTAGAAGAGCGAGAGTTGACACGAGGGAAGAAAACTGGGTCTGGAAGAATGGGTGACGAAGAGGTGACGACGGAAGCATGAAAGTGTGGAGATATGAACTAAAAACACATGTGGTGCCAATGAAACTGTACTGATAAGAGAAAAACCCACGACTTCCTGTTCGGCCAATTTCTCGACAACGTGCAAGCTACATCTTTAAATTAAAAGAAAATGGAAACTATTTTTCACTTACTCATCTGCAGCACGACACATTTCCAAAATTCTCCGCGATACTATTCTGGCCGATGTCTGACATCATACACATCCCCACAACATACCCAGGCTACCAATAAGCCCGCACAGACTTAACATTTACATTGCAAAGATGCAGAGAAAAACAGAAGGCGCAAGTTCTGTCAGTCATAGAGTATACAGCCTCATATACACCTGAAACCGAGCAGCATACCCCTAGTATACAGACGTGCTGTACTAGCTAATAAGCACGAAGGCGTTTTTCGTGATGCCATCAAGGTTTTATGGCAACACGAAGAGGTGATTAAACAGAAAACGTACATTTGTAAATATATGTGTATACATGTGTATAGTTATCTATATATATATATAGCGGGAACACGCCACACATCTGTACGGAACGTTTAGGATTTACGAAGTACCCGTTTTGTTATTCTTATTTCCGAGACGGCATACGATGAATTTTTGTTTTTAGTGCTATAATGGACACATGTTTCTTGTTTTGAAAAATAAACTTTCGATTATTTGCAATCAAATGGCTAGGAACTGTGTGGGTTACTTTCTGCTTTCCGCCACTCACTTAAAAGACGAATAAATTTTGTAATTGCTTTTTTCCTTGGTCGTTCAAGGACCAGTTTTCATAAAGTGCGTTGCTTCAAGATGTACGTCGTGAAAATCGTTTCTGTTTTTTGCTGCTTTGATATCCAGGTCCAGGGGCACTCCCCATCCCAAGAGTCCAGCATCGTGATGGCTTTGTGAATTTACACACTAACGACAATCACAGAGAAACTACCAGGACTACCGACAAAGCTACGCCCATCAGGAACAGGTAGCTACACGATTATAAAAACCATTACGACTTCAGAAGGGTATGCATAGCGAAGATCTAAGAAACGTCTTCTTTTCACATTTTAAAATGGCTAATCAAGTATGGTCGAACACATCACCATAATTTTAGGCACAAAGATAATTCGTCTAAGTAAAAAGAAAACCAAAACGGCAAACTCAAACAGAACGCCGAAGGCATGGTTAGCATTCGCAGATGAATGCAAATGACATGTCAGCCCTGGCTTGATATATGCTATGGCAACGTGAATTCCGTTTGAAGTAGCAGCCAGTGGCAAACCACTCTGCCCATGCACGCTACACTTCACTCAGAACGCTCCGCTCATCAGCAGACCAAGCCTGCACGCGCTGTCACATCTTTCCTTCACCTCCCCATCTGCAACATGAAATGTGGTTTAAGCACGTTCTCGGGCCGTGTTTCACACAATCGACAAACTGCGTACCAAAAAAAAAAAAGGCGATACAAAGTGACGGTGCAGGGTTGATGAGGCACAACAAGATCGCACGGCGACACAAGAACCATGTACCGGGACAGACCGCCATCCGTTACTGCATTTTTTTCCTTGTCGCCACCCAGGTTTGTGGAGCAAAGCGCACAATTTACATTTAACATTCTCACCCCTTGCAAGATCAGTTATTATGTGTATAGCTAGAAACTGTTGGAACATGACTCGGACTTCCCTTCTTTACATCCAGAAAGACGACACTCTCAGCGCCAGCCCCTCCCAATCACGGCCAAAATATTACCTCCGCTTGACGACTGATCAGCAGTCATGTATCTCGCCGATTTTAACAGCTGTCATTGTGGTAATCGGAACTAGGCACTGGTCTCCGTGGCCGACGGCAACTTGTGCAGACGTTACTCAACAATCTGGCCGGAACTCCTGCTGATACAACCTTTGAACTTTCTGGAGGTGCTCTTAAAAAGCCAAAGGAAAAGGGTTGGGGAGGCGGATGTCGCCCGCTCTGTAGATCATTTTGTAGATGATCTGGTCACGGCAGGCATTTTAAGAGCGAAGCTCAGGTGAAAACCGAAATAATTTGGAGTGACATTGCAAGCTGCATTAGAAATCCTAATTTAGACTTCCGATGCGGAAAATCGCGTTACTATTATAGAAGCAAAGATAAAGAACAATAATGAATCATCCCCTAACCGCGGACGACAAGCGCAAATTCTGGTGAAAGGAAAAACAGATCGTTGGAGAACGACACGAAAGACAGAACTGATAAAAAGACGCCTCAAAATTATAAAAGCATAAAAAAGCTAGAATGAGGCATACTTCAAGCGGAAGTAGGATTTCAGTAGTTTGTTCTAACTTTTTAGTTGTATGTTACAGAGGTATTCCAGCAAGTTTCGCCTCGTTGATGACATGGATTCTTGGGGAGGGGGGATGAGAGTTTTACTCGTTCAGTTTATAAAAATCCGGGCATTAAGCTGTCAACAGCAAACATGGAACTGCTTATATGCTTCAGTGGGAATGCAGTCTCTCTCTCTCTCACACACACACAAGGTGTTCAAAGCACAGTGAAGGCAGAATTTGTTGTTAGGATGAAGGAGTAGACAAGACAACAAACGCTAACCGACATATTCGCAATGTGCCATACACGATGATGTAAATGCACGCGCACTCTGCCGGTATCATCACCGACCCAAAACAGCGGTATGACATCAGACCGTGGTATGACAACAGACCGTGGTATGACATCAGGAAAATGCGGGTGGGGGGGGGGACAGATGCCGTGATCGGGAAGGGGGTGGTTGGGGCCGTGGTACGACGTATGGAAGGCAAGAGAAAACAAGACCAACATAAAGGGGGTGGCTGAGTGCCGTGCTTTATGCGTGTCCGACATCCACAACCTTCTTTTCTTTCACGGATCGCGTGAATCCATCTGTCGCTTACAACGCAGTCGTACAACGTGCATATCGAGGGAGGAAGAAAAGGGGGCGACAGCAGCATGAACACAGCATGGACACCTGGCAAAAGGTTAGAGGTCGTAAGTTGGGGCAGAGAATTACAACCTGGATATGGATTTTGCAGCCTATGGGGATCGTCTCATCAAATCCATACAAGACTCACCTGCACGCCGCACGATCAAACTTCGATTGAACGCGCAAAACTGTAAATGTAACAACACAGATGCATAACACAGAGAGTGTAACTGAACGAATGCATTTATGAATGCAGATATTGAGGTGACGACCCAGCACGCCTTTGAATACAAGCGCGTAAAAATATGCCATTCAGTGGCATAAAAAATTCCACGAAAAAATGATTACGATAACATCTTTTAACACTAACGCGAACAAGAAAAATTGAGGTATACGTATTTCTCTTCGGCTTTTTTTTTCGGTCTGAGGTCATGTTGCTCTTGAAGCAAATCAGCGTTTTGTGTAGCGCGTTTAGTAGCACGTTTTGTAGCGCGTTTCGCTTACCCTCCTACACCCACGGTCTCTCACAAAATAAACAGCGCGAGGGTTTCGCAAAAACTGCGCTCAGCCACAGAAGCAGGATTTCAAAAACCCACCCCACAAGTACGGAATAAACAAGACCAGATGCAATATTCTGACTCGTTTCCCTACCCGAATCCCATTTATATACAAGTTCAACGTGAAAGGAAAGTACATACATGTACGTGGTTTGATAAAATCTACAGTTTTTGAGTCCCCATTTTAAAAAAATCAGAAAAAACAGGAACATGGGAAAAATAAGCACAAGAGGTCATAAGTTCAGAACTGGTGACCCGATGCGTGTATCAGTGCAGCAGACTGTTTCATGAGGTAAACATGGCTCGAATTCTTCTTCCACACACGCTGCAGAGACGCAATCCCTTACATCACGATGTCCGACTCCAGCTCTCCTCTACCGAGCTGCAACAGTAAATAATAAAAATAGTCATTCGTTGCCCCATTTCTTCTCCACCAGCACTGGTTTCGTGGAGCTATTCATTCCAGCTTAGCAGGACTTGTTCTGTCCTACATTGTTCGTGCCTGGGGTGGGACGGGTAGTGTGTGTGTGTGGGGGGGGGGGGGGAATAGGAAGGGAATGGAACGGACAGACAGCGCTTGCTGAAACATGGCGGTCGTTCCTTATGTCGCTGGATGGCTCTTCGTGATGAGATATTTTTCCATCTCTCTCCGATGATCTTCTCGAGCGCGTCCCTCCTCTAACTGCAGGACATTTGCAGCGGGGGACAAACTTGTCAGTCCCGTACAGCCAGATGCTTACATGTGCTCATTTGCGATACAAGTCTCCGGGTAGATTTTTTTTCCGAAGCAAGAACTACTGCACAGCCAGTCCTTGTCACTTCTCTCGTCTTTCAATCATCAACTTTTCAGTCTGACTTCTTTGCTTTCTTCGTCGCCCGCACTCTCCGTCAGTGGTTCAGTCGTTTCATTCCTTCCGCATCTCTCGTACTTCCTAACTTCCTGGCGTCACTCCCTGGCTGCAGCTACATAAATTGTTGTTCGCACTCTCCACGCGGCAGTCCCCCTCATTCTGCGCTGTCGTTCTGATCCATGAAGTCGTTCTGTTCGTCATCTCCCTCGTCCTCCTGCTGTTGTCGCTGCTGCCGACGGAGGCGTTGCTGCTGCTCCATCTCCAGCCGGCGATGCTCATCCTCCAGTTGTTTCAGCTGCTCCAGCTGTTTCTGGTGCTGCTCGGAGAAGGCTTTCTGAGAAGCCCCGCTGCTGCTCTTGTTCAGCCCTTGCTCCAGCCGCTTCTTATCCAGCAGTTCCCGCAGCTGCTTCATCTCCTCCTGCAGCGATTCCAGTTCTGTCCGCAGTTTGCTGTTCTCCGACTCCAGGAAGTCTGACTTGGCCTCTCGCATGCGCGTCAGATTCTTCCGGTTCTCGCGACACTTGCGCGCGGCCTCATTGTTCCGCCGCCGCCGCTCCAGGTACTTGGGGTCCAGGTGCTTCAGGTCCGTCGGAGTGCGCGTGCCGCAGCGGGAGGAGTCCTTGACTCGACCTTGACCCTGGGACCACTCTGGCGGCTCTTTCTTGACCAGCGACAGCGGCGAGGCCTGCGCAAGAGCTATCTCCGACAGCTGCGCCAGCCCATTAACGAAGGAGTGTGGAGACGGGTAGTGAGAGGCTGGCGGGATGCCCAGCGTGTTTGGGAAAACGCCGTGCACGTCGACGGGGACCTTGTGGCGCAGCTTGACTGGCAGGGAGGACTGCGGCGGGCTGCCCGGGTCGTTGCTGCTGCTGCCGTAGCGGCCGTGGTTGGAGTCACCGGAGCTGCGGTCGCCACAGCCCGCGGAATACAGTCGATCGCCTCCATCTCCATACTCGCCCGAATCGGCGTCGTGAGAGTCATCCTCGCTGGATCGCTTGTGCACCGTCAGCTGCAAGGGTTCGTCCGAGGCCTCGTCGCTGCTATGGCTGCTGATCGGCGAGCGCTGCTGCCAGCTTGGCGCCCCGTAGTGGTCGTAGTGCCGTGACGGGAACGCAGACCTGCTGGAAGCTGAAAAGTGCGCAGCCGCGGTGTTCACGGCTGATGCGGGCAGACCTCCCATGCCTGGTGGGGAATGCGGCGCAAAGCGAGAGTACGGGTTCGAGACTGCCACAAGCTCTCTCGGGGGCTCGTCGGGGTAACTGTTGTCAGCTTTGCTGTTGCTGAACGTGTCTTCGTCGGGTTCTCGCTTGACGACCATGTCGTAGGGCGACTGGGCTTTCCGATGCTGGTGGTTCAGGAGGTTGGCCTTGGCGCCGCTGCTTCCAGACTCCAGCTTAGACTCCCGCAGGGCGTCGTGAGTGCCGCTCAGGTAGTAGGGCAGGTGGGAGGAGGGCTGGGGCGGGAAGGCATCAGGTAGCGCCATCTGGTGCAGGCCGACTGGCATGACCCCGGCCACGGCCAGCAAAGGTGGAGGCGATGAGTAGGGCCGCAATCCTGCCGTCGTCATGCCGACGCTGCTGCTGCTGTTTGCCTTCAGCCCCGGGCCGTGGTGGTGGGCAGCGACAGGAGGGGAGGGGGACCGGGGGGCCAGTGGGGGCAGCACGCTACTGTCTGGCCCTGCCGTCGTCTCCCCGTCGGTGAACGGTCGGTCTGTGGGGAGGCCGAAGCGTTTCTTCAGCAGCACCACCTCCGTTCTCAGGCGGCCATTCTCCTGCTCCAACGCCATGATGCGGTTCTCCAGCAGCATGTCGTGCAGCCGCCGCTTCTCACGCGAGCGCCGCGCCGCCTCGTTATTCTTGCGACGCTTCTCCCAGTACTGCTCGTCCTTGCGGTTCTCCGGGATGAACTCGCGTTGCTTGCGGCTGCAGCCTCCGTACCCCTTATCTCCGCAGTCGCTCCCGTACGCCTTGCCCTCCCCGCCGCTCAGGTTCGAGCCGTCGGGGCTCTCGCAGGCCATGTCGAGGTCACTGGTCGCATGCCCCCCGTGGCCGTGGGGGGTGGGCGTGGTCAGAGGGGGCGGCCCCCCGCGCTCTGGAAAGGCTGGCATGTTGTCCAGCAGCATGTTGTCGATCGTCTCGGAGGAGTGCCCGCTCTCCTGGGCCGAGGAATCTGGCGGAATGGTCAGGGGGCTCGACAGGCGGGCTACCTTTTCTCGCGGTTCGCCCTCCGTCAACATCATGTAGCCCAGTTCCAGGAACCGCGCGCTGTGCAGAGAGCCCAGTCTGCAACAAGCAAATTCCATGCCACATGTAAGCAACGCTCGTTCACTGGAAGTCTTTCTATAAACACCATACTTTTGAAACCACCACCATACGAAATGAAGAAATAAGGCACAAACTCCGTATACCCTATACCATACTGCAGGTATACAACAGTCCTATAGATCATGGCAACAACCAAACCCCTCTATACAAACCCCCTTTGATATTATCAGTCAAAATCCAACGTGCCTAACTGATGGGTAGATATTTATGATTTAACTCATGAAACATACTGGAAGAACAACAAACTGAAAACAAGTTATTTTGCAATAGGTAAAGGGGACTTTACGATCATGCATTCCTTCGACACATCTGACATTTTAAAACGCTCCTTTAAAAAAAAAGTTTATTCCTCGTCGCCCTTTTCAGCAGTTCGTACACACAAATTCTTGACAAGCTCCCCACCCACCCCAAACTAGTTTTTTTTTAATCTCAAGGGGAGGGACAAAGAGAAAGACCATGGTAAGCTCGAGACCCGGACTACACCCCCACCCCCATTTTTTGGCGGTGGTGGTGGGAGGGGGGGGGGTCGGGGAAGAGGAAAGTGTAAATGCTGCCCAGTCCACAACGCACATGTTGTCGCCCTCTGACCTTTCAAGACACTACAAAGAGACCTTCGCTCAACGTGCACACTTACTGTTGTCATTCGCAAAGCTGGCCAGCCGAGGAAAGGATGGGCAATGCGCAGGCGAGGTATGGAAAGAGGACCATAAGGTACTGCCAAAAAAGTAGTCCCAACCGCTGGAGCCCCCAGCGAACTGTACCTCTCTTCAATGAACAGCGCGTCTCTCTACTGCACGCGGTACACATCCTTATCAAACCCGTTATCGCTTTCCACTGTGCCACTGCGGACCCACTGTAACCTTCTGTTTTGCTACCAGCCGTTGCTCAGTGCCCCCCTCCCCACCACCACCCTCCCCGCACACGCACACGTTCTCCCCCTTGTGTCCTACCCTGCGAAACCTGGCGTAGCGTGTAGTAGCCAGGAGCATGCAAGAAAAAAAAGTATGCGAGTTCAAGGACGGGGCACGCAGTCCCGAAGGGGCTGATAGGAGGGGGAGTTTGCTCGCACATGACGTCAGCTGCAGTGTACAGTAGGTACCTACAGTACCCGAGGGCTTTGTCCTACGCGCCAGAAAAGTTCGCAGGGGGATGTGGCTGGGGAGGCGGCGTTGTCAGGCATCAGCAAGAAGTTACTAAACATCATTCAACGGTATCAATTTTCATAAAACTCCTGGACAATTTGCGTAACATTCACAACTGGTGTTAAAGCGTACGTATGTGTACTCATCTACACACAAGTATAAAGATACGCGGAAGGGGAGGGACCAGAGATAAGACGATACAGAAAGTGTCTAAACTGTAAGAGATGTTCACAGAAGTTAAAAATCCGTAAGAAATTTCAAATTAAAAGCACACGCGGGCCGTAACTGTAAAGCTGGTCTTTGACCGAGCAAAACACTACGCAACGAGGGTAACTTTCGAGTTTCTGTAATCGGAACTGCGAGTTTGCAGCGTCGCAGAATCGCTTCTGCCGCAAGAACTCGAAAGAGAAGCTACAGGTGGCAATGAGAGAAGCTAGATAGTACCGCGAGTCTGTGGCAAGACAACGAGGCTTGGGAAGTCTGGGATCGACACTTCTACACTCAGTTTATGACAGATGTCGAGTGGCCTGCCTGCCTTGCGATCCATCTCGCGCCCGCAAAATTCGCGAAAGCTCCCACAGACAGTTAAATGTCTGGTCTGCGACATCACTGTCTATAGTTCGTCCCCGCAAAGCTCGTCTCAGATGGTTACTCCTTCATTGTACTGTGATGCCCGTATGAGGTTGTACTGAGCTGTTCTATGACGTACTGTGCTGCCTGTATGAGGTTGTACTGAGCTGCCCTATGACGTTGTACTACGCGGACACATAGAAACTCACCTACACTAAGTCGAAAGAAAGGCAGACTTCCTCAAATTCGGGTGCATGTGCAGACGTCACGAATACCGTGAGTCCTCTGAATCGCTGACCTCTGGGTGCAATATAGCCTGGACTGTGTGTCGGCTTTCCTCGCCTAGCTGCAGGTTTGAACGTGCGTTGAGAGGTCAGGACATTGCTGGCATCGGTACTCACGTCTGCTTCCAACTCGTCCCCAGCAACTCAAGCCTCGTCCACTTTCAAACACCTCTCGCATGCGATTTCGTTGGTATTTTAGTTTTCACGTCTTTGTGTTCGTCAGCTTCCTGCGTGAATTTTTTTTCAGGACTGAAGGATCTTTAATCTCTTGCGTAATCTGTGCACACAACCGCAATACATCGCGTACGACAGGCACTACTGCAGCACCGATGCATACCGCAAGTATAAAACGCCATCTTGCATAAGCCGGGTCTGCTCTCCGTGACATCGCGTGACATCTGGTCTGCAGCGTCTCCTCCTTCGCTTTGCTCTCCTCCAGGAACTCGTAAAAGGAGCGGAAATGAATCCACGGCTTCCTGCTGCTGACCTTCAGGCGAAGATTACTCAACGAGGGCAGCCAAATGCCGTGCGAGTGTGACGTACGGTGTTGAGTTGTGGGTTCTAAACAAGGACGCCCACCGCTGTGCGTTGAACTGTGACGGCGAAATCGGACAATTCCAGAGTTTCAGTCAGAAGACGAAGCTCCTCCTTGATACTCAGTGTCCCTCCGTCTCTCGCTCCTCCCTTCCCCTGCCAGATCAGTCCTACGCAATCCTCCGCTGACCTCCTCTGTGGTCGTCTTATAAAGACTTGCCAGAACGTTTTTCATCCTACCACTCTACGGTCGTCTCGAACGTCCAGCAACCGCCTGTTCGGGCGTCCAGATGAAAACCACCCGTCTGAGGTTGGCGGACGCGTTACGAGGCGAAGACTGCCAGAAGCCTGTCTACCTAAGGAGAGGTTCCGTTGGGTTCCTGCCTCAGCAGTAGTCAACGAGGGCTCAGCGCTCCGATGTCCGTGCAAGACACGAAACACAACTCTTGGAAACAGGCGGGCACTAGCCCGGCGACTTCAGTACTAAACACACCGGGTGATCTTCTCAGTCTTCAGCGCGTAAGAAGGGTCCGCCCATCCTAACAAGTGATTCCCTCAGCGGGCTGCTCGAGCGGGCCGAAGCTGGCAGTTCGATATACTGAACCTCACCAGGACTGTCGAAAATGACGAACGAGAGTCATGTCTGGCGGAAGGAGAAAAATCTGGACGTAACAGCACAGATGTAAAGGGGTCCGTGAGCGACAAACGCTGTCTTCCATCCAACTCCACCAGAAGATCCAGCTGGTCACCGCTGACTAATCACTGGGCGGATTCCTAATGACTGGGACTAGACAGCCTGCCTAAAGGATCCTCGGGCCCGAACGTGCAAATAAAGAACCAAGCATGGGCCGGTAAACGAACCCTGATCATTACAAGACTCCACTACGAGTCAAAATATACCCGATGTGCTGGCACAATTAAGAATAAAAAAAGACCCCCACGCATTTCGAACATGTCTTATCAGCCTTTTCTTCTGGGGTGTGTGTGGGGG
>SMGT01014451.1:602557-614851 GCA_004794575.1 Lanistes nyassanus
GGGGGGGGGGGGGGGAGTAGAGAAAACAACGCCTGTGTAGCCTGTAACTGCATCATGACGCTTCGCCTACTGCAAGTTTGTATATCTGACGGCCGCCCGTTCGGGCAGCTAAAAACCGGTCGATACAACTGTTACGCGTCTGAAGAGGTGAGATCCAGACAAAGACGCAAGGCTGTCTTCCCCTGTCCAATCATATATATTGAACATCACCTTTGTTCGTGAATCGAAGTGAACGCAAATCCGCTAGCAGATATTTTAAACAGGACCCCTTAACACACACGCGCGCGCACTCTCGTCAGACGTCCACTGAACGTAACCAAACTCCCGCGGAAGGCAAACCAGGTCCTACGTCCTGGTATAATTTAAAAGAAAATAAACGTTCAGAACATGTCTTATCAACCTGTTCTGGGAGCAAGTGCGACTGTGCAGCTTTTAACTGCGTCATGAAATGTCGCCAAGCGGGAATTTGTGCATCTGACAGCCGCCCGTTTGGGCGAGAAAACTGTTCAAAAGCAGACTGATAAGGGACAGCGAGCAGCAAAGGGAGGGGATGAGACCTCAGGCGGGAAAGAGAGAACAATGGAAGGGGGCGACATAGCCGAGAAGTTTAATCTGTGGCTCTATGACCCAGCCCATAAGCTCGATTTCCGCAAGACAAAGCTGTTAGATTTGACTACGACAGGTATGCAGGGCAATAATTATGTTACACAATCTAGACATCACGCATTTATCTCTCAACGCTACCTACATTGGACATAAATTCTGCAGACAACACACTCTACAACCTGCTGGGATAGGATGGGAAGGGGAGGCTATCTTTTACTGTGCACCGTGACAGTCGCTCCCTTCCTCCACCGTTGTATCTCCCCCATCTGGCCATCCACCCCGACCCATCCATAATTTGTGCTCGATCTCACAGGATGGCCATGAATTTGATCTCATACGAAGGATAGTCACAAAATACGACATAGATGAAAAAAGATCACTATCTGATTAGAAAGAGGGGCGGGGATTAATCGCTGAAATATCCTTTCCGTTGCCTGTGTGCGTCGATCCTCTGCTAAGGATAGATGACCAGTTGTGCAGCTTCCCCCGCACTGCAACAACACGTCTCTTAAAAGCATCAAACAACTGTCCCTCCTCTGAAGATCTGAAGCCTCTCACCAAAGAAAAGTGTGGAAACCGCCACTGGCAGCTAAGCTATTCAATGAAAAGTTTTTAAAATAAGGGTGGGGGGGGTAAGCTGTACCTCTAGATACTGTAGTATTTACGTATAGTTTTAGATACTGTACGTGCATGATGTCAGTGTAACACACTGTGTCAGCAAAACACGCAATTAAAAGAAATCACGGTATTGAAGTGGAGAAAACGGATTTCTAAAGAGTGAAAATAAAGGCCCAGGAGAGGCCCGTTCTTGTATCAGCTCCCAAAGATTGATGTTGATTACACAGTCATGGCGCCTGCGGCGTACACCAACAAACCTGCGGGACTGCACGGGTGTCACGACACTCGAAACCAGATTATATGCGTGATGTGTACGGTGAGTGAGCACCTTGCAACCTGACAAACACCGGAACTCACTCTCCCCTCTCTCTCTCTCTCTCGTCCCAAAGACACGAAAGTCCCCCATAAAGCAAGATCCGCAATGTGGAAAAAAAAGACGATTTCTTTGCAAGTGACTCAGCAAGAAAGACACGTAAGACACGGAAGACACGATGACGGAGCTTTTTACTTTCCAACATGAAGTCATTATCGGCTGCGTGCTGTTCGCGCTGGTGACAGACCACCTTTACGACAAGAGGAAATGCCTTTTGGGAAAACACCTGCGTAGTTGATAACATCAACATACCCTCAGATCTTTCTCTCTCTCTCACGGGCGCGCGTGCACGGATGCGTGTGTCACAGTGGCATTCAGTCACTCCTTTAAACAACTGGATGACGCAATAGTAACGGAAGAGATCAGCAGCTCATGAGACAGCCACATCTCGCTGCCCAGCTTTCTGCAGTTACAAAAGCGAGCGTTAGCAAGCCACGGAAACCGGGTTTAGCAATACCAGAGAAACGACACCCTTACACCCATTACGCAGTTCCTATTTTTATCTTGTTACAAGGCGCAGCTGAAGAACAGAACAAAAATGGTTTTGAAATGGGTTCAGGTCACAGAACTCGTGACTCTCACTGCATTGGAACGAATGAACACATAAAACGGCTATTCAAATTACATTCTCCAGCCACATGGGTCTATTTTGGGACCATCTTCAGTCAGCTGTACTTTTTTTTTCGGTCGTTCACCGCTGGTTGCAGAATTCAAGCAAATTCACAAATACATGCGTGCTCGCCAAGACGACTACCTTATCAACGGCGACTTCGAAACAGAACTGACGAAGACAGCGATAACGAATCAATGATGCTTCTGATGACGGGAGAAAAAAGAGGAGGGTGGGGGTCCTGCAGCAGCCGCGCAAGACGGGCGATGCTCGCGCTTTATCGACACACGCGTCGAGAGCGCCATCGCAACCAATGCGGTGTGGGTGCCCCCGTGCATGATGATCGATTAAAAAAAAACCTTCTGGCTTCTCTAGCTCTGAGAGGTTCGTTAGTCGCGCGCACCCCGAGGACAATCAGAACAGAACCACAGCTCAGCCTGTGCAGCTTCCTATTTAAATGACGGCAATGATTCTCACACTATTGCTTATTTATTGCAAACCCGCCCCATGTAGAAGTTCAAACTACCACCTCCTCTGGCAACACGTAAAAAAGCTAATGAAACAAGTATCATCATCACCATCGTCATAACCACCGTTGACCACATAGCCACAATAACGACAGCGGCAACAGCTGGCCAACTAGCCGTGCGAGGCAGCGGCTGTAGCCGAGGCTGCGTTCGCTAATTCTGTTGGGACTGCACATTTATAGCTAGCTCTTGGTCCTCTCATTGCAAACAAAAGGTCAGTCGGGTTTGTAATTATCGTAATTAACTAGCCTATGCAACAACAACACCATCAGCAACAACACCATCAGCAGCAACAAAATCTCAAAAACAGAGGGCGGGGTGGGGGGGGGGCAGAAACAAGCAGGCAAACAATAAAAAAAAAACCTTCTGCACCGCTCTGAGATGACGCAAGCTGTTGATCTCGGAATTCCCTACCTCTCCCACTCGCTCCACTCCCCTTCCGCGCGTGCACACGCGCACATAGCCAGCACGGCAAGTTTTTCAAATGAATGTTTTTATGTCCTCAGAAACTCGACGATAATTTGCAGTTGTCGAACTCAATACGCCGCGGTCGCTGGGCAATAACAACAGCAAACCATGCAGGTATGCTGTGATCATCAAACTGTATTGCCACGTCTCTAATCTTCCCTGCCCTGTCCCTTCCCTTTTTTTTCTCTGTCTCTCTTCTGATCTAATGCCCTCTGACCCACCACATCCAGTGCCCGTTGCAGTTACCAACAAAACAGGCCCTTCCCATGTTTAAGCCTCAAAATGTTGCGCTGCCTTTCGGACAGACTGCATGGGGTTTGCTGAGGCCACTTGGCAAATGAATGTCCTGAGGATCGTTTGAAAAAAAAAACCCGAATTTGTTACTTCCTGTATTTTCATGATCTGGTTTTCTGGAGCGTTTCGGTCGAAAATGTCTCCTCATAAAGCAAATGGCACCTGCACAACAAAAGAAGTAGCGCGAGCGTCTTCAGGCAAGCGGTCCCCAGAGGAGGTAAATATCAAGAACAAAACACTCTAGCATCTGGTTTCCACTTAGACGAAAAATGCGATTCACTGACGCATATACTTTTAGACTTTAGGGGAAGCAGATGGCCGAGTGGTTAGAATGCTGACCTCTGAACCCGAAGGCGCGGGTTCGATTCCCGTGCGCCGCACATCCCCCAGTTCACAGCTGGAAATGGGGACCTGACCCATGGGTCAGGAAGGTACGGCGGAGGGAGAGGAGATGGGTACCGCCCTCACGACACTGGCCCACAGAATAGTGGGGGTCTCACACACCCCCATGCCCCCCACGACCTAAAAACAGCTCGGGAAACATTTTTACTTACAGGACCGCATGATGACAAGGGACTCTTTCTGATTCAAGATCAGGCAGGCCCAGCGAGTGCCTTTTACAATCCTCTGTTGTTGTTTTGTGGGGGAAGTGCTTCCACCTCCCAACCCAGCCGAATAAATAAATGACCTTTTGCAGGGCACCGTAGAGAACTAGCAACTGCACAATGCCTCTCATGTTTTTTAAAATGTATAAACGCTTTATTCTATCAATGCCATGTATTCTGCAATTCTATGCCGTTGTCCGCCCCCATTGTAGACCAGCCATGCTCATTCCACCTCCCAGTCTTGTCCTGTCTGACGTTATCAGGCTGCTAGTTGACTCCGTCGTCGTGAGGAACAGGTGCCCCCCCCTCTGCCCGTCCACATTTCTTCGCAGGTAATTCTACCCCCCTCTCATCTCCCCCCCCCCCCCACCGCTGTAACCCGTGAAGAACAGTCGGGGCTTCCATTGTTTGCGTAACTGCGTAATAGATCGACGTAAACACGTGCCGATGAGCGGGTCACACCACGGCCCACCCCGCCGAAAGCTACGCAACCCAGCGTCACCCGCCCACTGCTGGGATTACTGCTCGTGCGACTGACGCAAGAGTCAAGGCAATAAGGTCTCCAACACACCCCACACAGCGGGGTCAGGGGACTCGGGGAATAGGGGAATGAGTGGAGTTCGGCTTTACCCTGGGTCCAGTCAGGCATGAACTTGCACACCTTAGATAAGCAGAACTGGGTGAGCTAGATCTTCGTTGTTACGCCTCCCTCTTACCCATAAGGTGCGGCGCAATAGACAGACAGGATGATGTCACAGACGATCTGGTTTTTCACGCAGGTGGCGCTTTTGAGTATGTTTTCTTTTAAATAGACCTGACGCAATCTTTTGAGCACGACCGGTAGCTACAGTTACTTAAAGGAATGACTCAGAAGACTGCCTGTATCGAAAAGAACAGGTAAAAATAAAAGTGCAGGACTTCCTTCGCAAGTCAAAATCAGTGGGGCAATACCGGCGAGTAATTAAGGACACATCTTCCTGCACTGGATCAAGAACAGTCAAATTATGAATGGGAGTGGTAACGCTGTGCAATCAGTCCCCTAAAAAGCTCCGCAGCGTCTCAGCCGGCTTGGTATCGACAACTTAATTGCGTCAGGCCATTCACTGAGCTCTGATCGCGTCAGCGGCCACGTGGCTGGTGCAACGCGGGAGTGGTGGAGGGTTCAGAGAATTCGGACAAGCGTTCAAGTAATCGATTTTGATCGTGGTTGTCGCCTGAGTGTCACGGCCACGCGCTAAATCCGGATTCTGTTCGAACAGATAACGCAAGGTTGGCTTATTCTGACGAGAACAAGCTTGCGTGCAAGACAACGGGGATGGGTTAGACTGGATCGTTCACCTCTGACCTCTACAAATATTTCACATAGTTCCAATGCTGTAATCCAAACTTCCAGCAGGATGGCTTTCAGCCAGCACTGTCAGCTTTTGTCGCAAGCCGTTCTTCGCTGGACGTGTTTAAACAAGTTGGATTTTTATTTTTAGGGGTTCCTTCTCCAAACACACATGACGCGTAGATTTCGGGAGCGACGCCTGACTGACCTCACGGGGTCAAACCAGCGCGCCCACCGACATCGAACAGTGCAGACCCCAGTATAATGTAACAAACTTCATTTTGCCGGTACGCTTCAAGGACCCCTTACTTCCAGACACCGCCAGCACTTTGAGGGAAAAGAATGCTGGGGGTGGGGGACGTAGCCCAATGTGTGTGTGTGGGGGGGGGGGACAGGCAAAATTAGGTCAGCTGTTTAGCGTGGGTCTTTCGATTAGATTGGTCAATATTCTAATATTCTCACACCAGCTGGCTACCCCCTCAGTCCCTACCTCATTGAGCTCCTACCACCTCTCCCTTAGGACTGGTGTCAAACACACTGTGTTGCACAATACCTCACTCTTGCGCAATATGGCTCCGGGACCAGGGCGGAGTGGAATTCCCGTTCAATGCGCGACTGAACGAATCGCTGTGAGTGTTCGGTGACACTGAAGCAGTTAGTCCAGTCATGCTTCTGGCATTTCGTACGCATTATCATCATCGTTGTCGCCTTCATATTCGGCGTCATCCGTGTGCTGTTCTCCCCGCCATGATACAGCTCCCTAGGCTACGTTACTGATTTGACGATGAACATTAAACCATCTCTAATCTTCTCATCCCTTATCAACCTCTTCCATCATAAAAAACTGGATACACAAAGGGTTGTCGAACTTATACGCTGAAGCTCCTTTCTTCCCTCCCCTTCCCCCCCCCCACCTCTCTCTCTCACACACACACACACGCCAGTGCCAAGACCTGCATGATAGTTGCTTGTTGCACAATGACAGGGGACCTGGGATGAAAGTATTACATCGATATGAACAGTTGCAGAACCAGGTGTATCTGGTTTGCTGCTTGGAAGCCACAATCCAAAAATAGCCTGAGGGGGAAGAGGAATCTGATTTCTATTAACTCCAAAGGGTCAGCAAAAAAATAATAATAAAACATCTACATACGTCTAACTGAACTCCAAAGACTGTTAGATAACTCTGTACTTTAAGATAAACTCTAAACCAGCTGAACACACTGGTGAAGTTCAGAGAAAAAAAGTGGGAAAAAATACAATGTGACGTCAGCGCGTGAAGTCTGGACTTCTGATGTAACACTATTTGGAAATTAATGTGTTTTCGTGGTAATAACATGTTGATGACCAAATGAAACAACGGTTTTAGCTTAAACAGGACCCAGACAAACACAGGTGTTGAATTCCAGGTGGCGCGACAGGTGTTCCGCGCGGATGTTGCAGGAACTATAATCTCTATCCAACTGGAGGGGAAGCATTTGCAATAGTTACTGTGTGTGTGCGTGTGCGAGAGAGAGAGAACAGAATGTGGGTAGAAACAGACGGAGGTGGGATTGAAAGAAACGGACATCATTGACATTTAAACGAAAATTTACAAATCCATCAGAGAAGGAGAGAGAAAGAGAAAGGAGAGAAAACAGAGGGAGGGAGGGGACAGAGACCCCGGTGTGAGTTAAGTTATCCCCCTCTTTCATTCATAAGCGCACATCACGTCAATCATTTTCTCCTTAGCAAAGCCCCCCGCACGCTTCCTACTTACCCCATCGGTAACTGCTTGCCGGCCTGTACAGGAAAGGAAACGGTGTAAATCTATCACGCACACACAGAAAGGAGTCAGGACATGTCAAGGAGCCATGAGTTTCTAAACGCGCGCACTGCGAACGGGCGCCGATTTAAAGGCCTCGGCCGTGACAAGGGGTCGTGCGCGTAATCTACCAGTTGCGTAAGAAGTGTACGCGCGCTGACTGTGACTGGCTGCGGACAGCTTGCCAAAAGTCGCTGGCTGTACATCCGGGGATCTGCCGCAGGCAGAGGGTGGAAAAGAGTAAAATATAATAATAAAAAAAAACCCTCTCTGCACGCGGCTCGATCGCTGTCGAGGCTTACGCAAGCACGACCTTCGCAAAACGCGTCAAGGTTTCCAGCACTTTAAACACTAGCAACATGTTTTTGTTCTCCCTCGCGCGCTGCGTCTCTCTCGTGCTGTGGCAGGTAACAGGATATAGCGGGCACCCATCCCTCTGCCCACTCCCCACGTTCATGGCAAACAAGGTTGTGGCCCACACTGCGCACGCACTCACCTGCCGCCGCGTGCCCGCGCGCCGTTGGTCCCGCGCTGACGTCACATCGCCCCGCTCCGGGTCGCCGAGATAAGGGTTGCATAACGGAGTTACGTAAGTGAATAAGTACGCATACCAGAAAACCTAACCTTCCATGAGTCTCTCTATCCTCTCTCTGACTCAACCTTCAACTTATTGCTCACGAAAGCCCAGAAATCGTGTGTGCGTGTGGAGCGGGGGAGCTGGGGCAGAGAAACCATATAAATACTTGTGGGATTTTCCCAGTTGTCGCTTACTGCTAGAGGCAATGTCTGAGTTTTCTTCTAATCCAGTCAATTAAACGCTGAGACCCTTTGGGGGTTTTTTTCTGCGTGTCCTTGGGGGTTGGCGGGGCAGGGGAGCGATTACCCTTATCTGATGAAAATATTATTTGTATTATCCTAATTAACGCAGTTCTACCAAGCACATCTTTATATGTCTATATACTTGTTTGCGTTAGGATGTATGTGTGTGTGTGTGATTTCATACTCCCCCTCTCCCCCACCTCTCTCTCTAAGCTCAAGCTATGCAAACTACATATTCTTCACATAGCTGGGGGGTTGGGGGGGTTGGAAGGGTCAAGAAAATATGGAACTTAAAGACACTACATATCTTGTTGTACACCGACACCAGCTGCATTAAACTTTATGAGGAAATACAAGACCAACAAGGAAAAAATATCGCCCAACAACCATGACTGTGTGAGCATACTCTAGCGTGTTATATTTACTTCCCTTAGCTATAAATAGAACCCCTCCATTGCGTAAAGGCTAAATATATACATGGACGGTGCTGAGTTCCATCCAGAAAGATGATAATCAACACCATAAAACAAAACAAACAAACAAAAAATATATACATGCACGGTGCTGAGTTCCATCCAGAAAGATGATAATCAACACCATAAAACAAAACAAACAAACAAAAAACCTCGGATTTTCAGAAGTGCTGGAACATAAGAGCCAAAAACAAAGATCGGTTTCTCAATGAAGATATACAAGACACAAAGATCGGAGGGTACAGACAAATAAAAACTGACAAAACCGATTCCGTTCCTATTATCTCACAAATCGATGCGTACAACGCTTGAGCTCGGCACATCTGCCAAACATGGTGTTGTGTCATTCAGCAACATTTTCCGTGCTGTAACCCGCCTGCGTGGGAGGCGTGGGTTCTACAGTTCTATCTAAGTCATCGCCGGGACCGTCTACAGTCACATTAATTTCTTAGTATTTACCTTTATTTTAAACACACTCTCTTTTCTCTCTCACACACCCCTCCCTGTCAGCTTTACAATGTGCGTGCTGTCAAGATTACAACACATGGCATCTTATACTGATAACAGCACAAAAGATGACGCATAACTGGATCAGACACTTGACTTTTCGGACAGATTTCATCGTTGGTGGACGCCAGTACACCCAGTAGGTTTTCGAGTGAAACAGACTGGCTAAAGATAACGATTTCAGAAAAGGGCGCAGGCAGGGTGGGGGGAAAACCGGTTGGATTGTACAAATGGATTCAAAAACCTGAACGGGTATAGCGTGAACATGCTAGGGGCGGCCTGCTTTTACCTTCTCCAATCACAGAAGGAGGGAAAGCGAAGTGTATCATGTCTGCTATTCCTTTTTACATCAAGCTATTTTTAAAGCCCCCACGCCATAATACAAGACAGCGTCGAACTATCTCAGAGGGGAAAGCAGGGGAAACTAAACAAGAAAAAAAATCACCTTTGTATTCACTGCGGAACTGCGCTGAGTAAGCAAATGCTGAATGTCGCAAAGGCAAAAGGAGGAAAGAACCCATTTCGAGGTGGTGGGGCAAAAGCACTTGGTTCAAGGTAAAGAGATGAATGAAACTCGGTCCGTATCTCAGAGCAACCGGTACGCAACAGAGTGTTTTTTTGTTTTGTTTTTGGTCCTTGATCGATTATCTTGCCCCTATCAGACGTCATCGTCAACTGTTTATCTGCTACAAAGCTTGGTGGGCCTGGGTTGGGAAGGTCTGGGAACCAATGTCTTCAAGTACGGCCATGCGTCACTTCAAGCGCGACTATATTTGGAAATTGCTTCCAGTGAAGTCTATGACAACGTCCGCTACGTCATTCGCCTCGTTCTGAACAAGGATCGGGAAGCCTCGCCTACAATGTCGTGCTTATCGCACAAACCAGGTTCAATGTCCGGCGGTAAAATCCAATAGATTGCAGGCGAAAACGCCCCCAAAACTCAAGGGCGGCAGGTAATATACGTATTTGCTGAGTGGGTGGAAATGCGAAGACTTGACATTCTGCTGGATATCCAGATACAGAGTGGGTGGCGAGGGGCAGGGTGGACGCGGAAAGTAAACTGATTTTTAATGACACCAAGGCCAGCAGGAATGTAGAGCAAAGGACACCCGAGTGCATTACACACAAACGTGCAGGGCATTCACTCGCTGAGATAATACTAGCACCTGGGGGAAAAGGGTGGGGATGTACTAACAGTACTAACACGACTTACTTCCTGGCAAATGCGTACGGTCACTGAGGACTGAAGCGCCACGAGGGTATTTTGCCAATAACATCCACCAAGTGCAACGTCGCTGCCCCTCTTCTGTTTCTGACGCAAATACCATGTGGCGTGTTGCACAGACAAACGTCTCCGTCACTAACAGAAGTGGTAGCAAGTCCCGTGCACCCTGTGTATTTTATGTGCGATTTCACGCGAGTACCCATGCAGCCCACAAGGCCCTAATCTCTACAATCTAGCCCCAAACAAAATGTCGAAGACGCTGCTTTTACTTTCAGACCGAGTGCAGATTGGTTTACCGCACATTCCATCATTCTGTAGGTAAAATTATTTTCCTGTGAGTCACAAACTTCGATCATTAATCATATCGCTGTAGTCAAAATACCTGAGATTCACCTGCTTTTGTTTTTCAACCGAAGCGGAATGCCACCTCACATTCATTAGTATTTTGCTGGCTTTCCTTACATTTATTCGTGAGATCCTTCGTTTCATTCCGATCACGTAAAGTGCACGAAATTCGCATCTTGATGAAGTCATTGGCCTAGGTCAGTGACCTCTGGCGGCCGGCTTTCCAAGGGGAAGATAAATGGGGTCAGGTCAGATTATGTCTACACTGAGGCCCCCTGCTCTGCTGTTTGTTCACGTCAGCACGTACCTGTTCGCCTGCACGCCGACCACCAACATATGTCCTTCACGTCGGCCCTCTTTCAGACTAGACGACAGGACGATCGACCGGCCACTGAAAAGCGCTCACGACAAGGAACTTGTTATCTCTTGTTTCGTCTTGCATGTAATCTTCTGTCTCATATTAAGCGTCCGTCTGGCACGCACGCAAGAAAGAAATGGGAGAGAGTGAGAGAGAGAGAGAGAGAGTGAGAGCGATGAAGAAAGGAAAGGAGGAGGACTGACTTTACAACAGGGAAAGGAAACGAGAAGGAATAGAGAAAGAGGGCGACTTTTTTCCTGGATTAGCAGTTGTAAAGAAGGCGCAAAAACCAAGTAGATAATTAAGCTTCTTCTCTAAGCTTGGCTTTCCATTTCACACCGTTGGTGGTGGTGGTGGGGGGGGGCTATCGGATTTACCTTCAAAACGTAGTCTACACTTTGTACCTGTTAGTAAACTAAAGTAGTTTGTAATGTAAACAACGTCCCACACGTCTCGAAGTTTACTAACCTGTCTACCACCTTGACATCTACACCGAGTGTCTTACTACCTTTCGTCATGCAAGTGACTCCTTCATGTAATTACTGTCCCAACGTCAGGTATTTCCTTATTCTATGCAGAACAAGTTCTTCAAATCTATGAAAAAAACCGTTTTATAAAGAAAGGATTACATTGCTATTTTGTTTGCCGATGCACTGCGTAAACCCAGTTACGGCCCACTTACAATAGCGCATACACAGGTGAAAAACTTTTCGATCTTCTCTGAACTGACCGTCGAGCCCCAAGTTGGATTTTTGGCATTTAAAAAGTTTGTAAGAATTCGAAGCATTTTCAGACGACATCGTACGGGCACTGTCTTTCTCTCACGCTTCCACTTGCCCCAAGAGACATAGACGACTGCGCGCACTACACTACACTACTACTCTACACTAATACACTACACTAATACACTACACTACACTACTACACTACACTACACTACTACTCTACACTAATACACTACACTACTACACTACACTACACTACTACACTACTACTCTACACTAATACACTACACTAATACACTACACTACACTAATACACTACACTACTACTCTACACTAATACACTACACTAATACACTACACTACTACACTACACTACTACACTACTACAGTACTACACTACACTACTATACTACAGTACACTACACTACACTACTACAGTACTACACTACTACACTACTACAGTACTACACTACACTACACTACACTACACTACACTACACTACTACACTACACTACACTACTACAGTACTACACTACACACGGACAGATGTCCGTACAAGCCTTTGTATCTCGTTTTCCATACATAAACACAATGTCAATGCTCGAA
>SMGT01014451.1:622326-641376 GCA_004794575.1 Lanistes nyassanus
CCCCCGCCCCCTCCCCCCCCCCCCCACACACAGAAACGCGCACAGACGTACAAGTCATCCATCCGGCCATCCGCACCCTACAATGTCGATTGTATCCATCCATCCACGACGACAATCCATTCATTCCAGTTTGAACGAGAACGACCCCAATTTTAATCTCGCATCTTTGGGTCGCTCGCAACTTCCCCGCTCTCACCTCAGCTGCAACTGCTAGCATGCTTGCATGCACACACGCACCGCTTGAGCAAAAGGTTACTGGAAAGTTAAAAGATTCACGACAAGACGCAGCGGAAAGATCACAACGACTTCTCCAAATAGTTATTGTGACAGTGCAAAGTGTTCGGAACAGGTCACTACAAAGCAACAGTTATGAAAACTAGACGTACAGTTAAAAGTGTTTCGGAAACTCTGGCAAAATCTCTTAAATAGCCTGCGTGTCTGACAGCTGTGAAATATCTGATGCGCGAAAAATAATTCCTCTCCAGCCCTCCACAAATACACATGATAGCACAAACATACAGATATTAGGACTTAGACTAAATGAGTTCAGGTGTTAAAATTACAATCAACTTCTTACAGTACCTTATAACTACTCTCTACTTGTTCTTACTTAACAAATGAGAAGACTGCGAACGTACGTGGAATGAATATGATTGCCTCCCTTGCCTGTTGCCAAGTGCCCACTACTGACATGACGTCGGTGATTACGTAGCCTAACGCCAGCTTCCTTCTGACGTGTCAGAGTGTATTAATTTCTGAGATCAGCAGTCCACACAAACAAGACCTCCCTTCGCACGTCGTGAAATAACTTTAATATGTGCGCACGCGTGGGTGTGTGTTTGTTTTAGTCTCTTTGTTCTGTGGCACCACACGGTACTTGTCGGTACACAATACCACAGTAAGGAGGATAATAGTCGTGAAATAACTTTAATGTGTGCGCACGCGTGGGTGTGTGTTTGTTTTAGTCTCTTTGTTCTGTGGCACCACACGGTACTTGTCGGTACACAATACCACAGTAAGGAGGATAATAGGCACGCACACACGCACGCTCTTTCCTCCACTGATCTCTAGGATCCCTACACCCCACCCCACCCCTTTTCCCCAAGAGATAAACGACCTGAACGACACGATGAGTCTTACACTCTTTCCGTTCTTGGCAGGGGGTGGCTTCCATCACTCAGACAGACAAGCACGGCCGACAGTTCGAGTGGCCGCGACAATTAAAACTCCACAGCTGAAATTGCCCGCTCGTCAACGCCTGCGTTTATCATGACGTCACTTCCGCATCCTCACAGATGAGCTGCGAGGTCATCGCTTGCGCGCTGTGTTGCAGCTTGCATGTATAGAGCTGAGAATGGCTCGGATCTCACGTCTCCACAAACGCACGCCTAATCACGTGTCCTTGCAAAATTCCTGTTGTACCCACGCACGCACGCACGCACGCACGCACACACAAAGCGAGGGAGGAAGAGGGAGCATTAATTATGTATCCTTGTCCTTCAACAGCCTCGCAATCGATGACGTCAGAACGCCCCGAGAATAGGAGAGAACAAGAGGTCGGGGGTGAACAACCGGCCACGACACAGCACTGCTGCGATCCGACGAGGAGGGAGGGGTAGGGAAAAAATTCCGCGATGAAAGAAAGCACGTGATCCTCAGGGGTGAGTCTTACAGACGCAAACAGCGCGGGCGTCGCTAGGTAATACCAGTACCTAGCGCCACTCGCATCCCTCGCGACTTTGAGACTCGCCTCCGAAATACAACCGGGACGGGAAGCCTTTCCAATCGTAATTTAGTGGCAACGCAGAACACGTCATAAGTCTGTGTGGTTTCCCCGCATTACAGCTGAAGCACTTGCTAGCACAACACTCGACAGAGCTCACTCTCGGTTATAGTCTGTTCCCGAACAAACGGACTGAAAACTTTATAACAGACAAACGTTTAACAGAAATAGACTGTAGTCGCAGCATCTCGGTCGAGTACCCTTCTGGTCAACTGTTATCAATTTACCATCATCTCGTATTTTTGACTCTAAAGCAGGATTGCAATAATACAGCCCAAAAGTCAAACCACCAATGCTGATTTTGAATAATATATATATATATTAAGAAATCCACTTTCCCTCAGTAGAAGTAGATGATTAATCATCGGTGTATTAAACCAGAGGACTGCCTACGCCAATTTAAAAATAGCTTCTTCGTTTAAAGTTACTCACAGAACTATTGTCTTACGCGGAAGGAGTGCCTTGGCCTCACCTGATATGAATTAACCGACCCCTTTCTATCATCGCTAAGCCCTGGGTGATGTCAGAATTTTACGATCGCAGCGCTGACGTGATCTTAAAATGTTTTTACTACCCGCCAGGAAAACATTTTCCACTGTTTACGAACTTTTATTGATTTCACATCCTTGTACTGTTTATGATTGGTACACTGCACGACAGCAGTCAATTTTCACAATACAGCCGCCGTTAAACAACATATTCACTGGTGACATAAAAAAAAGTGCCCTGGGTGTTTTCACGACGCAAGAAAATAAGTTTTTGGTGATCGCGTCCAATATTAATATTTATGCAAGCGGTGTAGGTAACTTCTTTCAAAAGCCACAGTCAAGTGAACACATTTATTTGACAGTTTACAGCAAACTGGTCGGTGGTGCACTGGTCAACTGCTGGTCCCCCAGGCAGCTAGACTTGTGTGTCGTGGGTTCACCACGGCCCACCGACCCAATGGCACAAGCGGTTCGTCACGGTCCGAGTGTGGTACCTATATCTGCAGGGCTGTCCGCTTGCTCTCATACAGCCTACAGTTGATTCGGAAAATGTATTAACATCATCTTTTGTTGCTTCCATTTTTCATCAGACTTCCAGCCCCACGGTCAGCATGTCTGACTGCAGCAGCGTACTAAAAGTTTGCTTAATTATTAAAAAGTACAACTGTGAATTTCGACTGTCAACTTTACATAACCGGAAAGTCTAGTGATGGAGTTTGAGGAGGACGTTCGTCTGGGAATCTCGCGATAAGACAATTTACGGAGAGTAGTAAGCCTACGGGGCACTGGAACGCCCTCGGTCTAAAGTAGGAGTATTTCACAGCCTGCTTACAGCAAAACGGATCCCTTCCCGAAAACATTCGTCAGTGCAGCGAGAAACGGGTAAATGGACAATTTCACGAAATGGAAAATAAAAACGCTTTGACGATAATCAGCGGTGGGTGGCGGGAGCGGTGAGGCTTCGAATCCTTGAATCGTTGTTATCAATTTTATTCACTGCCTTAAGGACGCGTGTTTGCTCCAGCCGGCTACCTAACAATCAAAACATTGTTCACACACACACCGCATGAATACGTGTTTTCTCTCTCCCCTTCCATTCCCCACCCCTCCTATTACTTTCAAATATATGCTCCTTCGCATTTTGTCCATGTAAATTATCAGTAGATGGATCATACTTCTTTTATACACGCACGCACGCACAGCAACTCCTTCGATGACGTTGTAGGAAATCCGGACTCACACATAGCCCGCTAGTCACGTCAGGTTCCTCTCCTATTACACACAGCCAGTGAACTGGACCAATCCCTTCCTCCAAATACACTCTCCCTCTCAGGTCTTAACTATAAATTCCTTACATTTCCCCCACTCCTCACGCAGCCCGCCAGACCCTCCCCCGAATATAAAGTTGATCTTGTATCCTAACATTCCCTGGTGTCGTGTTCGGTGTACGGTAGGACAAATAATTTCAGTCATAGACTTTGTTGTAATTCAGTTCTAATAATCTTACTTCATGTGTATTGAATCTCTGTGTTTGTGTAGGCAGATTAGGTAACTGTAAGGTCAAACAGACAGACCAGTTATAGGCAGATCAGGTAACTGTAAGGTCAAACAGACAGACCAGTTATAGGCAGATTAGGTAACTGTAAGGTCAAACAGACAGACCAGTTATAGGCAGATTAGGTAACTGTAAGGTCAAACAGACANNNTAAGGTCAAACAGACAGACCAGTTATAGGCAGATTAGGTAACTGTAAGGTCAGACAGACAGACCAGTTATAGGCAGATTAGGTAACTGTAAGGTCAAACAGACAGACCAGTTACACCTCAAGAGGTCTCGGTTACACTTTCTAGCCAGTATAGTTAAGTTATACGCAGGTGTCCAGCCTTGACATAGGTAATTAGAGACCACGAGTGGATTGTTCGTTCTAATATGTGTTCTGACCACAGGTGTGAAAAGGCGGATGTAGCGTTTAGACGAGGATAAGGTGTTGATTAACTCTATTGTTCTGGGACAGAAGGAGATGTCGCCTGTCAGTGCTAAAGGTAATAAGTCCAAAGCTAAACTGAGTTACAAGGTGTTAAAAATTGATGCTGGTATAAGGAGTTCCATCTCATAAGGGTGATGTTAACGACTTGCAACGGGTTAAAAGTGAGCGGTCATGGGATTATGACAAGTCCTAGACCCAAGCCAGAGAACAGCAAGGTCACCACCCCAGCCGCCAGAACTAGGAAGACCTATGCGGGTTTCTGACACAGACAGGGAGGCGTGACTGGGCAAAATACTTCTGGCACGATTCCTCTGCCGAGGAAAGTACCTGGCGACGAGAAAATCGACGAACGTGGAGGAGCCGCCAGGTGGAGCCAGTGGCTTGAAGTCAGGAACCGGGTTATACAAGGGTCGGAAGTGACTGGACTTGTGTGGAACGAAATCAAAGGTCAAAGGTTGACGAGGTGTGTCACATGGTGAGGTGTCCGTGTGACATTAGCGAGACCCGCTTTCTATTTCTCCGCGGCGCTGTGTTCTGGCTTCAGCGATTCTTTGGAGAGACTGCAGGCAGATGGGGGGTGGAGTCGTATGAAGGGATTGATACACCGTAAGTATTACAGTGTTTTGGTTCCACCCACGAACCGTCGTTCTCTTAACGTCGGTCGTGTGGGGGTAAGCATACGGACGACATGTCGGGAAGTAGAAAGAATTAGACAAGCATGTCGACGCCTGAGGTTATAAAATATACGATCTTCCAAAGTGAGTATACACAGCCCCATTCTACCCCCTTGGCTCCCCTCCCCCTCCCATAAATGTTCGACTTTTTTCTTTTTTCTTTTTTTTTTTTTTTACTGTCCGCAATTCTTGCCGACTTGTAAATGACTGCAGTGCACAGCGAGAAACTGCCTACATGCGGTGACTGCAGTACACAGCGAGAAACTGCCTACATGCGGTGTGTGCCACATGCTTTGCACCCTCCCATCTTCTCGGCTCGTTTCACAAGACCACACAACGCAACGGGGCTTCCAGCCAAAAACATCACCACCCCACCAACTGCTTCCTGCTCCGGTCCTTCTGACCTGAACATCTTCGAGATGCGCCAAGCAAGGATGCTGACCAATCAACGACGAAATTTCGGTGACGTGCTTATCAAAACAATACCACATCCACTGCGGTCAGCACAGTCACCACTGCCAATAAGCCAGTGACAGCAATAGCAAGCAATCAATTGTTTGCTGGTGCAATTTCCTCACCATCCTTCCCCCCCCCGACCCCCTAACCATTCACCAAACATGCGACCAACGCCGGATAATAGTGCTGAGGAATTGGGTTCGGACACAACATCGGAATCTGTTTCTATTGGTAAGACCGTGTGATCTAATTAAACAATAAATCCTCAATTTGTTTTTTTTAAAGTTGCTTCTGTATTATACATGGCGACAAGAATGAAAATATTCACGGAATCAGGTGCAAGGGGGGAAAAAAAGAAACATATCGACCAATCACATCTAGCGACTATCGCCATCGGAAAGCTGCGACAGGCCGAAGACAATCGTATGATAGGGCAGCTGAACTTTTAATCTAGATAAGACTGCCTGGGGTGCCGCCTCTTCCTCTTCACCATCTGCTGTGCGGGGATCTGGCCGATCTGCATGACGAGGTAAGATGCACAAAGGTGAGAAACCCCAGGATCTAGCCGCAGGGTTATGCCGGCGTTCACGGCCGGCCAGTAATATTATCCAGGTAGCAGCTGGTAGTCTCATTACCGGCAGGGCTTACGCATCCTGCACACAATTTCGTGCAGTCACACTTCCTGGCGCATGCACAGCGCTGCAACCTAAGCAGGCGAGTTTCGCATTCGCGATGAAGACCAAGTGGTATCACAGCTTTCATGATCGTCCAGAGGCGCTATGACGTTTACATCTATCGTCACTCGATCAGCTTTCTCAAACTGTGAAACTTCCTTAGGCGTTAATAAACACTACGAGTTCTTTATGTACGTTAAAATGGGGACAAAATCAGTCCATGTGAAATTCATAAGCATTGCTAAGTACGGTGAGGAAACAAGATCGCAAAAAAACCATCTCTGTTATGAAAACATTGCACTTCTCACCTTTCTTGTTAATCTGAAGCCTGCGGCGTCAAAAGGTGACGCACTAGTCTGTACACAATCAAAATAAACAAAACAATAAACCTGTCACCGGTTTCACGGGCTTCAAGCAACCGAAATTAATGTGTCAACGTCATTGGCAACACTAGTGTCACTAGTGTTTGGAAACGACACGGTCCATGCACAATACACGTGCTCCAGACTTTCACGTGGGTGAACCCCCTCCCGTGTCCTCCCCCCCACACACACAAACGCACGCACGCACATACGCAACCTCACACTCACAGAGGGAGAGAGACATGCGACGGCAGAGTGCCTGACAGTGACTGGCAGGACAGAAGGGGATATGAGAGTCAGCTGACCACAAGAAGATTCACAACTTCTGTTAAAATCATTGACCAGCGATCCGACTTCGTTCCATTTTAGATCCTAATCACGTTTTCGGGACAGCGCTTCCAAAATCCGTCGAAGTAGCCATACATACATACATACATGTGTGTGTATGTGTGTATGCGCGCGCCCGTGCGTGCGTATCGTTGAAATATGCACAACGTACAGAGCACCATCACCATTTGTCCACGGAACAGAAAACTAGTAAAGATCTACACTGTGCTTTCGGTTCTTTTCTGGCTCTGCTCCTTCATATTTCAATGATCTCCTCACTCCTCACACACCAGGCAGACAACTCCGGTCGTCAGCAGACAGTCGCATTCTCTCAGGGGCAAAGATAGAGACCAAATCACGCGGGGAACGGCGTTCAGCTATTCAGCAGCAACACAGTGGAACTCGCTGCCTCACAACATCCGTCATGCGCAGTCACTGGACCCATTTAAACGCGCCTTAAAAACGTACCTCTTCCAGAAACATTTATAATCTCATCAAATTATTCGGGAACTATGCTGCTGTGATCACTTTTGGGATAATGGATGCATGTGTATTTATGTGTGTACGTATGTATGAATGCAGCATGTAGGCAGGTGGGAAGTTCTTTCACTCTTCTTTCCTGTGTTGCTTAGACATCAATATTTAGTGCGTTTCTCAGTAACTTAGTCTTCTGTTCTTGTTGTATTTTTGGTGTAGTTTTTCTGTTTGTGTTGCTTGTATAGTTTGTATTTTCTGTACTGTTTGTATATTATACATACTTGTGGTCAAGCGCACGGAGCGCGTTTTCTGAATAAAGATACTTGGCCATGTTTACGTGATTTCCATCCCATCTTTCTCAAGCGGGGAAAACCCCAGGGCGTGAGACGTTGAAAAACAAACACACGTTCTGTCGGTATAGCCAACGAGAAACACGCTCAGTCATTGGCTCCATAAAGCTGTGAACTGTGTCCAAACACACGTGCAGGTAGGAAGAGCCCTGCAACCGCGCAATAAAATCGGGGATCTCCAGAATCAAAACCTGCAATAAACAAAATGTATGCTAGCTGACGGCCGCCTATCAGTGAGGTCACGTAATCTTTACACTCAAAAACAACAAACAAAACTTTTGCGCAAATCAGGCACTGAGAGAGAGAGAAGAGAGAGAGGGGGAGAGAGAGAGAGAAAGAGATGGCGTCAGAAGATATTTCGCTGGTTATTCAAAGCGTGTACGGAATGCTGCCAGAAATTTCTTGGTTAGATACATCACAGCCTCATTGGGGCTGACTCACCGTGGTGGAAAGCCGAGCCCTGCGCGATCCTGTAATGTTCTTTTTATTTACATGTCTGCTAACATCTCTTGAAACCAACCACATTTATACAGATAAATGAGCCTACATGTCAATGTAAGTTAGGTGACTGCTGCATGACGACGATGTTATCGTCGTCATTGTCATCGTCGTGGTTGGACACTGAACAAAAACACAGGCTACCAGTGCAGTTAAACGTGGAAAAACTTTTCTTCCTTGTGAAAAAATGTCTTTTATTTATGCGATGCAAGTTAACATCCACAGGTTTACTGCATGATTTGAATATATTTGTTGTTTACATTCGTAGTTGTATGCATATATAATTTTTCAACTTTAAAAATTGTTAAAATCTAAATGTCCGTGCGTTTCCGTCCTCTGCAAAAAGTGCCGGACGGATATCTGCTCAATTTCCCCCAACGCTGGAAAGGATGGAAATGACAGACGATGCCAGCAAAGTTATCGCTTTGGTTCAGTTTCCTTGCAGCACCGACAACAAATTGTACACGCATGCTAGGCTGGCAGTAAACAGCGTCGGAAAAAAATAGTAAAGAAAGCTTAAAATATTAACCCAGACCAACCATCTTCTCCCGCCGCGCCATTAAGAAACCACTAGGGGAATGTTTCAGTGTTAATTACTCTTGTTAAGTGGGAACGCCGCCATGTCAAATCAACCAGCCAGACCTTTCCCAGAAATTCTTGCGCCCCAGCGGATATTTTCGATAACTAGGAAAAGGAAATCCCGGCTTTTAACACCTTAGCTGCAAATAAAACGCTCTACTGAAGACGATAGTGACACACAGTTATGAAGTTTGAATTACTTTGCCATCTACAATGATGTAACACTTGCAGCGTCTGATCCATTAGCGCGTGCAGGCCACGGCTCTGTTACTATATATAGACATGTCCACCGCATTCCTTGTAACCAAACCACCCACCCCTGCTTGGTCTTGAATTCGTCTGAACAGTTAACTCTGCCTGGGCTGTTGTAACCGCGCCGCGACGTCAAACTCGTGGCTGGACGCGGAACGAAACAAAACAAAGACTGTGCCTGCAACTGTACGCGGAAAGAGCTTTTCTTCCTTTCGAGAACTGTTTCATAATTGTTCTTATCAACTGGATGCGAAATACACCGATATCCCTCGTCTATCGCCATAAAAAAGTTTTACACCGTGGTTATATTACTTTCATGCCTAACTGGGATCTCTTGTCCCCCTCCTTGTCTGTATGTCTGTACCAACTGGTCAACAGACGTGACAGCACGGCATCCTAGAATCACCTCCCACCCACCCACGCCACCTCGCAACCCTTACAGCGCCTTCGGGTCAGGCAGCCAGCTAATGCTCTACGGTACTCGGAGGGGCAAGGACGATGCACCCAATCCTTCTTGGGTTCACGCGCATACGATGTTTATTTCAAACCAGCAGTCGCAGAGAAAAATTCGGTGGTCATGGCTGAGGAAGAACTCAGGAACAAGAAGCGATAACAGATGACGGGAGATGAAGTCTTTTTTTTAAAATTCCCATGTGCAAGTATCACGTGACAGTCGTTTGTGCTTGTTATTTGGGATACAACTCCAAACATTTATGCTATACAGGGTTTAAATTCAGCAGCAGGAGCAACACAACAAGTTGACGCGAAGGCCAATCCAGCTGCCGTGTTGCTATCGACCTGAGATTAAATTGTTTGTGCGCTATTTTTATTTGTTGACAGTGTTTACTCCTTTGTGCGCAGAGATCTAACGTTGGAATGGGCTGGGGGGGGGGCAAGACAGGGTTGGGGGTGTGGTGTAGGAAGGGTTGAGAAAAGTGTACGTGCGTTCTAACTGGCAGCGCCGGCCAGCGGACCGGGAGTGTTTTGGGAAGACACGTCAAGACCTCTCGTCACAGTGGAGGAGGGTGTGACCTCTGGCTCTAGCCTTGACCTTGGACGATACCCAACAGAAGTCGACAGCGTCGTAAACATGCAACCGACGCCAGCAGCGCAGACCCTTGAGGAAAAACACCGCGTAACGACAACCATAACAGACAAGTGTCCGACAGGTGCAGGCGCTCTGTGAGTGATTCGGGGTGTGAGGAGTGGACAGGGGAGGGAGAGAGAATCGAGGCATGCATTCACGGTTAAGGTGCCCCGATGACGCGCAGTCCACGTTCTCCAGCAGTTACCTTGACGGGCAGGGGGTGGGCACTGGGCAGGACACGAGGCCGGCAGGACGTCCTTTTTGCACCTCGAGGATAAGCAGACGGCCAAATCAGGAAACACAAACAACTCTAGCCAGCTACCGGCAGTCCGTGTGTTGTGTAAGTTTTTGTGCGTGCGATTGTGAGAGTGCGCGCGGGTGTGCACACGACCCGCAGGCGTGTGTTGACTGCAGGCGCGGACTTGATCTCCAACCCCACTCGCTCCCTCCCACCCCTAGTTCTTACGATAATATTTTTCACAACATTGTGCGCTGTTGTAATCCCACACTACTCCACGCATAACATCGGTGGGAGCGGGTCATCAGGGGTGGACGGGAGGTGGTTATTTTTCTTCGAGCTGATTATTCTGTGGCGTAATAAGACGACACCAAGCCCGTGCACTTTTCGCCAGCGATCGTCTCGTCCAAGCGCTTTGCTTGTCTGCCTCTTCTAATCTATGGGTGGGAACCGGTCAACTAAGCTGCCCACCCTCTTGTCCCTCCCCCCCCCATACACACGCGCACGCGCTCTCTCTGTATGCCTGTTGTCACCAGCTTGTGTAGTTACGGGGAACTCCCACCAAGTTTCTGAGAATTTTTATCTGTCGGATTCCAAGAACTGTAAGAACGCGTGGCAAAAAATATATCAACGCTTGAAAAATCGACAAATCTGAAACGCCATCCACCCCTAACCAGCAGTTGACATGAATGTTCCTTGCGAGACTGGCTACTGTGCGAAACCAACCAAACAACCAACTCACAGACCTACCCGCCCATCTGCCCAACCATCCACCAACCTGCCAACCAACCATGATTGTTGTCGACCTTAAACTAAGGCTATGCGCTTCCTCGAACTAAACAAAGAAAATAAACAGCATTTATAGGTGCTTGGTGTTATGGCGCGTACTGTTCTCTTCCTTGACGCGCGGCCGTACGCAAACAGGTCTGAGGGAACTCACACTGTTACTTCATCCCATCAGTTCCATTATGAGAATGCAAGCATTCTGATCGGTTAGTTTCGGGAAGTAATGGGATACTGGACGATTCCGATAGGACAGGAATGAAAGCTTACGTCTGCAATTTTATTTGCTCACGAACCAAGAGGCATTCTTTCAGCGAACGCGCTAATTGACACTAATGGTCTGTGCTGAAACGTACTCAGCAGTATGACTGTCGGATAAACAGAGTCCTGGGGTTGTTGGTTTTATCCGCACTGCGAGTACTCCGGTCTATTGAGGCTACGGCTCAAAAACGAAGATCGTGCGGCTGCCGAGCACTCACGAGCATGAAACAAAACATACATAGCATGGAAAGAAGTGCTGACAACAACAGAAAAACAATTCAAAGATCAACGCTGCCTTACCGACCAAATCTCTTCAAATTATTAATAACATTCTGGAAATAAGTAGGAGTTTAATCTATGCATTTTCGCTGCAGTGCTACTATATTCCATTTCACCATCTGAACAGCTAAAACCTGACTGTGTGCTGTGCGGATTGAGAGTAAACTCCCTTACCTAGACGGCGTGTGCAGTTCTCGCTGTTCTAGTCCCAGCAGTTACGGTGTATTCCAGTAACATCACAACAGCTCTGTGAGCTTCATGAAGACTTCTCCTGCAGTCAACTCCCTCCCACCAGAAAAAAACCCAAAGCAAGACGAAATAACGGAATGAACACGCATGTAAAGACAATACCGGAATATCGAAGCCTAGTAGTCGTGAACGCGAACAGAGTGAAACAAAAAAGAACAAAGTGCAAGTCACGGAAAATAAGTAGTGTTCACATACAACACAAATAAAATTAAAGTTGTTGCGTATGACTAACATCCGGTGTCTTTGTTTTTCGTACAGCGCGGCATCAATGGTCTATGACGGAACGCTTGGTTCTCACATCATACTGCGGGTTAACATCGATTTTATCTGCGTCGTATGACAATTTGACGAGACGTCCCTAGCATCGTTTGTAATATTGTTGTCGGGCACTTTTCCTGATCGTTCTGGCCCTTCAGCCCCATCTGCAACTACTTCTCATCAAGGAAGGATGTAAACTGGAGTCACTGTTCTTATCGTCAAATTTATCTTGAACACGTGAACCCCGCGTATGACACCAAGACAAGTACTCTTTAGGAAATAACTGATTGGACTGCAAGACATTGTGCATATTTTGTGGATTTTTGTCTTAGTGAGTCTATTTTTCCCATCTTAATGTGAATTGTCAGGCATGCCACCAGCATGTTTGATGATATCCTTAATACATCTCTCGTTTTTGAGAAAATCGTGTACGTTTCTGGCAAGGACAAACTAGACTCGAACAGATGAAGATGCCCAACAAGGAAAGAAATGATGACGGAAAAGTTATGTAAAAGTCCAGGAAATTTAGACATCTGTATCTGAACAAATACTGCGTTCACGTCCAGGAAGTTCGCTGATCCTTGTGCGCTGGGACAGTCATAATTCCAAGTCGTCGATGCTTCGGTGATGGCTTGGCCTGATGAAGACTGCACGCACTTACATTAGTAATGTACACACAGGAGATCTACACAAAGCCATCGCGATCTTCAGATGACATCTATCGATAACTTGAAATATTACAATGCTGCATCCCGCATGTCCTCTCTACTTCCTTCTAGGTCACGGGACTGAGATGAGATGAGATGATTATAATTCTACGGCAAAAACCGCTTTACTAAACTGATCAATCATTTATATCTACAGTCTGTTAAATTCCAGCATAACCTCTGCTTCTCCATCCTTATGACTTCTATAGATAAACGCTGGACCTATGGAATATTATTAAATAGTGATTGCATCTGCTAAAGTAACCAGATATTTTCCGTTTTAATTATTCGACCGTGTCGATTGATCTGCTGGGGAAAACTGGGGCGCGTACTTTTAGGCCGACGACAATATAAAGATTCAAAGTTGCTATCGTTTTTCGTTGACGAACACTACCCAACCCTAAATAATAAACAGAAAGGCTCGTGTATCTTGTACAAACATAGACAAATAAAGCCGTAAATAACGAACACAAATAAGGAGGGGGGGGGCGAACACCAGTTGCCCTCCACATCCTCCAGGCCGTAAGGCACCATACCCACCAAAACCAGATTGCTGCGTGCTGCTGGGAAGCAGAGACCGATCGTACTTGTCAACCGCTGTTCATGTTATAATTCGATAGTTCCAGTCGAACCAGCTTTCAAACACCGAAACCAACCTTTCAGGCGTTTTCTGGAGGAACAGCGCTCGGGAAAGGTTGTAAGGGTGGGTTAAAGGTTCCACTCTTCACAAATACGAGCGTGCTACAAACCCTCGAGGGACATCTCAATTCTGAGATAAAAACTCTGAAGTTGATTTTTCGGGGAAGGGGGAATGGACTTGTTGTAACTGTTATTGGTCTTTGGAATATGCAAGACATGCATGGTCGGACAACGCCCAGCAAACAACGGGTTGGAAGGGAAAAAGGTCAGCCACGCTTGTATGGGGGTTCACAGAGAGGAGAGGAGAGGGGGGTACCTTGCGGCGTCTGGAACCTGCCTCCTAGAGAGAAACCCCGAGCAGTCACGATACAGAGGATAAGCTTATCTCACCGACAACTGGCTGTCCTCGCTGCCTTAAAAAAAGGGTGGGGGGAGCGCAGCAGGTCACGAGACGATGGAAAGAGACAGGCGATGCGGAGAACAGAAGGGGAAGGCGAGAAAATGGAGCTGAGAAATGTCCTCCTTTCATAAGCACCCCGCTCCTCAGAGTTCACGAGACTGTTTAAAAATGTACGTTTACTTAATAAAGATACGCCCATTCACCTTGCATAAAGTTGTGCGCGTGACAAGCAAGGGGGTGGGGGCTCGAGCCGATTGGAAATTGACGAAATTAGGCAGCGATCGCATTGTTAGTTCCCCCTTCTTGACACATTTTTATGTTGTTGTAACTGGTTAACGAGCAGACGAGTAAAACACATAAACGCCATATCCCTAGACACGACAGAGACAATACCACGACAGCCGAAAACCTGCGTCTGCACCAATGAGGAATCTCACCTTTCGGCCACACTCCCCCAACAACCACCTAATGCCACCTTTTCTTTTTTTTCTTTTGTTGTTGATGTTGTTGTTGTTTTGTTTCTTTCTTTCAAACCGTCTTTCACGCAGTTACAAAGCCGGAAACGTAATGACTGTCTCGTCAAAAGAAATGCATAAATTCCCGGCAAAATTTGAGATGTACTTTATACCGCTGTACGCGGTTATGTAACTCCACTCAGCCCCTCAGTGTGCTCCTTGTTCGTACTTCCCTGCTCGTTTCCTTCTCTCCCTTCACTGTTCGTAATAAGTTTAGTCGTTCGCTGGCCACTAATAGCCTTTGTTCCTCAGTGCGATCTAAACTCTACCTTATTTGGTGCAGTACTTAAAAAGCAGACTGTCACTCTTCTTACAGGCGTTTACAACTCGCCCTTTGAACTCACTCTCGGCCTAGTTTCCTGCTAAATTAAGGCTGGCAAAGACAAGCAGCAACATACCGGAATCAGAGCCACGTACTTCCGAATATCATGATGTAACATCCTGCCCCAGCTTCTCAAGTATCCCTTATTTCATAAATCTTAAAGCCCTTGTTCTCGTCGTGCGCTACATTAAGGACACATTCTGTAAATATGTGTGTCGGGGAGGGGGCTACAGGGAGGGTCTAAGTTTCTTCATAAGAACGTCAGGGTTCGCAATCGACGTCCCCGCTGTCGTGAGCCCTCCGTTTTAAGAACTCTGTTTCCAGACACGAAATCTGCCTTCGAGAAAAGGCCGCAAACTCTCTTCACCCCCTCCCTTTCTTTTTTTTTTATAAACGACTTGCACGCGTACTTTCCGGAGGCAGAAATACGGGAAAATACCCTAGAATCAGACACTCGTGCGATTTATCATTATGAAGAAATGTTTGATTTATTCCCCAGCTGTAAATGGAACAGGTTATAAAGAAGATCGAATTTTATGTGTTAAGTATATATTGTATTATCGTAATACTGTACATTTCATCAATCCCTCCCCACCCCACACCCCGTCACAAAAAGGGTAGTAAAAGCCCCCCCCCCCCCAAAAGGACCCCTTAGGCACATGCACACAAATGCGTGTCAGCGGGACCACAGATTCCGAATTGTATTTTAGTTCTTCGCGCCTGCCCAGCAGCACCTGCAGGTTCTGGACAAAGCTCGTCTAGTTCCACTGGCTGGCCACGGCGCAAAAGCCGGCCACCCTGTCGTATCCTTCATGATGCACACTTCCTTTCTGTCGCGTTCCCTGTCCGCAGTCCCTACCTAGCGCCGCGCGCAGGCAAAACAGCGAGCAGGGTCGGGCACAGACACTGTAACAATAATAAAACCCGCTGCAGGAATCCGACTTGCTTTCCACTATCACTGGATAAGATAACCTTATTTGCGGCCAGAAATCCTCAGACGCCATCCCTTCAAAGACTAAGGGTTGAATACGATTTGAAAAGGCTTCTTACACTTACAGGGAAATTTTGTTAAAATGCAGCTTGACGTTTTATTCAGACTTCTCAAACACAGTGATATTTTCCAATAAAAGCCGCTAATGTTCCAGGGTAATAAACCATTCAACTCATTCATGTTTTGCAAATGGCTCGTTTAAAGAAGGTCTCATTATTTACCAACAAATTCAGAGACGCTTCTGTCAGACTTCAAGGCAATCATTCCGTTCAGCCTGTGGGTCACTATCGCTATCACCGGAGAACTCTGTGTAAAAATGATTGAGATACGACTTGGGGTCGTTGCAAAATATTACAAATACTGACCATTCAAAATGCACAGGTTTAGTCTTCGTTTTCAGTTCCGTTTTAACCGCAGGAATTGTACTTCGTTTATTTGTCGTAATCTATGCCATCAACATATCGTGATTCCAACGCTTATAGTTTTGGAACCTGAACAGAAAGCCGTAGAACTCTGAAAAACTGAAGGCTGCATGGCCACAGGTACGAAGCAATTCTGACTGATGTGCAAATGAAAGAATAAGATACTGACTACAAAGCTCTCAATGCTATAACCAAGCCTTAAGCCTTAAGATTTCGTGCTCTCCTCATCTGACATCAACAAATGCTCCAAAACGGACACACCTGTAGACTGCAGTCGGGATCTCATATCAAGAACGGTGCCTCGCAGCTGACTCATCAAGCAATCTCTTTCTCCACCCCCGCCCCCACCTCTGTTTGCGGCTTCACTAACTATGCGTCGGAACTATAGGAATGTTTAACTACTCCAACAGACTATTCGAGGAAAGTGCTCACCCACACCCTAAGATTAAGCGTAGTATAAAAAAGGAATCATTTGTACTATGGATTAACAAACTTCTCAAAGGAAAATGCAAGTGTTTGCTTACTAATCATCAGGGGTATACATCAAAACAGAACGAAACAAACTGTTTTCAAAGCAGCGGGTACAAGCGAACGTCACAGGCAGCGAAGTCAAGGCTAACCACAATTTCTCCTCCATCCTTCTGGAACACCGCGCTGCTCAGTTAATTTAATTATTAAGGAAGACAGAAGACATGGGGAAAACCTTGACATACCTTCCATAACGGCTGGCCAGAGCCTCTCTCTGGTGCTGCAGAGCATAAGCGCCATCGCACGCCAACATAGTGCTGTCGGGTTACGTAACTCCTGTTTCAGTCAAATCGTTTCAGCAATCAAATCACCATCGGCACAGCGTCTTCCGGCAAAAAAAAGTTCAACTGTCCGATTGTCTCGGGACCACATGCAGCAGGTTCTCTTGCATATAACTTTAACTTCTCCTTTCTTTTCACCAGCCTCCAGTAGCTGAGCAGGTTCTGAAAGCTGACAGCCGAAAGTCTGGTGTCCACTGCCAAGTCAACTTCTGCCTAGTCCAGGTGTTTGATCCGCCTCAGAAGGGTGTCGTGCGCCGGGAACGGACAGTTCCGTGGGTATACACTCTGATGATTACCGACTGAACGGTATCGCTTATACATGCTATCGCTTGACCTTTCTCCCCGCTTGCCTCTGTGCGCACGTGCGTGTGCGTGCGTGCGTGCGTGGACCGTAGTTTTCAAAAAAAAGGAATGGGTGGTTGGGGGGTAGGAGGGGGAGAGGAAAAAAAAAGCAGCTGGGTATGTGAGGGGCAGAGCGAGGTGAGCCGACCGATGTTACCAGAGACCTGTGAGGTGGGTGGGGCCGGAGAGAGGCGGAACAGGCGCTGTGCGCACGCGCAAAACACGAGGACCCCGCAGCTTGCGGTACTTGACAATCAGTCGGACTCGCACAGCAGTCAGTAGTACGAGATCTACCTCGCTCCCGCAGTACTGGCCAGGCTGGTCGCTTACCAACCAGTAACCACCCAGCGGCCAAGGGCCCCACCCTCACTCCCTTCGTGCGTGCAGTGCGCACAAGTGCGAGCGCGCGCGCTGCGCGAAAATGGGCAAGGCCTTTTCCGACCAAAGCACGCCAGTCAGTATATTGACCTCAGCAGGGCGCTGGTAAGGATAGCTGACCCCTGACCTCCACGTCAGACTAGCCGACCTGAAGTTGAGGCCACGCAGGGCCAAGCCGGGCTGTACACTGTGCGGTACTGTATACCTCGTCGTGACCCGTTCCTCGGGTCAAGGTCGCATGGGCACCCTGCTTGCCGCTCGCTGGCTACGTAGAGGGAGAATGTTGTAACTTGTCACAGCGCTACCGAGCACAGCCCACGCTGGGATTTGCGCGCGTGCGCGTGCGCGTGAACGAACTGTGTGCGCGTTGTGAAAATAAAGGCAAGCGAGGTTTGTGCTGCAGGAAAGTCAGCCTGAAAGATCTTTACAGCAGGAAAATGGGGAAAACAGACGTGAGGAGAGCGAACAAGTTGAGAGAGAGGAGCAAATGAAAGGGGTAAAACAATAAGTGTACTGACTTGTTGGCAGCACGGGGCGGGGTAGAAAGGTTCATATACGAGAAGGGGGTGGAGAAAAAGTAGCGGAAGCAGCAAAACCGTAGGGGGGTGGGGAAAGTGGGTGGAGGGTGGCCAGGAATTTGTCCGTTAAGAAATAGTAGCGACTGGAAATGCTGTGAGATCAGACCCCTACAACCGGCAGATATAATTTCTCTAAACCGAAACATACCATAAATGTTGTATGCTTGTAACGTCAGGGATAGACGCACACACTCTCTCTCCCCCCTCTCTCTCTAAAACACATTCTCTATCTTTCTTTCCCTCTCTCTCTCTCTCACACACACACATACACATCGTAAACATATTTTTCTCGGGGCCGGATATTACTGCGTCAATACAAATAGCCTTGACATTAAATTCTTTACTTCTTAAACCACTCGGCGAACCAGACTTAAGCCTTTTGCATTTCTTTTCACACCCCACGCCTTGACTCGAGAGACCCGTTTCATAACATCCAGCGCTGTCCCTTTCACCCCGACATAAAACAGTAATTCACCCCATCTGACATAAAACAGTAATACTCATGTTAAAAAGAAAAACAGCAGTAAATCTGTCTTGCAGTTGCGTGTGGGTGGACAGCTTGTGCCTCTGGAGTTGCACAGTAAAGCAGTGTGGATGGCGACCACAGACGGAATTCCAATTCGGATCCACCCGAACAGCAAACACCCGACCAGCTCCTTTCCGAGACATTCTCTTATTCACTACCCCGCCCCTCTCCACCATGGGTGTGACCGTGCGTTTGTGTGTATGTGGGGTGTGAATGCGGGAAATCCGAGTTTACGCAGAGGCAAAACGAGCCTATATCTAAGAATCGGTGTTTATGCGACATATTGCCCTCTTTCTTGCGGGAAAAAACCGTACATTTTTGCACAGTGCGTGCGTGCGTGCGTGAGTGCTAGCCGGGGG
>SMGT01014451.1:649399-701629 GCA_004794575.1 Lanistes nyassanus
AACAACAACAACAACAACAACAAAGTTTAAACCCCCAAAAGTAATTTTAAACTGTCCCAGGAAAGAAGAATATAATGAAATAGATAAGGATTTCACTGTGCACGGTCTGCTAAATATTAGTGACGTTTGAACTTCGTTTAACAGACACTTTATTTCCTCTGCCGTCCAGATCTCCCGCTCCTCGGTTCTTCGATTAGTTTTCTTCCCTCCCCTCCTTTCCCGCCCCCCCCAACTCTCTCTCTCTCTCTCTCGGCGATGGAGTGTTTGGGAGCACCGAAGCATAATTTTACTGCTGTCGCCGAAGTACTAGGAATCCAGTTGCTGGGGCTTGTGAGTTGGTGTGAGGGGTGTGGGGTGTACAGACTGTGACCCCAGGCGACACCTGCCCCATCCCTCCCACGCGGTGACCATCAGCCAGTCGCCACAAGCACGCCACGGGGCTGGTGTTTCCAGCGAACAGGCTGCGGAAATTTATATCCCACGGATTGTCCAAGCTTGGCACAGACTGACCCGTGGGGAATTCAAATCGCCGTGTGAACATCCTTTTTACAGGGATGATACAGGATTTGAGTTTTACATGTAAACAGAAACCCCTGTTTAATCTTAATGCTAACTCATCCCTAACCCCCTCTCCAACAAACTGACGAGTGCGGAGTTAAAATCGTCATGTAAACATTTTTTTACAGCGATGATACAGGATTTGAATTTTATATGCAAACAGAACCCCCTATCTAATCCCAAACCCTAACCCATCTCTAACCCCCTCTCCAAAAAAAATCAAACAAAAAGAAACAAACAAACAAAACCACGATAGCTGTTATTTTCAACCATGAAAAATAAACTTCTTCGCTGTACACCATACGGTTTGACTTGTTCATAACTGTAAGAAGGGTGTGAGGTCTTGCTATGTATCAGAACACTTTTCCTTATCAGCGCCCATCAGTTTGTCCCATTGGAGGATAACCCCTTGGAGCAGACATGGGTAAAGGCGTTTCGCGAAACTGGTGATCTGTAGGGAAGAGCCAGTCCAGCTCTTCAGTGTCCCTGTTACTTTCTTTATCAGCGTTTTTTTCTTCAAAGAATCTGTCATATCACCAAAGAAAACGTTATTGCAAATTCTGCATAAAATTTCGAGGAGAATACCTCACAAGTTTAAGGTTCAATATCTAATTCGTGCTTTTAATCTGAACAAGGACAGAATAGGCCGCATGCACAGTTCTGTAAGTGGTCAACATCCATTGTGCAGACTCCATAGCCATCTCCCCGCACATTAAACTGTCTGTTCGCACTGGCCATCTTACTGCAGCCATCAGTCTGGTGGTTCTTTTAGTGGATAGTTTAGTGACATACCCCCTCCTTCACCCCACTGTCACCCATTGTATGAAATCAGCGCAAGGTGGAAGCATTGTCCGATAAAAAAAATATGTACCTACTACTCCCTGTCTCTCGCCCCACACTCCCTGTATCTCGCCCTACACTCCCTGTCTCTCGCCCTACACTCCTTGTCTCTCACCCCACACAGCCTGTCTCTCACCCCACACTCCCTGGTTCTCGCCACACGTTCCAATGTTTCTAGTTTACAAAATGTCGTGGACCGTTAAACAGTGAAAAGATATCTCCATTTGCCTAAAGTCTTCTTTCTTTCTTTTTCTTCTTTCTGTTGGTTGGTTGGTTGGTTGGTTGGTTGGTTGGTTGGTTGGTTGGTTGGTTGGTTGGTTGGTTGGTTGGTTGGTTGGTTGGTTGGTTGGTTGGTTGGTTGGTTGGTTCGTTCGTTCGTTCGTGGGTTCGTGCGTTCGTTTGATTTTTTTCTTTGCTGATCACTCACACAGACAAACTGCAGCTTGCGGCGTGATGCCAATACGTCTACATGTCACTGTAAAATGATTAACAAGAAACGAGTAAACAGTTAAAAACAAAGTTGACTGAAGAAGGACGGGAGGAGAAGAGCGGAGACGAGGACTGAGACTCCACTCAGAAAGAGAACAACAGCCCAATGCCCGTGGCCCGCACGTGCAGATGCCCGGTAGGTATGGTGGTCACGACCCGCCTGGACAAAGAGGCGGTCACCAGCATGCACTGGCTCCAGCTGCGTGAGAGGGTCACGTGTTGTTAGGCTCTACAACTTATTCTTTACGAGGGGAGGTGGAGGCGGGTATACGGGAGAGCTTTTGCGTGCATGTGTGTCTGTGCATGTCTGTGTGTTGGTCTGCGTATGCGCGTGTATTTTACTTAGGCATCAGGGAGGGTTTTTTGTGCAGTCTTCTCTAACCCAAACCCCTCTTATGGTTATTCCGCCATTCGCTTCCCGCTGTTATCACTGCAGTTTGCTTCAGTCGGAGATTCTGCTGTGGGTCCGGACTACGTATTCATCTGCCAGATTTCTCGATCACGTGGTGTGCAGGCAGGTGTATGCATATAAACCATACATTTATGGCACTGACCCTTCCCTGAAAAGGAAAGGTCAACATCAGACTTCTCCCCCACGTCTCGCACCCTTCAGTAACATCATCCACCCCCCACCCCCCACCCCCCGTGCATAGCACCCAGAATCAGTTTAAACCCTAGCATTAGCGGACAATGTTGTACTTTCTTCATCCTGGCTGTCCGCTAATGAAAATGTAAAATTAAGGAGCATGTCTATCATCCGTTGGGGGTGGGTGTGTGGGGGATGTCTAGAAGCATTCCATACCCAACGTGTCATATCGCATTATACCAAACCAAACTGTATTATTCTATGGTATACCATAAAGATGGTTTTAGTCAAAGGAAGGTGGTTACAGACGTCAATAAATTATAATTATTCATTAATTACCCTATCAATTACTCTAAGCACCGGACACACTAAAATCAAAAGCGACAGCGACAATTGAAAGAAAGAAAGAAAGAAAGACCTTAAACACAGCTCTCTCTCTCTCTCTCGCACGCACAGAGGCACTCGCACGCACACAGTTGTGATGAAGAAATGACCTCTGCTTTATTTTTCTTTCCCCCCCCCCCTCACGAACGTATCGCATCATCTCTACCGTCCCCATATCAAGGGGGTTGATCTCACATTGCTTGCAACAAAGTGATCCAGGAGGGCATTAGTAGAAAAAGATGTGTGGGACAGGCAGGGTGACAGACAAAGGTTACTGGTCAGGACATGTGTGTGCGTGCGTCTGATCATAGTTGTTTTGGCCGACGGTTTCAGAGCGCTGAGGAGACAGCCTGTCTGGAAAGACATATTCTCAGGTTACCTTGGGCTCGAGAGGGGGGCGAAGAGGGGCTCGCGGGCAGGCATGGGGGGAGTGTATTTACAGTGAATGCACCTCACCGTCTATCGTGTGGTCACCGTCCTTCGCTCATTCTCTATCGGCAGCGACTCAGTGCCAGAAGACGTCCATCACAGCGCAGGACACTCCAGACATACTGCAGCGACGTCGCTGAGTCCAGGGGTCAGCTTTGTCGTCAGTGACCTTTGTGCGGAGGGTCAAGGGTCAGGTTTACAGTAGGGCTTCTTCATGTTTAAAATCCTCTCAATCAGCTGGCTCCGTCGCTTTTTTTATTATTGCTCTTTCATATCCTTTGTTTCATACTGATGCCCACGCGGACAATGTGTCGCTACTAGAGGTGGGTACCAGCACAAAAAGCTGTACAGCAGTACGGTATTTCACTGCCATACCTGTATTTTATACCGGGCGTACAGGCAAGCAGGGTTAATTCAAAAACAACTTCGTCGACTATACACATTTAAACGCGCGAGCATCTGCTGGAATTTTCGGCCGTGCTTGTGAGTTTGTTCGCAGCGCGTGAGAGAGAGAATCGGAAACTAAAGTTGACATGGAATAAACAGATAAATTGAAGGTCGACCAAATAATAAATGTAAATAAATAAACGAGCAATCACAACAACGAACAAATAATAAAGATAAACACGCAACAACATGAAAAGGAGTTTAATGGTTGTTGGGAAGTTTACGAAATCCTTGAAATCAGCATAGTTACTTTTGAATGAAAAATTTGATGTTCTGTCTCCAGGTCAGAAAACATTAAGGAAACGTGTTGAGCGAAATTCTTAACATGGCAGGCTGCCTCCTATATATAACGCATGCTGGTAAGTACTTCAAAATTTAGTTGAATTAATTGTAACTGCATAGTTGCTATAAGTGTTTCAGAGAACTCTTTAAATTTTCTTTGCTAAGGATTTATATTTAATACATGTAGTGTTATTATGAACTTGACTATGTCGCTTGGGGAATACCGAAAAGAAGACCTACATACCGCGTCGGTATTTCCTGGTATTCTGTGTTCACTGTCACCTCTAGGCGTCTCCTCTTGCCGCTTGTCTGAGTCAGTCAGTACCTCTTTGCCCTCGTCTCTCTCTCTCACTTCCCTGTTTATGAAAACTGTCAACTGCGTAATAGACCCTATAAGCAGCTTTTTTCTTCCTGTTTTCAAATTCAGTATTTGATACAGGATCTGTAGAATCCTCTCGTCATCAGTTCTATTCGGATGAGTGTCAGCGCCTGTCTAAATTCCCTCCGTGAAGGTTGATGGATGTGTACAATCCGTTTACGTAACGAGAAATTCCCACAAAATTCTCGCAGGGACTGCTCAGTGTGCAAAGAAAAATCTCTCAAAAGTCTCTTCTATGAAAATGAGTACAGTGACGCGAAGGCCGAAGACACGGACAGGCCTGTGACAACGATCACAAAGTGAAAAAAATCTTTTAAGATCAGACACGTAAGTGACGTCCTAAAAAGTACCAGCCAGATGCATATAATATCGACAGCAGGGATGCGACCATAATTTTCACTACCCCGATGGGCTAGTAACTTCTGAAATTCGCTAGTCCACTGAAACTTCCACTGTCATAGATTGGGGATAGGTGTTGTTTGTCTTTGTTTGTTTGTTTTTTTATAACTACAACAGTCGGCATGAAATAAAATAAAAATCGATAAGACGACGGGATAGTGATCTATGATTTTGAATGGCCTGGTGGTCTCGGAGTAGTGTATTATCACATGCTAATCTATAATATGGTGGGATTTACAAAAAAATCATGTTGGTTGGCTTCTTTTCTGTAACCTTTAAACTGTGATATTCTTTGCGGTGCTAATCCTGGTCATCAGTAGTTTCATTTGTTTTCATTTTTAGGCCAGTGTGGAGTAGTTTTGTTCAGTTATTATTGAAAGTTTCACCTTCTTGCCATCTAGCACTGAAACGTAAAGACTCTCTTTCTCTCTCTCTCTCTCTCTCTCTCTCTCTCTGCCTGTATGAAAGAAAGAAGGAAAGAGAGACGGAAGCAGGATGTAGAGTCGATCAAACTGCAAGTGAGCTGTGTTTATTGACTACTATGACACCAGCTGGTGTCAGATTTCTTGCCTGCAAACATCCCGTCATCTGACTGCTTTCCATACACGAGTGCGTTCTGTCAGGTAAACAGATCCCAGTGACAGCAACAGATGCAGGTATTGACTGCTGACCTGGCAACAGGTGACGTAATTTAACACACTTGGTCCTGTGTTAACACGGGCAAGGGACACGAGTTTTGACTCGCTTACTCACGCGCCTACTCAGCCAGTCATGATTCAACCGGAAAAAATCCCAACAGTAAAAAGGCATTGACAAGAAAAGTGCAGAAAACAAAACAAGTAACAAGAAAATAAACCGCACACAAGCAAGCGAAAACAAAACAATCACAGACAAGCAAACAGCATAAGCACGTTATCATTAGCTCACCAAGCACATAGAGTTGCTCAGTTTTAAAAATAGCATTCGCTGGCTTATCAGTAAAGGACTTCGATGTCATCCTGCTCTCTGCCCTTGTACTGAGTCTGAAGGTGCCGAGAGATGACCTGCCGAGAACACCACCCAATGGTCAAGCCCTCTGCAAGCTGGGTGTGGCGCACATAAGCCTTGAAGCTTTGGGTAGACTATATGACGCCTAATGAGAAATACTGACTAAATTCGTTTTCCTTGTATTGTTTTGTATTAAAATGTGTGTCTTGTGGCATGCTGTTGTACCACCCGAGACAGTTTTTCGGGCCTTTTTTTGTACTTAGTCCTACCTGCAACAAACCAGTCTTGTTCAAGTGTGGTTTTGGTGACATCTGCTGGCAGTCAAATATATATATATATATAGAGAGAGGTGGGGCTTTTTTTTTGGGGGGGGGTGCTTTTTTGTGAGAGTGCAGCTATACTTCTCGATCAAAAGATCTTTATTTCCGGAGTTCTTTTTTCTATTGATGTTAACAGCTTCGATTTGGGGATCCATATTATTATTGACGGTGTTTTTCGGCAGCAATCACATTCACTACACAACACTGTGCGCTAACGCAGAGCTGAAACAGTCACATTCACTACACTATGCCGTGCGCTAACCTAGAGCCGAAACACATTTTGTCCTGTTGGTTACCTCAGTGTCTTGGTCGGGTTGCCTCATTTTCCGGGATAGATTTGCCGTCGACTTGGCATCTTCTTCGCACAAGTAACGGTACAGATATAATGAGATAAGCAGGCCAAAAGGGGTCCTATGACAACTGTACTAAGCCCCTAAAGAGAAGACAACCGTTATGCTTACAGCCAGACACTGTTATGCCAGTTGCGGAAGGGCAAATACAAGCATTTAAGCTGCCCAGGGCTGGCTTGCACGAGCGTTCTTATCTCCTGTTCAAACGCAAAGTTGTACGTAAAATATACATGGTGAATGGCCCTTACGACTACTTTTACGACCAACAATGCAGATACAAAGGTTCATACAAGCCAGACCAGGGCTGACATGTGTAAGGGTTCCTCGTTCATGAGTGCAGTCATGAGTTCACCCTGTGCATTTTATGTACACCTTTACGTATGAACAGGAGATACGAAAAGTCTTGCAAGCCAGCCCTGGGTCGGGTGCATGATGTTCACGTCTCCTATCCACCCGAATTGTTATACATAAAAAATACCCAGTCTAAGCAGGCTATCAGAGTGATCCTATGACCGGAAAGGGAGACAAACACTACTCCAACCCATTTCAATGTACTCTTGACAAGACTGCATTCTGCGTCATTATTCTCTTTTCTGCATTGCGCCATACTCTCATTCCTAAATCGATTTACTCATTTGGTCAAATTGATACTTTTACTTGAGAATTCAAAGACATCTGTTAGTTTGTCGGGACTTTAAAAACCTATACACCTGCGTACCTTTATTTGCAACGGATAATGCACACATTTTAAAAGGGACTACTCAGCATCTGTTAAAACAGGGATTGTATAGGTAGTCCACACGATTTTGCGCCACTTTTGCTTCTCCCAGGGAAATGCATTCTAATAACCATAAAATAATGAGCCAGTACAAAAATACATACAAGCAGAACGCGAAAAAAGTGGGCTGCGTATAGAAATACCCGAGACCAGGCTTGCAAGAAACGTTGTCCGACAAAACAACAATCCTGAAAACTTTAAACACTTTATTGCAAAGTGAATGGGGGATGGTTTTAGTGTTCGCTCGCAGACAGCTGATGAAGAAGGCCCATTATTTTGAAAACGTTAGATACCCTATGGCCCGGAGTTTTTCTTTCACGCAGCTCCACTGTCATCTTTTATTTCTTTCCGTTTTCTCACTTGGACGCCGGGTGCTTTAGAGGTCTCGGAACAGCACTGGCAGCTCAAGAAAAGAACAGTGGGGCCGATTTACCTAATGTCGTTTGACACTTCCATCGTTTTTCCTGCGACAAATTAAAAAGAAACTTTTGTCTTTGTTCGGTTTGAATTGTCTCTACTCGACACGATGCAGAGCATTTGATCAGCTTGGGATCCTACACGGCAGCTACAGCTATTGTTTTCTGTACCATAAGGACTATTTGCGAGTTGAAGAGGAAATATATCCGGTTTGCAACCTGTCATGAAAAGCACACAAGCCAAGACAAATAAGAAGTTTGGCCTTCTTCACATGACACTAAAGCCACGGCCTTGTCCAAAGTAGGATGTCGGAATTCTGCGAAACATCTCCATTGTTTCGTCAGAGGTGGGCGCGATCGTGAAGGAGAAAAACGCATTTTATGTTTTCAAAAAAGTCTCCAAGTGATTTTTAAAAAAGTCTTCAAGCGAGGCGTTTGCGGACTGCATTCAGAACTGTGTGGATTCAGACTGAACTGCGGACTCCGGCCGCTAGAAGACGTGGGGTGAGGGTGGGAGAACAAGAAAAGGGAACACCGCACCTCGTTTCTTTGAACTGCTGGCCTCAGAGGCACTACAAAGACGCGAAAGGTTACAAAAGGTTGCAAAGAAAAACAGCGAGAGGCTGGGAGAAGAGAAGACGGCGTTGGTCATGCCGCTTGTTTTTCTGATCGATAGCTTGAGGACAGTTAAACCCCAGTGCCAATGATTGGCAGAAGACCCGGCCAGGATCAAAGGAAAGCAGAAAAAGTCTTTTTTCTGTTCGTCACTGTCTGACGCAATTATGGGGAAGGGGGCAAACAGAAGCATCTCTCTCTTTCTTCTTCGCTCTCTCTCTCTCTCCCCCCACACTTCTATACGACGCAAGCATCCATCCGTAAATGACCACAGATACAGAGTGTTGAAACCTTTCTCTCCCTTCCACCATCTCCCTCCCATTCTCTTTCTCTTTTCCTGTCTCGTTCTGTAAAAGAACCGTAGGAACAACGTTCGTGTCTTTAGGCAAGTATGCTTTTCGCACAGATCACGTGTCAAAGGCTTTAAACTTCTGCCTGGTCTAACAGGCGTTCTTTGAACAACGGTCGGGTTTTAATGCAACGTCCTCCGCTTCGCAGGAATGTATTTCGCGACCTGAATATCACACGGCCTTTCTTCTAATTTTTTCTAATTTTATTTTTATCATTATTTTTAGTATTGCAAAACAAACTTCTGAGCCAAATATTTACTTGAAACGAAGAATACAGCTGATTCCTCGCCGACTCGACAGAAGTGCTTGCAGAGAAACATCGGAGGATGTTTGATTTTGTCTGTTGTGGAAGAGCTAGTATGTCTTGGGCAGCTGTGTTCACGTGCGAACCAGACCGCGGCTCCACATCATTTACGGACAGACTAATTGCAAGTAAAAGCAAGTTACCGCGACGTGGACGACACACTTACAGACTGGCGGTGCTGTCTGGCCTCTTTCACGATCTGGACTGGCTGTGAGAAGCATATTTCCCCCTCCCCCCAATGGGAGATACAGGAACAAGCCGTGGATAAAATTAAAGAGGACTCGAAGATGATCCCTCTTTGAGTGTTCCGGGGATGAGGTGAGGGGCTGAGAGAGTTTATATGTTTGGGTGTGGTTTGTGTATGTGTCTGTCTTTGCGTCTGTGCGTACGTTTATATATATATATGTATGGGGGGCGGAATGGTGGTGGATGTTTTCAAATGTTCGTGTTGTTCATATCTTCGAATGGTTGCCGGAAGAGTCGGCTGTGTCTTTTTGTCTGTTACTGTCGGGGTGTCCTTTCAACAGGTACACTAAACCGTTCTGATTTCCAGAACTCGCTCAAACGTCCATTGGCGACAACTTTGGTGAAGACCAGATTTTACTGCGAAAGATGGAGAGGCAACGACAAGAATCTCACAGATTTTACTACGAGAGATGGAGAAGCAGCGACAAGAATCTCACAGATTTTACTGCGAGAGATGGAGAAGCAGCAACAGGAATCTCACAGACTTCGTCTCTCCTGAAGACCTTTTCAGGCAAGGACGACAACACGACAGCGAGGCTTTAATTCTTACGTTGCGTTTCTGCGAGGCCAAGGAAGGTTTTCTGCACAGACAAAGAAAGTATTGAGTTACTGTCACTGTCTTATGTCTGTTTACAGAAACAGTTTCTCATCGGTCGTCAAAATAATAACAAAAACGAGGAAAACGCTCGCGTGCTGCTGACGACGGCGCAGATGAAGAGAGCTTAAGTCTGTGACATTTGTCCTGATGCCGTTATATATGCTGGCAGAAATTTTTCTGGGTTCAAAGACTTTCTGTTGTGAAGACAAACATGAAGGTTATGTTTTTAGCTCAAGAATAGCAGCAAACAATCCTTGCTGTCTGAACGTCTAGGACGGATTGCTTCAATCAATGCAGAAGGTGACACGTATTATTATTATTATTATTATTATTATTATTATTATTATTATTATTATTATTTATATTAAGAAGCTATGCGCATTGATAATATAATCGACGAGAATAAAGTTTCTAATTTTCGTGGCCAGCACTTGCGAACGGCGACCTCGGAGTGTTTCAGTTCGCCTGCCGAGTGATTACAAGAATGACAAAAATAAACAAGTGTCATGCAGACCAACACAATTTCGCGTATGTGAAAATTATATATACTTTTGGAAGCTGAAAGAGAATCAAGTATTAAATTTACATAAATAATAACTAGAACAGGTGAGATGAGCAGTGATGTGGTTTGAAAGAAACTGAAAGAAATTTTGGCGAAAGAAAACTGCATGGATAGACCATGGGGAACAGTTTTCCCGCCAGCATTCCTTCGAACCCAGTGCTGCTTCACAGGACGGATTTTTTTTCTAGTTCCACTCCCTGTTCTTGGCTTCAACAGAAACTGACTTCACTGAGGGCTTCCCGGGGTCACGGGTCACGGGTCAGTCCTGAACGAGATTTGGTGACTGCACAGACCTGTGATAAGGGTCAGCTGTGTAACAATGTTTACAACTTTTTTCTTCCTTTTTTTCTCTGCGCCCTCAGCCACATGACAATGCCCCTTATAACCCTGGTTTCCCTCATCGCGTTTTCTTGTTCAGCGACTGCAGACCAGCATTAAGCCGATGAAAATAGTGCCCAGATCATTGGTCAATCTCCGGCACCTCTGAAGTCGAGTTGTGACCTTTGAAATAAGATTTGCACCTGTAGCCCGCCTTTCCCACGGGCTCTTGTGTTTTCAGAGCGGCGTGACACTTCTTAAGAACTGAATCTTTTTTCCACCTCTTTAGTGGCGAGAGTAAGGGGATCTAACTTTTTACTGAAATCAACGACCGCTTGAAATCACCAGAGCACTTTAGAGACACAGAGGACGTGGCCCTTGGCACCTGAATGTAGTTAATGACCTCAAATCGACACTGTCCAAACTAAGACCGTCAATAAAGGGACTTGAAGTTTTCTGTGAAGCTGTAAGCAGACGGTCGGGGCAAATGGGAGGAGGGTAGAGACCGGGAGGGGCTTTATAATGTTTCTCGTTTTGTTTCCAAACTTTATTCTCAAGGTGTTCAAAACAACAAGATTAATATTCCTGTATTATGGTGTTTTCCTCGCGCCCAAAACCCGTCCCTCTTTTTCTTCTCCTCTCTTCTCGAGAGCTCCCATTCTGGGTACTCTCCCTTTAGTAACAACATTACAGGCTTGACCAACGAAAACCTGACACCCATCGCTACCAAACTGACATTTCCGCTTACTGTTTTTTCTCATTTCTCTAACTTGTTACATTTTTCAGCGCTACTTTGGCCATTTTTTCTTTTAAAATGTTTTGCCCCTTTTGTCATGCATATATGATTTCATCAAAATGGAACGTGGGAAGGCAATAGCTTGCGTGGGTTTATTTTCGCACGCGGTGCATTGTCATGCTTCCTCCCCGACAATTAAGCATTTATTTCATGATACAGACCATTGAATTACGTATATGGCGTCATGGGTGACCGTTCAGTGAAAGGGCAATACCATTTGTTTGACTGCAATACACCAGGCAGTATTCTGAAAGGCTACACCTCGTGGCCTTTATGCACCAAAGCAGACAATAAACACCTGCAGGGTCAAACGTACTCTTGTGACCACGTGCGCAGTAGAAAACCTGAACCGAATCACTGGTTTTCTTAGGAGGAAGGCACACATGTGCGTCCATGAATAAGGCAATAACTTTATCGGAAAATCAATATGTGTAAATAAACCATTGTGAAAATACCTTTTTTTCATAGCAATATATATATATATATCTTCGACTTTATTTTTTTCTTCCTTTGCAGAGAGTTTGCGAATGCAACTTGGTTTTAACCCAATCGTCAGCAACCTCTGCCACGTTTGGGAGGGCTGGCGTATTGCGACAACACAGCAAACTAGCAGAAATCGTCTGGACATATAAATATTTTTTTCTGTGCTCTGGCGCTGGGAAAAACCGACGCGTTGCAGTTAATGAAAGGCAAACTGCCCTACCGCGATTGCGGGGAGGGAAATTACTTTAAACGCATGATAAATATAACTTGCCATTCTTGTCGTTAATGCTGAGCGGGTTTGTGCTTTAGAACTGAAGGGAGTTTTAAGATTTTGATCATTTATTTCTGTTTTCTATTGGCGTTTTCTTTTTATGCTGGATTTTTTTTTGGGGGGGCGGGTAGGGAGGAAAGGAGACGTGGCGATGGATTTTCGAAAATCTTCGTCAAAGACTAAGTAGCGAGCTGTCGCCTGACGACCCTGACTGCAGTTACCCCAAATCTTACACCTCTTTTGTGAAAAGAAAAATAGCGCTCGCTCTTCTCCTAACGAGATGTGACTGCAGGCCTCAGGGTGTGGGGGGTGGGCCCCGGTCACACAAGCCGGCGACACCGACAGCCATCGTGTTGGAAAGGGCATGGCGACAGAAGGCAGCCCGCCTTGAGAAAAGCTTTGCAACATGTTGCGACTTGAATCATGCCGTTCAGTGCACAGGAGACACTGCCTCTCAGATGATAAAACATGCAAAACTTGCACAGGTGGACGCACGTAATCACACACCCACGCACGCCCAAGTGTGTAGCACGCAGAGTAAAGACAACTTTTTAAAAAAAAAACTGCTTTGCATCTTCACTTAACTCTGCGTTACGACCGTAGAATCTTGCGCATATTCCTGTCGTTGTCGTTTGGTGTGAGCTCGCCTTTAGATTTACCGCCTCATATATTTTTCTTCCAGTTTTCTGCATAACTGGTCTGCGTGAAAGTTCAAAAGGAGAGAGAACGGGTGCCTTCTTTTCAATCGTATAGTGTGTGTATGAGAGCGTGAGACACTGCTACGATCTGCCGGGTCACGCACTTAACTGCTGGCATTTTGTTTTCATTCACGTAGTTTTCTCTTGCATTTGCTCTTGTGGTCGTCTTTACCCCGCTATCACCATTTCTATTTGATCCCAAAGCCCCCCCCCCACTCTCTCTTTCTCTCTCTCGTTCGCTCAGCAGTTTCACACTGATATGTACTGACACGTTTAAAGCTGTAAGGGTGAGGCATTCAGAGATGGAAGAAAATAGTTCAAGACATAAATATTTTTATTTTTCCTTTGTAGGTAGGAACTGTACCTTCCTTTCTTCCTTATCCCCTGTCACTCCTTCCTTTCTCTCAGCAATCCCAGTAAAAAATGTTGATATGTCTCAGCTAGTCTCTCCTCTCCGCAGACATTCAGTGCTTATGTCGGCACTGTCACCGTCTATATTGCCCTGCTGGGTAAAGCTGACGTCTGGCACCAACCAAATGTCGGCCAGCTTTATGTGTTTGTGATGTCCCATTCCACTTTCTTTGCTTTCACGAAACTCTATAAACATCTCGAACTTTTTCTTCTCCTGTCTGTCGGGAATTCAGTCTCCTTTATTCTATTTCTTTCCGTCAGAAGGTGAACGAGGGAAGAAAGGACGTCTGAATCCTTCCTGTTGTAGGTTATTATGTTAGGTTGTCTGTAGCGCTAGATCGCTGCACGATGTTTAGTTCTCTGTACTTCTGTGATCTGAGGTTCCTCTCTCTCTCTCTCTCTCTTCACCATTCTTCTGTTCCTAGCTCCAAGCAAATTAACGTTTATGGTAACGTTGACTGTCGTTACCCAGTCATGATCGATACAAGAGTCCATTCTTTCATGTCTTTTACTAAATTTGTTTTTTCTTTACCAAGATACAAGTCTTCTTTCAAAATGTATGATTTTGTTTAAGGTTTTAGTCCTTCAAAGGCGTCTCTCTCTCCTAGTTTTCATCAGTTTATTTTGAAAACTATTTCTCTGCTACACACACCTTAAGAGCAATCCTCTTTTCTCCACCCCGTAACGGGAAGGATGAAGAACTGCCGAGTTTAGAACAAAACTATATATAGGACCACAATCAGAAAGCTCACACCAGCTTGAATATTTAGCTATTGTTTGCGGGGCTGGCTTCTATTTTGGAGTTCTGGGATTTTCGGATATTTTTCACCACCGTGTCTAAAGTGAAAGTTTTTCTGTAGCTTTCCTTTAACAACTGCACCTTCTGTGTGGACAGATACAGCAACTGGAAATGCATCATCAGAGTCATCGCCATCACCATCAGTGGTACATGTATCATCATCTCCATCATAATCCTTTTTCACACCACCACCACCACCTCCTCCACCACCTCCTACTCCTCCTCCTCCTCTTTTCCCGCCGCTGTCACCTGCAGTCTGCAGATCTTTCCCTCTGAAGGTATGATTTTGTTTCCTGTCTCCGACAGTTTCGGACACAAGGGCCAGGTCACAGGAGACGTCCACCCGACACAAAAACAGTCGATGGGCCGGTGTCCACATCCCGCGCACCCCGGATGACCCCCATCATGAGAAAAGAAGGAAAGGAAGGGGGTCGTGGCAGTAGAACCGAGGTTTCTTTTTTACCCTTTTTTTCCTCGCTGCCCTCTGGCTTTTAAGACTTTTCCTCTGTACCCCACCCCCACCCCATTCCCCATCGCACAAGCTGTCCGTTCTACTTTCCCACACGACCCTGGCCCTTAGACGGCGTTAGTATTTTGGGATGGCGGGGGGAGGGGAGGGGAGGAAGGTGAAGGCCATTGGACGCGTCATAACCTTTTTGGATCAGAGGTCACTCCATGTCCGCGGGTTCTGCGGAAAGTGAGGCAGTGCAGTGCATCAGCGAAAAGACCGCGTTGTGACGCACTGAGCTAAACGACGTTATCAATAGCCAGGGCGAGTTTTATGGACCTTGGGGTTGGAGCAAAGATAGGCAATGACGTCAGGGACCCTAGCTTTGACTGTAGTTCTCTCGTCATCTCGTCGCCTCGCTGTCGACCCCAGAGGCTACAAGGCACAAGCTGGCCTCTGAACAGACCCAACAGGGTTGGTTTTAGGTGCTCAACGTCTCGCCGCAAATTGGGTGCATAGTAGGACCTAACGTGTTGCTTGAGACAAGTTTACGTGCTGCCACATGTGGCACTGCTGTCGCAACACGGGCTTCAATCCCATCCAGTCACATTATACTGACACCGGGCCAACCAGCCCTAGTACTGTTCCGTTTACTGCCAGGAGTCTGGCAGGGCAGCTACAAACTGACAATTTTTATGTCTTGGGTATGACTCCTGGGGTTCGAACCACCGAGCACCCGTCCTGAGGAAAATAAAAAAAACTGATCTAGTTCTGTTGCTGTGACAACGGGAACTTGCCTACTCTCCTACAGATATTTTAGGAAAGATCTTCAGGTCACTTAAAAACAAAATAAAACCCCCATCTGCTTTTACAAATTGTGTGGTACCTATGTCTTGCTCAGTTACCGAACATAACAACAATTCACTGATAAGCCTTGCACTCGATCTGAAGGATTTCTGGGGCCAAGCAGTGAATGCTGTGGGTCATGAACACAGCTTCTGGGTTGTCACTCTTATTACACCTTGGAATTTTTTTGTGCATTTTTCTCTACCCTTCCTTTTCTTTCTTCTTGTGACGAGCAGACACATGCATACACACACATAGGCTCACACGAACGCCATCAATGTGACAGTATTTTGAATGAACTGAAAATATCGCTGTAAATGTTTAGAGGGGAAAATAATCTACTTTACTACGTAGGATGTGGGTGCGTCTATGCGAATGTGTTTGGGGAGATTCGGGATGGGATGAAGATAGGTTAAGCAAAATTAGCTTTCAATTTAACAAGTGTCCGAAACAGCCACAAAGGGATGTCGAAAATCCAGTTGTGGTGAAAGGAATCAATGCTGAAAAACGCGCGCCACGGACAGAGCATGTCAGAACGAGCCCTAGAGAGAGGCCCGTCGAAAACAGACGGGGTGCGGTGGGGGAGGTGGGAGGAGCACAAAACGTGGATAAGCAATAATTACAGAAGCATGATGTCGGGATGAAGAGGCAACTCCAGCTGTTCTGAGGGAGCGAGCTAGGGGGAGGAAGTTGGTGATAAAAGTAGCCACGGACAGGTGGATGATGGTGAGATAGCAAGACAAGGTCACCATTTGATGACTCGCACGCATAATGCCAAGACAAAAGGACAGGTCACGGGACTTCGTTCCAGAGGTCGCGTAATTTTTATTAATAGCCACCAGGCGCTGCTCTTAGGTTCGTTGAGACACGTTTGCATGACTGCACGCCACGATACTTTTTCTTCGTTTTATCGCAACTCCTTATCTCTGCCTCGTCGAGGCTACAGGGACAGACCCGACGACCTACTTGTCCTAAGCGGGCCAAGCCCCCACCCTCCGCCTGCACTCAACGTTGGATAACGCATACCATACAGTTCCCTCGACCGCTCACCATCGTCTCACCACTTGACCCGATTAGGCGTCAGCGCCCCCTAGCGCCATGGGGACCGAACGCTCCAGCAGTGACGTCCGTGGGGTAAACAAGCGAAAACATGTCAAGGGCGGGTCGTTTGGGTCACCGGCTTAAACTGCGACGTGCTGACGACTCGTGGTACATTTTACAAAACGGGGCCGCGCAGATAACATTGCAAGGCGATGATGATGAATCTCACGGGTTTAAAAAAAAAAGTTTTTGAAACTGTGTCATCACGGGACCAAGTGTCGGACCCCTGCTGAGGTAAAAGAGTTCGGTCGCTTGTTTTTTGTTGGTCATCCTCCATGACGTCGGACGTTCAAGGGAGGTATGAGTAGATGGGTGGGTGGATGACGGTAAGGAGTGACATGGGCCAACCGTCTGAAGAGGAATGTTCAAATGCTGCAGTAAACAACTGTCTAAAGAAACGGGCGTATCTTTGCGTAAGGTGTGTTAGTCACAAGCACGAACCACTTTGATGATAAAGTGTTTGCGACTTTAACGACAGTTATGTTACAAAGTGCTTTTGAACTGAATAAGAGCATTCATAAGAACCGAATCTTAAACTCATCGTGCACTCATTCCCCAGCAGGCGCGCGCACACACACACACAGGTAAGCTACCCCCCCCCTGCCCCCCAGACAAGGCAGAATGAAATGTATTATGGAAGAAAGAGAAAAGATAGGTTTTCAGAGAACTTTTAAAAGAACACAGCGTATGCAGTTTGCAGATGGAGAGAGACGGGGTGTTCCAGGTCAGTGGACCGAACACGGGAAAAAGACCCACAAGGCCCTGAGCTTGGTGCGATGAATACGAAGAAAGACGAGGTTTGAAGAAGAACGGAGATTGCGAGAGCATGTATAGATCTTTAGCGAGTTGAATAGGTAGATGGGAGCAGAGAACGGCAAACAGCCCTTTGGAACACACTGTTATCCCCTGCATACTTTCAATATTGATACAAACAACATTTTATGACTGCTGTTATGGCCATTCGCTATTTTTTGTTTTAAAAAGGCAGGGTTGATCGCGACATCTTTCAGCGTCGGCAGCGACCTTGCGCTTGGTAAACTTACACCATAATGTGCCTTCATTTGCCAAACAAATATTTGTATCAGCCATGGGGCCATGCCTGGGTACGGGGTAGGCCTATGTCCTGTTCGCTTCCGTTCCGAGTGACCTCAGCCACAGTCTCACGAACACCGTGTCCTTGAAGAGTGCGTGTATGTGCACGCGCTCGCTCGCTGTGTGGTCATTCGTCGCTGATCTTTCAGTTTCGTGCGGTGTCCGTCTCACTGCATGCCTGTGCGAATATCTAAACTTATGCATGTGCAAATCCGCTTGCAAAAAGGCATGTCTTCTTTGACAGGTTAATGGCAACAAATAATCCAGATACAAACTGAAAAAGGTCAAATTTTTACATCTCCAGGACGTGTGAAAAATATCCATCCTCGAGATTTCAGATATGAAAATATAAACACAATTTAAACCCCGATCTTGTAGGAATCAACAAATATATTTTACTGTAAGCTCCCTTGTTCTTACCTGGTGAATCCTGCGATAAACAAGGTCATTTCGGGGAAACTTTAGCATAAAATATGTTGCAGTAAAATCCGGAGACAACATAATCTGACGTGCTGTATAAATTACTGAAAGGTTTTAAACAACAATCAGACCAATTTTTTTTAAAGCAGTATTGATATGAAAACAATTGGATGCACACGATCAGAACACTTGGATGATGCATTGATGAATTGATCCTATTGCTCCACAACACGCCCCGATATGGATGCAGTATACTAGCAGGCGCTCGGGCATTTACACACGCACAGCAATGATTAAGCTTATGAATGTCTGACTTGGACATACGGCTGTCATATGATCATTCCAGCCATCAGGAGCATTTTTACACTCCTGGAATTTCAGTTCCTAATATGGCAGAGGGCATAACTGCGGCGGAACCGTGGGTTCACTTGGCCCTTTCTGGCACCCCTCTCTGTTTCTACAGTTTCCCAGGATGACGTTCTCAAAACCATTTGCTCCATGTCTCATAATACGTCCGAGCTCGACCCTCTGCTAGCCTCTCTGTTCTCGGTGTGTCTTCTCCAACGCCTTCCGGTCAGCATGACAGTATTAACATTTCTCTGGCTACTGAATCTGTTCCTAGCATTTCAAAACTCTGCCGTCGTCCGCCCGCTTTAAAAAAAAAAACCCACGATCTCAATGGACTTGAGAATTATCCTTCTCTTTCCAACCTCTCCAAGGTCTTAGAAAAAAATCTTCAACCAGCTGAACCCTCATGTCATAACCTTAATCTCAGTCCTTAACAAACAAACTTAAAACTTGTTTGGAATCAGTGACACTGCTCTCTTATTGTTCAACTCGCACCTTGCCAACAGACTGTATCAGCGACTTCCAACCCGACGCCGTCCATTCGTCCTGCGGAGTTCAAAGTTTCGTCCCGGGACCCGTTCTTTTCATCCTGCACACCTCTCCGTTGTCTACCAAAATCAGCTTTCATCACGTTCAACACTTCTGTCCTGACGACAATCAGCTTCTAGACAGCGACACACCTGACAACATACAAATGCTTCTGACTCTCACATAGGGCTGCTACAAGGATATTTAAAACTGGCTGACGCACCACAAACTTCAACGTAACAAGCACAAGACCTAAGCCAATCTCACTGGCACGCACCAAAACCTCGCTCAGCGTCCTTCCACTCTTTCTCTTCCTCTTGACGCCATCATTTCTCTCTGTTTTTGGCCAAGAAGATGTCATTTTCAACAGTACTCTGTCCATGCATAACTTGGTCTTTCGCACTGGTGTAAGGGCTGCTACATTCATCTGTCATACTAGTCTGATCCCAAAAGACCTCTCTATTGATGCCACCTCTAAGCTCATGTCCTCGATCGTCATGTCTCGCATCGATTACTCTTCTCTCTGGCATTCTCGACTCCACCATCTCTGTTCTACAGAATGTACAGACCAGCGCAGCTCACCTCGCTCTAAAGACAAAGAAAAGTGATCATATCAGCCATCTTCTTCCTTCCCTCCACTGGCTTCCTGTCTCAAAGTTGTCGTTCTTTGCAATAAATGTCTCAATGACTGCTCCCACTACCGAGCCAACTCGCTTCCTATCTACACGCCCGCTCTCGGTCTCCGTTCCTCTTCAAACTCCCTTTGTCTTCACACTCCTCGCACCATGCTCAGCCCCTCTGATCTGCAATTTTTGTCTTTGGTCCACTGACCTCGTACAGCCTGCCTCTCTCCACCTGAAAGCTGCCAGCACTCTCTTCTTTTGAAGTCTTCTAGAAGCCGATGTTCTCTCTCTCTCCCGTAACACATTTCATCCTGCCCTGCCTGCGCCCAGTCAATATGGGTTGATGTGCGTGCGTATGTTTAGTACTGCGTGTGCGCCTGCGGGAGAATGTGTGGACTTTAAATAATTTTGTAAGATTTGGCACATTATAAATATTATTATTATTACTACAGGAAGATGCTATTTGTTCACACCAGTCAATATACTAACATCCACACAGTAACAACATTCATGCAGAAAATCTCATGTTTATCATTTCTTTCCACTTTAAAAATCTTTCATGCTATGCTCCAAGCAGAAATAGTACTTTCTTAGAACATAAATGTCTGTAAATGTCACTCCTTTCCTCATCATAAAAATAGCATGCAGGACGCTGAAGTGAAGGCCCCTGTTTCCACTGTTACACGCTCCCTTTCAGGCATACAACATCCAGAGACACGCTGATCAAGACACCAATTTCATGTTCAAGTGACACCAAAGCTCGCAACACTCGTCTCTCAGCTGATTTTATAAATTTCAAATTTACCCAATACCCTTTCACACTTCATTCACGTGTGTGCCAATACTGTGTCTGATCACATCTCATTTCACAGAACTTTCTTTCCACACAGACAGAAGTAAATCCATCAGTGCACAGAATGAAGTTAAGAGATCTGAACCAAAGGCATACATCTTTTTAACGAGGGGACGATGTCAAAATTAGGGAAAAATCCCACTAATATCTGAGAGGTTACTTCTGTACATGATATGCTGATAAACAGGGTTTACTTAGAGCCAAGGACAACCAAACTTCTGATGCAGTTTGACACTAATTACAAATAAAAGCCTGCACACCTATAAACCATATGCACAGAGGGTTTGGCTCAATGTGCAAAGGCATTTGACACTGCAAACCATTTTCGTCTGGCTAGGAATTTAAAGACAGCTGACGAGGACAAGTAATGTGACGCCAGATGAAAGCTAAAGTAGATCATGCAGTAAAGAATACCGACTTAAAAACCTCTATTCCATTTCCGTCAAGTGTACCTAAGCTGTTGCTTGTCGTCAGGGAGGTCTGGAGTAAGACTTAAAAAAAAATGAAAGCCCTCATGATGAACGGCTGGGAAGTTGGGGTTGGAAAGGGCGGTAAAGGATAAAAGGCTAAAAAAGAAAGAAAAAAGGGAAGGAAAAACATCAGTATGTAGTTTTGTTTCCAATGAAAAGGTTGCCCACCCCCCCTTTCATAAAATATTAACACACTATTTACAATAGGACTTGTTTGACAGATAGGAAACAGTGAAGACATTGACTGGTCATAACCCAAAAGGGAAATGCATCGAAAAAAATACCCCCCCCCCCCAAAAAAAAACCCCACGTCATGCTCACATGCCCCGTGCACACCTTGCCTGCATGCCCCATCCACACCCTGCACTCATGCTCCTCCTTATTGCAGTTCTTTACAAATAAAACAAGCCGGCAACAAGTCCGCCAATCACACTGGCATGCTACTCTGGCTTCTTCAGGGAGAGGTAGAGCTTCTTGTTCACATGAGTCTTGTCCGGGTTGATTCGCTTCAGCAGCTGGGCGATGGTGTGTGTCATCTGTTCGCTGCTCATGTTCAGCTTCTTGGAGCGGAACTTCTGTAGCAGGTCCTTGGTGGTCATGGGCTTGCGCTGCAGGTATCGCCGGATGGCCTCCTCTGTTATGCCATCGCTGCAACAGCACAGACGAAGGGCATGTCAGACACAGAACGTGTGCATACAATGCATTTGTGTATGCAGGACACTGTCAGTCGTGAAATGTATATACAATGCATGTAACACAATGCATGTCAGTCACAGAATGTATATACAATACAACAGTCACAGAATGTGTAAAACAAAATGTACAATGCATGTATACAATGCATGTCGGTCACAAAATTTGTATACAAAGCATGTCAGTCACAAAATCTGTGTATACAGATGATGTCTTTGCCTTCATCTGTTTCTGCCTTTATCTGTCTTTGTCTCTGTGTTTGCATTGTCCTGATGAAGGGATAATGCCCTGAAACTGTCGGCTGTCTGTGTTGTCTATTGTTTAATTTAGCTTGGCTCAGTTCCATTTTTGTTAACTTTAAATAAAAGTTGGGCTTCAGACCTGGAAGAGCCGCCTGCCGAAGGAAGCGGACTGTAACTTCGTGCTTTTTTTGGATTTGGACCTTCTGGTTCTGCTTTTCTCTTGACGCCTGAAACACAAGTTGGAACGAATGCTGTAAGGCAGACCTGGTGAGCAATCAGAAATAACTGGTGCGTTAAATACATATCTCACTCAAGCGCAGATGCAACATGGTTTCAGTCTGGCCAGCAAGATTTTCAGTTAGGCCTGTGGTAACATTTTGGAGTTATTTCCCACTGGCTAGCACAGAAAGAGGAAATGTGCACTCTCAGAGCTGGATAAAATTAATTCCATATGCTGACTGACACTGGAGTCGTATTATGACTATGACAAGAAACCCATCTCATGTTCTATCACAAAATAACTAGAATGCCTGCCTAGAATACCAGTCATTTACCTATATAGTAAATCAAAAACGATGGCATGACAACACCCAGCAACATATATACTTGTAATGCCATTCATGAACTGCAAGAAATAATATTAAAATATCCTGCCAATATGCTGCACAAAATTTGATTGCAAAGATTGGGAATCTCTGACACAATATGACCGGTATGTTTGTAAGACAATCTACTTTTACAATCTGTTGTGTCTACAAATAAATGACAGGCGACAAGCCATGAAAAGAGTCTACCTTTCAAATCTCATGTCTACAACTAAACAAATAATAACAAAACAAATAAATGATACAGGTGGCAAGCCTGGAAAAGAATCTACCTTTTGAATCTGTTGTATCTGCAAATAATGGGTTCTTCTCTCCCTTTTCACTCTGTGCCTTTTTCTTGTCCATCTTCTCTTTCTGCACAACCAATCACAGGAGGTTTATCATCAAAGCAGCAATCGATCACAAGGAGAAATATTTTTCTGTAAAAGAAGTGATGAGGGTTGGGTGACTGCTGCTTAACATCTAGGTGCTCATCAGGACGATGTTGCTGAGACAAGTTTTCGTGCTGCCAAATTGGGACTGCTGTCTCAACAAGCTTCAGTCCCACCCAGTCACATTATACTGACACCAGGTCAACCAGTCCTTGTACTGTTCCCTATAGTGCCAGCCATCTGCCAGGGCAACTACTAGATTGCCAATTTTTAAGTCTTAGGTACCACGCGGCCAGATCACAATCCACCAACCTCAAGCCTTGGAAATGGATGCTTTAACCATTATACCGAGGCAAAGTGATGAGAGAAAAAAATGTATGAATTCATGTATGTCTATATGCATAACACTGAACATAGCTATATCAATATGTTTATCCAAAATGTTTTACGTAACTGCTGTTTTACGGAACCCTAACTGCTGCAAGAAATTGCTGAAAGAAATCCATACCTGCATAAGTAATGCAGAGGTGATCTTTTCATCTTTGTCGATGTCAGAGTCACTGTCAGAGCTGGAACTACTGCTCTCGCTGTCAACTTCTGTACAAATGTTGGTTGCCCATGAACAAGATGTCTGCAGTACAGCTAACTTTAAACTAACAGGGACAATAATGTGCAAAACTGCGCGACAGACACAATTAGCACACCAAATGCATATAACCAAGGTTGGGTGACGTTCCTATTCTTCTATTAATAAAAACAAAAGCCCCATTCACATTCTGCATTTGTCCGTTTTTAAAGTACCCAAGATATGAGTGCAAAGGGAACCCAGCCCACACCATTTAACAAATTTCCTGCATCCAGAACAAAGCTACCCAATTCAAACAATAAAATCCCAAGCATGTCACTTGAAGCTTTTGCATAATAACAATAAAGTATGCTCTCATTTTTGTCTTTAAAAGTCAAGTTATTTACATTAAGAAAATTCACTTGCCTGTATCTGCAGTTTTGTCCTTTCAATGCCAAGCTATTTACATGAACAATATGCTCTCATTTTGATCTGCATTCTTGTGTCTTTTCAAGGCTAAGTTACATTAAAAACCTCCACTCATCATGATCTGCGTATTTTAGGAGTTTCGATGCCAAGTTATTTACATTATGAACATTTGCACATTATTATCTGCATACTTTTGTCATATTATTATCTGCATACTTTTGTCACATTATTATCTGCATACTTTTGTCATATTATTATCTGCATACTTTTGTCACATTATTATCTGCATACTTTTGTCTTTGCCAGCTTGGTCATCTTCCTTCTCCTTTTCCTCATCATTCTCCTCCTCTTCATTAACTTCCTGTTCTTCATCCTCCTCACTGTCAGATGCAAGGATGTTACGAAGACCAGCCTCTTCTGCAACCCCTTTCTCTTCATATTTCTTCTCTTTCTCTTCTGGCTCCGACATGCTGCTACTGTATGCACCAACAAATTATAACGATAAAAGTAACATGGAACCTCATGCAGCACGTAATCTCTGCATTATGCAGGGTGCACTGAGTTTTACAACAGATGAATTCACAGTGCACACACACTTACGTCTTACACATCACATTACATTCTCTCTAGAAAATACTTGTTCCGTCTTAAATCGCAGAGAATGAGTTAAATCATGTGACATAGTCTGATCTGAATGGTTTAAATGGCTTTGGAGCTGACATGCTACTACTGTATGCGCAAACAAGTTATTTTAGCACTGAAGTTAAACTTGGCCTACTGCAGTCTCCAACTGTCCTTGACAAACTAAATGAGTGGGGAGTTTGTCACTCCAACACCTACCTGCTTGTGTCTGACATGTAGTCAACTTCTCTGTCATCAAAATCTCCTTCATCACTTTCCTCGACAGCTTCATCATCTGAGTTCTGTTTAGCATTCTTCACCCGTTTTCCTTTACCTTTTGCCTTGCCTTTCTTTTTTGCATTGTCTCCCCCTGCACCCAAAACACCAAAATCAAATTCACATCAATAAGCATCTGCTCCCTCCTTCCATCTACCTGCCTATCTGCCTCCAGGTGACGGACAAGCTCTACTTCATAAACTATTCTCAACATATTCAAGAGAAAACTACAAACCACTTACATTCCTCATTACTGGCAACTAAAAAATGCCTAGCACTCTCCAACTAGTAAATTATCAGACCTGTTGCTTTACCAACAAACGACAAGATGGTGGCTGTGCTGATCAAAAAAAAAAAAAAAATATGCCCACAGGACACAAACTGGGGTAAACCTGTGTTGCTCAAAAGTTTTTGCACACTTTTCGAAAGATATGCCATACTATTCTAAAAAAAAACCATATATATATATATACATAAAACGAGCTGCTCTCATAATTATTTTCCCAGGACTTGCTATACTTTTTGAACAAAATATCCAAGCTCACCATTTTTAGTCTTTTCTTCATCTTCATTATCCATGTCATCATCTTCGTCCTCATTGTCAGAGAAATCTCCAAATTCATCCATGTCTGTAAGCAACTTTTAAAAAAAACCCACAAACACACAGAAACACACAGACATAGAAATTATGGTTCATCTTAGTTTGACAACAGAAAAATTTTCTGCATTTCCTGCTGTACTTTGCTGCTCTGAAATGTTCATGCACATGTCATATATACTTGAAATGTGCAATTACCAAATAACCAGTCTCCCGTACCAAGGCAGCCACAAAAACAATATTACTTAAACTTTTAGTCCCACTTGCCCTGACAGTAATCTTTAAAAAAAAAGTGAGTTTCAGGGCGATGAGAAAATAATGGTAGATGCCATGTTGAAAGTTCCTCACAAAATCTTTGTTCTTCTTCTTAGGTTTGGATGCTTTCTTATTGGCTGATTTCTCCCCCTCCTCCTGGTCCCCATCTTTATCCTCATTTTTCAAGCGCTTTTTCAGCATGATGTTGAAATAGTTGAAAGTCTTGTCTCTTCTGATTGAAAGAGCCGAAAAATAATGAGCATAAATAAGCAGTGATAATAGTATAATAAAGGTGATTGCAATTGCAGCCTTAAGTAAAAAAAAAAAATGCAGGTAACAAAGAGACCACCTTTATCAACTACCTTGATGAACACCAAAATCAGTTAAAAATTCTAGAATTCTCTAAGGTAAAAGATGGAAATATTAAGTTATTAACGAAAAAGAAAGAAAAGCAGGGCAAACAAGATGGAAGAAATTAAGAATAAAAGTGATAAATGTCAACCCATGGACAGACTTTCATTAAAGGCTCATGCAAATGTAAATAATTATGCAATGAATAAACAAATAAGACTTATAAGAAAAACATAAATAATACTAGCATAATAAGCTAACCGCAGTAAAAATTATGTTTCATCTGCTTGGATCTTTATAAAAGCCCCAAGAAAGTGGCATGATAGGTAGCTGTTCAGTAATCCCTGCTGCTCTGGCTAAAACAAATACTCACTGAAAGTGTTACTACAAAAACAAGGCCCTACCTGCTGAATTCTTCTTCTGCCTCATCAGAATTGAGATACTTGTACCGTATGACTTGTGCAAAGTTATACCATTCCTCCACTGGGATGGCTTCAAAAGCACCATCTGGGCTTTGCACAAAGATGTAGTATGCTGTATTTTCTGAGATAGTTCCCTCCCGTACACCTTTGTACCTTTGAGAAAGAAAACTTGAAACGTAAGCTGAGAAGCAAAAACAAAAAAAAAAACAAAAAAACCCACCCGTTATCAAACCTAACACTGTAGTAACAACCACTGCATGGTAAGCCATTCAGAAATAAACCACAATATGCTCTTCTCTCTGTCTGTCACCCCATTTCATGCTCTTCCAACATACTGTTGAGCACAACTTAGACTTAAGGAGACAGCATGCCAAGTAAGAAATTCTGAGGGATTCTCACTTTTTGGCTTGCTTGCCAGAGCCAACTTTCAGAAGCCAGGGTTGGTCTTCTGGATTGTACTTCTTCATGATGATGCCGTACTTCTTCCTGCGAGCCTCTTCTTTCAGGTCTCGGCCATATTCACTTCCAGCACCAAACTTGGGCATTGTGTCCAAGTCATTAGCTGTCTTGTATTCTTTTAAGTTGTTTTCTCTCTCCATCTTTGCTGAAACCTAAATAAACAATAAACTTTTTAAAAAAACTTAACATAATAAGCAGAAGTTTTCAAAAACATTTCCAAGTAGAAAGTAGTGTATTACAAATTTATTTCTGGTAGCCAAAATGAGTTAAAGTGTGAAAGCGTAAGAGTAAGCACGCACCTGCCACAGCCTGAAACGGAAATCAAGAAGGGATAAGAATAATAACCCCCATGGTAATGATGGCACCCTCAAAGGAAAATATTTAGATCAAATCACAAAATAATATTTTAATGTTGTTATATTGTTTAACTCTTTGGCGACACCGCAGCCACAGATCAACTGACGGCCGACTGACCGTAGACGACACGCACCTTGAAAACGTGACAGATTAAAAACTTTGCAGCGACGCATTTAACAGTATAAGGGAAGTAAACTTTGTATCGTTGTAAAGCTCTATCATCGCTTGTTTCCCCTGCACTGTCTAAATGAGTTTCGGAAACAGTTTCGACTTGCCAAACGAGGTTAAGTGCAGTGACTGGCCGGTCTACTTCCGTCATTCAAAATGGCAACACGTGCGAAGAGAACCTTCCATCTGAGCCCCGAGCGCCTTTAGACGAGGGTGGAATTATGTTTTAATTCACAGTGGAACCATTCACCAACAGATTCAAAGTGGAATACTCCTGATTACTGGATTTATTTACCTGTGGGAAGTGTACAAGCAGTGAAACCTCCTTTTGGTTCAATTTTTTGTGTGTGCAAAAAGTGACTACATTTGGCACCAAATAGTAAATACTATTTAATATTTCTAACTAAAAGTATTGTTTGCATTGGAATGTAGAGGAATAGATCTTTCTAAACATGTAAACTATATTAGTGTGAGTGTGGTAGTTCTTGAGTATTTTTTTTTAAAAACGTGTAAATCTATGCGTCCTCTATGGTTTCTACATAGGTCTTACTCTTAGCCTGTGTCGCCAAAGAGTTAAGATATGCTAATTATTTGTCTGCTACAAGCGTTAAGTTTTTAAAATCTTGTGGTTTTGTGGATTTTTACTTACCTCTCCAAGCTTTGAGAAGTCCACTCCTGCACCTGATCCAAATTTCATCATAGAAAACCTTTTCTTCCTGTCTCTGGACAGAGAATGATGACCAAATATCACTGATAAGAAATTTGGTAGGCACATCACAGTTATTTTCCAAATGTTTTAAAGGGTTTAATAGGAGGAAAAATGCTGCATCAGTATAAAAACACCAGAAAAAAATGCCAACTGACAAATGACTAAGGTCAGGTGCTACAGTGAAAATGAAATTGTAAAAATCTTAATCTCATTAAGGAATAACTTTTGTTAATTTTAGAGGGTCTAACTCCCAGGAAAGTTACTTTCTCAAAATATACTCCACCAATTTCTATGAAAACTATCCAAGACAGTGCGAAAACACTTCGAAAGCCTATAACTTCATTTACCAATAACATGCAATAAGCTTAGTCTGCTTCTTGGGTTTTGCTTGTATTGACCTAAAGAAGTTTTTAAGTTTTGGTTTAAGGCCCACATTCTTAGAAGATACTTGCCTAGAATTTTCCTCAAAAAAAAAAGAAAAAAAAAACTTAATAAAACAAGCTCCATGTATCTGAGTGATACTGTCTTCTCGCTATATGAGAAAATTATCAGCTTACCATGACAACTTTACAAGACGGTTCAGGTGAAATAAAGACAGGCAAATGTCTTTTCTTTGTTTAACTGATTATAACTGATGAAACTATCTTTTAAGTCCAGCTTCTTTTTTCAAGTTAACAGTTGTTACTGCATTCCAAACTACTCAGGAAAACCAAACAAAATGCGAGCAAATATGGACTGACATATCATCTGTATTAACACAATAAACATATTTCTAGACCTTTTTGTGCAAATACACAGTTTACCATTAACTCAAACGTAAAAGAAAAAAATATTTATTTATTTCAAAATCTCATTTATACAGTGTCTGAGTTTTTAACTGTAGTTTACATTACTGAACATTATATGATACTTACTTTGGAAGCCTTACAATAAATTCTTGAGTTACTGTATTTAAAGAACTAGCTGCTGTGGCTGCAACAGTTGATGATGGTCCAGCCTGAAGGCAAGAAACAAATTTAGCGATAACTTATTATAGTCAAGTATTAATGATATTATTAATTGAATACGATTTTCTCGTAAAATATTTTCAAATAATATTCATCAGATTGTTAAATGGGAGTCATACTTTTGTGTTGGGATAAATGCAAATGAGTCTCCATCTCAGCATTGGGATAGGAAGAGTATTTTGCATTTGTATGCATAATGATTTCTGGGATGGTAACGATTGCCCAGATTTTCACAGCATACTGCCATGTTTTTTTAAAAGCGGTGATATACAAAGTACAAATAAACAAGTCATAACACTGACTAACACTACACACATACCTACAGCCGTAAAGCTTCAGCTACTAGAACTATTACTAGGGTCGGGACAGCAGTAACAAATTTGCTTTAACACTGACGTTGAAATTAGATCAGTTTCAAGTGCATCATCGCCTAGTGCTGTTATAATTATTCACTAGTCGTAGTTTACTGTTAAAAACACGGAGGTCAGATGTGAGACGCTAAAGAATGTTGGAAGAATTTAATGAGACTGAATATCAATAAAGAATAATCTCGTTGTCGTCGTTTTTTCGTCGGTTTTGTGTCGTCCTGATGAAGGGGTAGTGCCCCGAAACATGTAGATTGCCTTTGTCTTTGTCATGTCTTAGCTTTTGGTCCAGTTCCCTTGTTTTAAATTTAAGAAAGGTTTTTCCTCCAAGCGGCAGTCACCTGTTTTTCTTGTATATAGTTGGTAACCTGTTTAAGTGTCGTTTAGTGTACTTTTTAAGCAGCCAGATCTAGTTAGTATTAAGCTCTGCAGAAAAATATCGATCTATATTCCTTTTATAAACTAGCACCTTGCCACATAATGTACCTGTAAAGATGCCATTTGTGTCAGGATCCTTATCAAAACTATAACGTTCAGCTGCAGATGGATATCTGTTCATCTACTTGCAAAATCGAACTATGGAGGGCGCCATTTTGATTTCATAGCCATAATGTTTAGTTTTCAGAGGAAGTAATAAAATAATTTAATAAATAGCTCAGGAGACGTATTTTTTGTTATTATATGCAAAGTTTTACTTTATTTTGCTTATTTACTTAAAAACAGTTTTACGAAAGTATTGGAGCTTTATAACCATCTGTACAAGGGAAATTACTCTAATTACAAGATGGCTAGAAACGAAGAAAAGCAGCTCGCTAGACTAAATAGATTTTATCTTGAAAAAGAAAGGCAAGGTACGAGCACATGTTGTATAGGTGTCGATTAACCTTCTTTAACAACTGTTGATATTTTCATTCATTATTTCTATTTAAAATTTGCTTTATCGGAAGTATTGAAAGAAAGGTAGTTAAGTTCCGTCGTCTGCTTAAGTGCTTTTTACCTTTTAGTTGCTTTTTTATACTGTACGGAGAAACTTTCAGTAGGAAAAGTTCTGTCAAATATAAAATTCTGTCTACAAAAAATGAAATTTAAATCATAATGTTTTTTCAATAACTGTCAAACCGCAGAAATTTAGGAGAGAGTAACATTGCCAAATAAAGTGCAGTCCACTAAACCCAGTGTCGGTTATCTGGGAACCCCTTGGCTCTCCAAGTTCAAGGGGCCATTGTGGCTTGTCTTGTCAGTTTGTCATCTGTTAAGTGTTGTACCAAAAATATATAAAATCTTTTTTTTAATAAATTGTAACAACACGATACACCTAATTTGGTTATTAAAACATAAACCTAATTGATTGATTCAAAATCATGTGGACTGAGTAAAATTAACCTTCATTGTAATACTGACTGGAAGAATAATTTTTTTAATGTTCCGAGTGAAAAAGAAGATAACATTACTGATACACTTTTGTTACAGAGAACTTGAAGAAGAGACCTCCGAGACCAAGACTTGTGAGGATCTTGTGATTTTTATTCATGGCAGTATTATACATTAAAGGTTATTATTGAGTATAATTTGTTTAATTGTGCATATGCATTTGTTACACTTATATTTGCTAATATTTGCTATGCCTAGTACATATTACAAGTGATAAACATGTTGATGTGTTTTCAAGTTAACATAAAAGTTGTTGCTGTATTCCAAACTACTCAGGGAGAGCACACAAAACATGAGCGAATATGGACAGATAAACTATCTGTATTAACACAAATAACACATTAGTTTTCAGAGGTGGATTTTTGCAGTTTCATTATATTTTAAGCAGTTTTTTTAAATAAAATACCCTACAGGATTCGCTTACAACAAGCAGAGAAATAAGGAAATGGATCCCAAGCATTACACAGGACATTGACTTTTATGTCAAGGTATCTGTATTTAATACATATATTTATTTTTCTTTTGCTATTTTTTTTCATACCACATTGCTGGTAGAAGTAATATGGCATGCACATTTGACCATTCACAATCCTTGGACCTGTCTGCCAAGAAGCAGGATGGTCCTACTTTCTGGTTGATTTCTTCACTTGTGTATTCTTTATATATGAGATGAATTATAATGTACTTTATGTCTCAAGATATACAACTTTGCTTTGTTTATAAAGTACATTTATGTTTGCTATAGGACAGTGTTTAGCCACATTTCATAGATAAAAAGACATTGGGTATCAGATAACAGGGTATTGTAAGCCCTTCCCACCTCATGTAAAACTTTCTTGTCTGTCAAAGTTGAAAGCCAAGTCTCAGCTATCATTTTGTGATGTCCTTTTGCCAGAAATCATTGGAAATGCATTTGTTCCCAGCAAATGGAGGTCCCCTGCTATCCAGAGAGCAAACTCGAAGAGTTCACTCACCGGATTAGAGAGCTGAAACAGGAATACACTGCATTTCTTCGCAAACTACGTATGCTGGACCCTGAAACAGACACTGTATCATGGAGGAATCGGCCATATTCTAGTCGCAAGCGATGTAAGAATGAGAGCAAGTTGTTCCTTAAAGTTAAATTTTTGTCATTATATTTTTGTTTCTTAAAATGTTGATTTGGTGCACATTTTGTTTCTTTCAAAGTTGTACTTAAGCCTGTGGTGGTGTTTAAAAGGGTTAAAGATTGTTGTGTGACCTGTTATAGGTCGTGAAGGAGCCCTGATGTGTGTCTGTGAGCCAGCAATGTAAAGGCACTGCCTATTTCTTTCTAGCTGTCTTACCTTCCCTGACCCATGGGCCAGGTACTCATTTCTAGCTGGGTCACCTGAGGGAAGTCTGATGCGGTAAACTGGTATCAAACCAGCTTTTTGGGGTTTGGAGGTTTGTGGTCTAACATCTCAACCATCTGCTTTCCCAGTGCTATTAAAAGATTACATACAAGAACTCCTTATAAGAACACTTGTAAACAGTCCAAGTGAGGGTCCCACATTAGGTAACTGTCAAACATCTTGGGTACTTTTATTACCAATTTTCCTGTTCTGGTACTTCTTACCTGTCTTTATTAACATAAATTGTCTCTTTAAACAGGTCTGATGGACAACAAAGGTGGGCATGAAGAATCTGATGAACAGACTTTAGAATCTCACAATGTTAGCAGTTTTGTACCCATAGCAACTCCAGTTCTCCAGCAGACCAATGCCTCGGATATGGTCTATGGATTTCCAAAGCAGACAATAATTTTGTGGAACGCAAACCCTGAAACACAGGATCAGCCTCTGCAGTTCATGCCTTCACTACCCAAGCCAGCTGTAGTGTCTGCATTGGAGCAGATGGAACAGCATAGCTGTGGAGCAAATATGTTTAATTCTTTAGATCAAAGGCTGCCTAATATGTTCACGACTTATGGACAAGAGAATTCAACATCGGAAGCAAATGAAATTTCAGCTGATTCTGTCAGTTGTACAGCAAGTGACTATGATATTGTGTCTAGACCTTGCAGTGAAGGTCCTGATTGTAGTAAATGTGAGGATGTAAAGTTTGGAAAAAATGCTGGCAATCACGAACAAGACCTCATGCCTGCCCTTCAGGGAGATACAATTGACAGCAGCTGGAATGTCGCAAATCCAGCCAAGACTAACCCTCTTAATCTAGACTACTCAGACACATCATCTTCCAGTGATGAACTTTGACCATTCCAATCAAAATGAAACTGTAATGCGGTGTATTAAAAACTATTAAGATCTGACCCCAGCATTTGCTAGATGATCAGAAAGTGACGACGTGTTAGTGCCTGTTTATTTTTGGTGTTGCTTGTGAGCTTCACTCTTTTATTTGGAAATACAATACTCTGATGATATACAGTGAAAAAAAGACTAAGAGAACTTTTAACTGTTTTGTGTTTATTTTGTTTATTCTGATCGTTTAATGCAAGCAGAATATTGCTGTTCATTCATTCTTACATTTGGACATGAAAGAGAAATTGCAGATTGCATAATAGATTATATACCACACTAATATCAAAATTCAGATGCAGACCTCCAAAATATACAGAAACATTGCAAAAGAAAATATATGTATATAGCCATATTCACTATCAATCATTTTAAACAAAAAGTTTGACCTGAACCTTACATTTGAGTTTCAGTCTGATTTCAATCCTTGTCGACAATCTTGGCATCTGAAAATCTTTTTCAGCTTACAGAAATGCAGCAGTCAAATAATTTACTTGTTGGAAAAATGTGCTATCTTCTAACATTCTCATAGATACTACTCCAACAATCAGTGCTATTACTTCCCCTAATCCCTACAAACATAACTTCTGACACAAACATTGCCTACAGCCTGCATGACAATGTAGCTGCATAACGCACGTCATGACAGCTGGAAGGCTTGAGGAAGCATTTTTACTTGACAGCACACACTTTTTTTAATTGGATAGGTTGTATATTGAGCTGCACTGCTGGAAACATCTCTCAGCATGTGGGATCATTTTCCCACTGGGCCAGGCCATGGTCTTCATGAAGATGGCCTTCGATAGGACGGATGTTCTGATTGATGGAGGTACCATTAAATAAGATTAAAGAAGCATGATGTGCCTGTCTGCTGCATATAATGTGAAGACTTATTTTGTGTTCGCAAGAAACACCTTAAAATATAGTCTGATTCTGAGGGAAGGGAGATGTACTCCGTTAATGTTGAATAAGCATTTAGAGAAAAAAAATCCTATTAGTATTAACCTCTTTGGAATGTTTTCTCTACTTTGAATCGGCTTTGATTTAAAAATTTTGTATAAGTCTCCATAATTTCACCAACCTCTAATTTTTTAATTGATACTATGCTGGCACAGTCCCCAACCCAAGCCACAAGGATTTTATGCATGCAATTCGAATACAGTGTATCATGAAAGGAATAGTGCATGTGTATGCGCATATGCATGTTTCTGTAAATGCCTGCATGTGCACTTAGACCTGCGAGAGAGAGAGAGAGAGAGAGGATGGTTACACTCATGAGAGGTACATTGAATACATCCATGGACATAATATATGCACAGCTATGTGTGTTGCAAGTACATCAGAATATGTATTGGCAGTGTCTGTAGACGTGCTATCTGCAGTGCAAGCAACCTGATACTATGAAGAAGGGTGAAAACAAAGTGTTTGCTTCTGCAGGCTGGCATTATCAGTCAAGCATATTCATTTCAGCAGGCCGCTCTAGCTGACCTTTGTTTTAACAGCATATAATTATTATAACACCTCTCAAAAATGTAGTTTATGATACAAGTTCTAACAAGTTACAAAACTGTTAATGCACAGTTCAAACAAAAAATTTAAAATTTGAATTTCAGTATGACATACACATGCAGAAATTTTAATGAAATCTCATTTATGGCAGTTTTAAGGTATATTCACACATTACTGCAAATTCACAAATTCTATTAAAAATATTCTAACTTGTTGTTACGAGGATCTTTCGCAGTAATACTGCATGCAAATCAGTTTGAGGACCTAGGTCCCTCTCTTGTTAAACACAGTAGTCATTGTACATGAATAAAAGTCAAACATTGCATTATTATGCTAATAACCTGATGTCTAGTATTATGCGTCTAAAATTCTACATTGCATACAATTTATTTCAAAACTGTTATCACATCTTCGAGGATAAAGTCAATGTCAGCTATGTCTAAAGAAACCCTGCATGGGTGTAAAGATCATCATGTGGACGATTACCAGAGATTCAGAAAAGTGGCCCAAACATCTATGCTCACACAAATGCACTATGCAGCAGGAGGTCAAATGCATTACTGCTTAATACTAGTTCAAACCATCCTGAAGAAGGAACTAAAATCCAAGAAATTAATGATGTTGGCATCATAATTTCTGTTTTCTTCATGCATGCAAATCAGCCTTCCAATTTCCCTGAAGCCATAGAATTCACCTTTTCAAGCCTCAGTTTTTCAGCAGTAAACGGAGCATTCAATACCCAGACTGAAAACAGACATAAAAACAATATACATGGTGAAAAAAATCAATCCCCTTAATTTGAAGACTCCATTAAGCAAAGAGGTAATTATGTTGTAAGAATCTCCTGCGAGAAAGGAGAAATGATAGTATTGCAGGAGATACAAATGTACATGACTTGAGCTTAACTATAAACTTTTCTTCTTTTTTTAATGAGCAAAACTTCTTGAAAAAAATGGTTCTGAATTGTCATCTAATGTGAAAAAGAAAGAAGAGATAGAAAAACATACATTATAGCTGAACTTCAGCTGACTGCCATTCTCTACAGTTGCTTGCCAATTCAACTGCAAGTGGAATACAACACACCCAAGAAAGAGAAAATAACATTCATGATCTGCACTGGCTCTCTAAAACATACACTTCAAAACTGAACCATCTTTGTAATCATAACCAACTTTGAAAAGCTTCAGTGATATAAAAATAGTAAACGCATGGAGTCACACTAATGTGGCCTAGAATGTGTGGTATACAGCAGAGGAACTTGCATTCATTTATCAGGGTTAAATATCCTTCATGCTTTCGTGAACAAAACTTGACCACAGTGTGTTGTAGTGACAACAAAGAAAGTGGAACGACTTTCTTTTGGTTTTTCTTCACTTGGCATCAAACAATGAGAACGATGACTACTTGTATACAGAATACAATAAGAACCTGAGAACTAACTACCAATACACAGACCTTCCAAAAGATGACTATGATTGCAAAATTATTTTCATTCAATACATGCTGGCCCTTCATGTTCATGTCCCAATGAACTGCTTTTCTTACTTTACTCTTCCACAATTATTTGCCTTCTTTTTTATCTAAAGGCTTTCAGTCTAGTGAAGCTGTATTGTTTCTCAAGAAGACATGAAGAAAATTATTTGCTTCGAATTTTATTCCCTGGTTATTAGGTGTCATCCTGTTGGATTCTAGAAGGATGTGTGTGTGTGCATGCATGTGTGTGCAGGAGGGTAGCCAAAAAGCAAGGAAAACTAAAGGTGGTTAATGAAATGAAATGTTGTATCTGGAAGACTAAAACCATATAGGTGAAATATAACATGAATTGCAATAGTTCATAAAAATGAATGCACTGAGATTAGTGAACTGTAGGCAAACAGAAATTATGAATATAGAGTGCAAATATATGTTCCTGAATATTCACAAAGATTCTACATGAATTACACATCTCTCATAGATGACACTTCTTCCACGTCTGGAAAATTGTACGATGTTCCCTGACAAGCACTGCAAGAATCTTTGAAACCAAACGCATGCACATCCTGATGACACCGGCAATCTTACGAACATGAAATTGTTCCATTGTATATCTGTATTATGCAGCAGTCAATAAAACTTGGCCACTTAAGGCAAGGCACACAGCATTTACTTAGAAAGTCACATTTCAAGTTTCTGTAAATGTGCCAAGCAACTTCACGTTGGCATCACACATCTATGAAGTTTAAATAAAAACTTCACATGTATCCATGCACAGCTCATGGGCTGGCAAATATTGACTGCACTTCTTAAAGAATCTGCTATCTGAATCTAAACGAATAAAATGTGTTCTTGTAGCACACTGTGACAAGAATTTTACACTAATACTAGTATCACATGGAGATCTCACTTGTAATGAACAAAATGCTTGTTAGACTGAAGTAAGTGCACCCTGACATTGCTAACACATCTAATGTGCACATACAGGTCATAGCACCACATTTTATCTCCACAGCCAGGTGACTGGTTGGTGAACAGAGTGAATAAGTCAGCCTGTGGCAGGGTTCAAATGAGCAGACTGGTTTTCACTGCACAATGCTGGTCTGTTGGGGAATCAACACCTGGGACAACATTCTCCTTCCACAAGGACTGGCGCTGGGCAGTTGGTGGTAGTACACACTTCAGGTGTGCACTCTATCTGACCCCTCTGAAAAATGGTTTATTATATGGTCACTCATTTTTTACAAAGAAAACAATACACGATTTGAAAAAAATCACTTAAATACTTATAGTCTGATTTCTAAAAATGCATTAAACAAAACTTCTTGAATGTATTTTATAAAGTGCAAATTGGTGCAAAACGGCTACTCAACCATTTAGAGTGTTTAGGCTACAGCAAAAACCGTTATTCTCGAGTGCAAAGAAATGCAAATGCACTTTCAAAATGCACTCTGTCTCTCGCACATGCATGAGCATGCATGCAAGTATATATATATATATACACACACTACATGTGTGCAGGCCATAAAAAATATTGTCACAGCTGTTTAGACTTCCATCAGAAGAAGGGAATAGGCAGGACCACGACTTTTATTCTTGCTGATGTTTTTCTGATCTGGCGGCCTAGATGGAAATGATACAACAATTTTGCTTTTGCCATAACCACATCATCTTAATGATAACTGCCTTAGCATAGTCTCTTGTTACTGGTCAATGGCAGAAAACCTTTAAAGATTTATTGTACTGATATCCTGAAAAGCACACCTTGCATATACAAGATGTACACAGGTCCTTTCTCCAACGGGAGCCATGTTGATGCAGCCTGCGTGCCCCATCTTTGCAGTGTGATGTGTGTCGATTCTTCAGCTTTTTCTGAAGGTACTTTATCTGCACAACAAACAACAAAAGCAATCTACACCTCATGTGCCAAAGAAATTTTTTTAAAAATACTTAACACAGAAATTATCCATCACTGTAGCAGAAGTAAAAACACTTCCAATGATTCCCCAGTCAGGCACAAAGGTTGTTCTTCATCTGAGTGCTTACGATAAAATACATTGGTAAATTCTAAATATATATTACCTTATTCTGCATCTCATGCACAAGGTTGTTCTTTATCTGAGTGCTTACGATAAAATACACTGGTAAATTCTAAATATATATTACCTTATTCTGCATCTCATGCACAAGGTTGTTCATCTCCATCATGGCTGCTTCCATGCCCTCGATGCGGTCTTCCATCATGTCTACATCTTCTCTTGAACAAGTGTCTTTTCCCATGTTCCTCAGCTGCTCTGTGGTGTTACTGCTTTTGTCTGCAACTTCATCAACATTATCTCCAGTCTTTGGCTCATTCTTCTCTGCGGATGCACTGCTATCCCCAGGGTGATCTTCAGGATAGCTATGATCTGCAGACCTCCTTCCTCGGAAGTGACTAGTGAAGGAATTGAAACTTGCACGGCGGCGACAATCTGTCAGGTCAATTCAAATGATTTGCAAATTCAACTTCATGAAAAAATCATTAAAATACGAAGCCCTATAGAAAAGATACAGTGGGCAACTGTGTTCTCAGTTCTGTGATAATGCTCTTGAAGTTCAGGTCAAGAATTTGAACATCATAAAGAAGATTGTTTACCAACCCTGCATACCACAACACAAGACCATGCATATGTTGGTTAGGGTACACTTCACACTCCACTACAATCAGCAAGCACCACAGAGCATCTGCAGGTGATGTTCTAAGGTAGTATGCCGATTGCAGAGTCGGCAAAAAATATAGTGGCCAGGTTGATGGGGTGTTAAATTTGCAGATCAGTCATTTTTCAATGCTGAATGTTAACGGAAACTGAAAGTTTGAAAGGGGATAAGTGTTGTCCTTGTACATATTCATCAAACAGTTTTATGTGTGACTTTTTTTGCTCAGCCTACAATATGTTTTATTATTATTGCAATGTTACAGAGACACATGTTAAGTATTAGCACTATTTCAAACAATAAAAGTCGCCAATCGAAGAATATTGTGATGCCAAAAATAACCTTTGCATTACAGAAACCCACCTGGCCCATTGGTAGAGTTTATAGCGATGTATACAAATTTTTTAATTTTTAAGAGAGAACACTGTATCAAGCCCCCACACCTCTTAGGTACTTGTCGTGTATGTACCCCCCAATACACACACCAAATGTGCCACACCCCCAATATCAAATCAGGTAGCTTGTAGCTATTTAACATTTGCCACGTGCTTTGTGGAGTAATCTCATTTACTATCAGAACAATTAAAAGGCAAGCACGTGTAATAGGGGAAATCATCTAAAACCTGTATCTTCTTCAGCTTTGTGCAGTATTACCTGAGGACGTGCTTTGTGGCTTTCAGTAGTAATGTATAGACTTAAAAGCTAATGTTCTCTTTAGGGTTTATTGGGCAAATTGTATATCCTGAACTGTCTCCAGCCCATCATCATCACAAATTTCCTTCATCACTGACCACATGCTTTTAAAAGTGACTCCTTAGTGCAAGCAATACAAGAAAGGCTCTCTGCATCTGCCATGATGCCATGCACCTGTCCTGCACAAAAAAGTATTACAGATGCATGTACAGCTGGTCCTTAATAGCGCGACCATAATTCAGCCAAATAAATGTTTGTGGAAGTCGCCAAACGGTCTTTCATTCTCGACAGAGTTTGACGACACTTTCTCGGTTTAGGACAGTTCGCCGAACACTGTTCCATGTCTTAATATGGTCTATTTTTGTTTTACTGGGATCTCTGCAACGTTTTCCACAGATAGTTTTCCAAACGTCAATAAATAAATATGTCTCATCTGCGGATAGCTGCGGTAACTCCACTTGTGCCGCCATGTTGCTTCCTCGCACCAACTTTTCCTCTCTGTGCACAGAATACCTCGCTATTATCAGCCAATGAAAAGCAAGCTCCAACTGCACGTTCTCTGAGCAAAATTCAGTCAATGTGCTTGCATTGCAGTAGCAGGGCTGATAATAAAATTTTGTTAGGTTTCAAGGTTGTGACAGAGCAGACAATAATTTCAGCTTTTGTAGATTCAGGTAGATAGAGTCATCATGATTGGTAAAACTTGTTAAAATACAGGCTATGTCAAAACTAAATACAAAATGAGTACTCCACCTTCACAGCAATCAGTCCACATGCGAAGATCTAGACGAGGGATACTGTCGCAGCTGACGTACTCCTCGTCACTTTTAACTCTGATGAAAACGTCAAGCTGCACGCGCCTGATGTCTGAACTCTGACATATCACCTGTGCTAGTGAAGTCCTCTTGATCTCATTTAACTGCTCAGCTGTAAACACTCCTGGGTTTTCATAAAAGAACCTGGACCACAGAAAGTGACTCTTTATCTGAACAATGCACGCTGCACTTATTTCTACTATTCTCTGTAATCCACATGCAATCTTCCAATCAGAGGGATGAGTAAAGAGCAATTCATGACAGTTGTAGGTTTGTTTTTGTTTTTTTTTTATTAAAAAGTGTTTTTTAAGTGTTTTTAAAAATGACAATTATAATCAGAATGGCAGCACACCGAAACCTGATTTAACCAAGGTCTAAAACCATGAAACATGTACACGGAAGAAGAAAAATATGGAGATGTCTAACCTGTCTCCATCACGAAGACGCTGGAACTGACCAGAAAGAATGCAAATAAACGTAGGACCCACTTTGGCTCCTTCTATCGGTGTTTCACTCATGCCCCCAATGAACAGATCAATGTTGTCTGAAACAAACAACATCGACCATCATGGGATTGGATGAGGTGCTAAAGATTCCTCACTAAACAGACCACACCAAAACTGTAATAAGCTGTATAGGGACTCCTATTCTGCCATGTTGTCATCAACTATGCAGTATAAAACAAAAATTCAATAAAAATATATAATGCAATACCAGTATACGAACCTGGATGTCCATACAAAGCTTCCAGTTTGTTTCTCGTGTCACGGTGCTGAATCTCATTTCGAAGATCTTCAAATGTGTTTGCCCGTGCCAGTCCGCATAACTGTCGATAGTCATTGTAGAACTGCAGCCCATGTTCGCGGCCACGCTGAACATTGAGTGAGGCCAGGTCTTGGCCGATAGCATTGGCCATGACAAACAGCTTCTCTGTCAGCTCAGCGTTCAGGAACTCTCCAGGCATGCGCTTCTTAGCAGGAGCGGCAAACAAGCCTCGTATTAGAGGGTCGATGCCACCCTCCTCCAGGAGCCTAAACGGTGCAAAGAACGCCCTGTGGAGGGGAAGGTTTCCCTCAGGAATGGGCTGGAAGGTCTCATTCAGACGGAATATGATAGGCTGGATCAGCGAGTGGCCAAAGCGCATTGCGGCCGTGGCAAATTCATTCACAATCGTGGGATTGACAGTGGGATCGTAGCCCTCATATGGTCCCATCATCATCATCCCTTTTGGTCCAAGAATCATAGGCAGCCAGTGCTCGTAGGTTATGTGTTGCATGATGGCACCCACTATTTTTCGGGTTTCATGATAAACCTGGAAGGACACATCCATTGAGGGATCATTTTATTAAAAATATAAATAATCAAAAATAAATAAATTAATTAAATTAACCAAGACTAGCTTGCATAGTTTTGATCACTAAGAACAGCTAGAGATGAAGTCTACTGTCTGTAAAAATCATATTATTAATTAAACTGAACTGATCATAGCAATTTAGAAAAGAAAAATTGGCCTCTTTGCTATTAAATTTACTGAATTATTTGTTATATAACATCATAAAGGTTTCTGCCTTTAAGAACCCCATTTAACTTGCATGATAATGAAGAGGGGAGGAGGGTAACAAAAAAAGATATGTCACAGTTGTATACATCCTGCAATGGTCTAAATAACGATGAATTATAATTACCTTATTTCCATCCCAGTGATTGTTAATCTGCAGCAGGGCTGTGGCAATCTGGTTGTGCTGCCTCATCCATAGAGTGTGCATTGATGTCAAGGCTAGTTGTTCGTTGGCCCGGTGATCACCAGCACGGAAACAGGGAACATGTGTCTTGGAGGGTTCTATCTGGCAGTCTGGTGGGGCCAAACTTGAGTCGTCAAAGGGCAACAGGCGATTACCACCGCTAGTGAGTGGGCCAACCCGCAACAAGCCCCGATCTCTGGTCCGTTCTCTCAGATTTTCTGCCTCGTCTAGACTGCTTCCATAAACGTTGGACGCATCAATGAAGGACGTGATCACATTCAGCTGCTGGCGTGGTGCCACCTTTATTTACAAGAAAATCCCTCTTTGAAATTGGTTAATCTCAGAAACGTGCAGGAACCTAAAGCATTTCAGTAAAGAAATGTCAAAATTTATATTTGCTTAAAATTGGAAAGTCAATACTTTTTTGACGTTTTTATTGCACAGAAATGAAGGCCTTACGTGTAAATTCAGCTTTTGTGTGTATTTTATGTGCGGTAAGAGTGTGGGTAGAGACATTAACAATGACATCGATTTACTGTCATCAGGTGTTTTAGCCCCACCACGAGGGATACACCCACAGCTACATGATAAATATAAATATAAAATGCACCAGTCAAGTACCACTGCCACTTTAAACATTAAGATATTAAAAATCTCCAAGGTATTGCATCAGTGTGCTTCGTTTCACTAGGATGATATGGCAATTTCATTATTTTACTCTTACACAAAGCACATGCACACAGTACACTCTGTAAGTAACTCGCATGCACACATAAATTTGTTCTTAGACACGGCATCCAAGGACATGACCTATCCACAACATTCAAGCAGGAAAGGCAAGAGTGAAAGAGATGGAGAGTATGTGCATGTGTACATGCTCTGGTTTTCTCAGCCAAATACATAGCTTCAGCTACTTAGTTATTTACTATATTCTGAAAAACACCAACCAAGAGACTGCAAACAGTTTATTTCCTATTTAAATGGTACCTTTCTGAAGCTTCTACTTCTGATGGAGGGGAGCGGTTGAATCAAAAGGTAAAACAGATGAAGGATTATCACTAGAATAGTTAAAGGCTTATCTCTGATGCCACACTGACTGTGTTGTAGAAGAGAGAGGTCATGCCAGAATTGCAGGTGGCTGCGGAACGCGTGAAACCCAGGCAGGTGTGACTCTGGATGCGTGGGTCACTCGTGGGAACTGGAATAGGGAAGCACGGGTTCTTGTTTTCACACGTCTCATTGCAGCGCCTGCCATCGCTAAACTGGGCAAAGCTGATCGCTTGGGGTGAGAGGTCAAGGTCATGGTCTAGAAACTGTCCCCACTGCATCAGCATGTGAGTGTGCTTCTCATCATCCGTGATATGGGGAGCAGACATTAGCAGAGAGGAGACCAGGCGAGGGCTAGGGAGATGCAGACCTTTGTACAATCTACCTTTGTTCCATCCTGCAACATGCATGACTTCATAAGAACAGGAAACTTTACATTTGGATCATGCTTTCTCTTGCTGAGGTAATTCTACATAAGTATTCTTTTCATTTAATTTTTTTTAATGCTTATATACTACAAACTGCTTCTTTTTTCCCCCTTATAAAATTCTTTAGTTTCTCAGAAGGTGTTATGTCAGTAAGAAATAAATGCAAATAACTTTTGCTAAAAAAAAACCAACATAAACATTGCCATACCCACAGGGGTGTTGAACCCATTTTCATAGATGGGATCCAAAAGGCGTTGAAAGGCCTTGTTTGCTGCACCCCATGTTGGGTTGTGTAGGTTATTGCAGGTGCCATCCATAGTGCGGTACTTGCGATGGAAGCAGCTCTCAGTGCAGTCCACAGAATGGACATGCTGCATACAGCCAGACATATTGGCAATCATGTGCAGGTGGGCAGGTGAGACCAGCTCACGGTAGGAGTTCTCTGTCAACACCAATTTTTGAGAACAATGTGATAAGAATGGTGCACTGTGTTTTTCTGACAGTCACAGTCAGTGAAAACCCAGCTAACAGTGCAATGTTAGTGAACAAAGTCAAGATGTCCCATTCTTAGAAGAGATGATAGCCATACTGGTTGCAGCTGGTCTAAACAGTTACTGAAATATGACAAGAAATCCCTTTTGAAAACCTGGATAGAAATCCTTGGACTTGTGGCTAGCTTCTACAAAAGCACTGTAGTCATGTTAACTTGGAAGTTGGAGCCATGTTGGTCATTTGAGACTATACTACATAATTAATAAAGAACAAATGAGGACAGAGCGCTATAAATCATCAAATGACAACCCCAACAAAGTACTGGCAGTGCTAGACACAACCGTATGCTGACGTATGTGACCAAGGGAGCCAACCGTACCCAAACACGTAGCAAAGAGAGAGTCGAAAGTAAGGAACGTGGCAGATCTTCAAAAAAGATCTGCGGCCCCTTTCTTTTAAGCGACCCTAGCCTTCACACGGCTAACCTATATAAATAGGGATTTGCTGTATGCACACGTGGTACACCGAGGGTTAGCCATATGAAGACTAGGGTCACTTAAAAGAAAGGGCCGCAGATCTTTTTTGAAGATCTGCCACGTTCCTTACTTTCGACTCTCTCTTTGCTACGTGTTTGGGTACGGTTGGCTCCCTTGGTCACATACATCAGCATATGGTTGTGTCTAGCGCTGCCAGTACTTTGTTGGGGTTGTTACTATACTACATTACAACACCAACTTATTGTTACAGAACACAGAAATGAGACTGTTTAAGTTTGTCTCTCGAAAGATCATTCAGTTAAGATCAGTGTATTCCATGAAAGCACACTGCAGACTTGTACATAAATATTTCAGACTTTCCACATGCCATCACCACTCACCATGGCCTTGCAGGTCAAAGTTCTGGCCATCTTGTACACGCTGCTGAATGATCTCCAGGGTTTGTTCAAAAATCTCCTCTGCACGTGCTGGTTCCAGGGCCTCAGGACTTGGGTATCTGAAGGTGCGAATCAAATCAGCAACAGTTAGGCGGCGATTGCGATCTAACAGTTCTGCTAGCGTGTTGTTCACAGCAGTATTGACACGGTTTCTTGCCTCCACAATAGCATTGGACACAAAGCGATCTCCTGGACGGCTTCCACTGGTACCTGAAAAAAGTGGGATTGCGTTGCACACCATCACAATCTGTTCGTCATGTTGTTTAATGTTCTGCTTTTCTCAAAAAATGAGCAAACTTATAAGGCATGTGTGTATCCATCTGCAAGCAATTCTGTGCACATTTATATTAAAACACATTTTAAAATGTGTTTAAATATGTATAAAATATGTATAAAGTGATCAATGATAAACCAACACTGACTCAATGAACAGCTGTGGGAGAAATCAAATGAACACAGATGAATGAAAAGCCCTACTGAAACACAATTCCCCCTTCCCCCCAACCCCAGAAAAAAATGGGTTCCAATGAAAGATGTATGTGTATGTGGTGTGTGTTTGCATGTGTGTGTGTGCATGTGTGCGGATGTGTGTTTATATGTGTGTGTGTGTGTGTTAGAGGGGGTAACTGCATAAAGCCAAAGGACACATAAAGGCACATCACCAACATGTGCCAATGCACACACACTAAACAATGTCATCTGACTGGATGGTTTCCAGACTGATTTCCTATGCATGAAAACTTGCACAAACTTAAAGGCCTTTTGCTCAAACACATTACACTCTGGTTCCAAAAACAAACAAACTCCTACCATTCTTTGGATGGATAAAATAACTGGTACCCACGCCTCACCTCGGACTTGCAAAAAGATGGACTTGGTGGCACGCCCAAGTGCATTCTCAGCAACACAGTCATATCGTCCAGCATCTTGAAGATTGACATTATTAATAAGCAAGGCGCCAGCACTGACTGTGATGCGGTTGCGGTTCTCCACTGTCCTCCCATCATGCATCCACTCGTACAGCGGGTCAGGCTGACCTGTTGCCTCACACCGCAGGGTAATGTCTGTGCCAGCAATGGCAGTTACTGTGTCACTTGCTTGGTTAAAGGCAGGCAAAGCTGGTGATAGAGAACACAAATCATTCTTTGTGGCTCATAATAGAAAGCTTTCCCAATGAAATTTCTAATGATGCAGTGCTTCTCAAGTTGACCTCAGCCATCTGTGCTGTACTTCACTACAAACAAAACTGTTAACCAAAATGACACACGCTGACAGAACATCAACTGCATTTTATTTCATCATGTTTGTTATCCCTCATTCTCCAGCTCTGAAAGAAGAAACAGCAACATAAGAGATACCTTGATATGTGAAATGATATGACTACAGAGCAACTTTCATTGAGAAAAAACCCTGTAGACTATCCGTTTCCTCCTAGCTCCCTGTGTTCATATTCATTTCTGACTTACTTTAACGACAGTCTGTTGTACCGGCATGTGAGGTCACCACCTTGCCGCCTGTAAGTGCTCTACGCAGTCAATAAGATTGTATTGTGCCACATTGTATCCAGACTTTTCTGAATGAAGCCCTAAACAGAACAGACTGAAATAGCCAGCAACATAAAGCAAAGCTATTCTATTCCATGATGAATGAGAATGATCTTACTGTTTTCAATGGTGACAAGCCTTGCAGATGATGTGATGAATCCAGCAGGATTGTCAGCTCGGCAGGTGTAGATCCCTTGGTGTGCATGAGTTGCCCTTCTCACCAGCAAAATGTGGTTGTTGGATAAAAGCTCAAAGTCTGCACTATTTCTTGGAATTTCAGTACCTGATACAAAAGTACTGATGCTCTGTTTATCTGATTTTGTTTCCACAACATGGCAGCAGCAACTCTAAATTATTTGAAAAAATGTTGTGCATTCATGTTGGCCTTTAATGCTTTAATGCCTTTCCTAAGCCAACCTTAACACAAGCAATACTAATAAAGTAACGAGCAAATTGTTGAGAAAAACAAAGACCTGGCTATCTGCATTACCATATTAGTTAATGCATGTAAACTTTTAGCAATGATCACATTATTTTGTTATCTCCGTCCCTTCTATGGTACCTTTGTACAAGGTATGCTTGCAGTAATACAGCCTATAGTTGTTGGCTCAGGGCAAAGTACCAAACAAACAGTATTATCTCCCCCCAGCAGATTGGACCCTCAGATTTTCTCAAAAGGCGACTTACTGTCTCTAAGCCAGCTTATTGTAGGTGTTGGATTTCCACGTGCATGACAAGTGAAGTTTGCAGGGTTGCCTTCAATAACGCTCGTGTCTGCCGGAGGTAAGTCAATCACTGGGTGCACTGAGAAACAACAACAAAAAACCCCCTAAGATTTATTTTAGCAATATCAGAAACTTAGATACACAACTGTATATCTTTCAAAGAAATCAAGCAAGACTAGTTTAGTTGTCTGTACTATTCCATAAATGTTACATAAAACCCAAGGACCAGATTTCTGTAGATGCACTTTGCTCTCTTCCATGGCTTCCATAGCAAAGTGGTAACACATGCCTGCCCCCAGTACAGAGGGTCATGGGTTTGAATGCTGTGTTCAGATCAAGTACCTCCTCTGCAGGTGGCACTTGCTTTGAGGGCTGGGCATCAGCTTTTTTCAGGTACAGTAAAACCTCCAACATAAGACTTTGAAAAAACAGCCAAAATCAGGACTTATAATGGAGGGGTCTTACAGGGAGGACTAGTTGCACTGAACTGTTAGTACAACATGTAGGTATGTACCATGATGGATGGGGTGAAAAATAAAGACATATGCGGGTATGTTTTCATGGCACCCAGCTGCAATATGTTTTCAAATTGTTTTTATTTACCACCGAACTAAATGTGAAAATATTTTGTTCACATCTCAGTTACTGAACATGTAGTTTTACCACATCAGACTTACTTTATCTCATCATCTCTAGTTTCATCCTACCATAAATCATTAATAAAACTTTTTTTCTGGAGTTGCCAATTAAAGAAATAGAAATTTTATAATATAAAAAACGTAATCAAGTTGTGAATTGCGTGATGCTGTAGATCACAGATCTCCGAGACTGGTGTATGTTGTATCATGTCACATTTCTCACAACAAAGAAGCAATACCTGATCCCTGTAGGCCAGCGGCAACAGATGAAAGATGCAAAGTCTGGATACCTTTGGCTAACTTAACTTTCACTAGGCTAGAAAGTGTGAATGAGATCCAACTGTGTGTACCTGACCTGGCGGTTACTGAATGCAGAAAATCAGCCATAACAATGGCTTAAACATAGAATACAAAATAAGACTTTCACGAATGAATTGCAACAAAATATTTGATATAAACTATTTGTCCTTCTGTTAAATGTTGAAAAGACACACAAGTTGTAGATTGTGCAAAACCGTCACTTGCTTCAGTCCGTTAGGCAAAAAGTCGTAAACGGATGTCGGATGCAATATTTGCTCATTTCCCTTTGTTGTTTCTTTGTTAGGAGCACTTTCAATGTCTTTTCTAGTTTTTTTTACGCTTCTCAGAGGATTTGGAGTCGACCCTTCGTGTTTCCCAGTAAATATCTTTGCAGAAAGAATTCTGCTAACCTTTTTCCGTTCGATCAGGGAAAGCCATATACTCCACAAAACTAGCCACTTTCGTCAGCTGGAGGTCGGGTTGAGGAGAGAGTTGTAAATGGGAGGTTGTTTATATAGTAAACTGTCTCTGTAAAAAATTTCTGGGTCGTATGCTGGAGGAGGTCGTGTATGGGAAGGTCTTATATGGGAGGTTTTACTTTGGTTTCCTCCACTTTCTGCTTCCCCCAACACTCTTCATCTGCCTCTCCCCATCTAACCCTATCATGAGAAAGCCTTAGCTGCTGACCTGCTGACCTGATGTTAAGGGTTGAACAATAGCCAACCAACCAACTGCACACTCCACCCCTTCCAGATTGTCAGTCTATCCCACTAACAAGCAGCAAGACAACGAATAACAAAAAGACAAAAGAACTTAGGCTACTCTGAACTGTGAGGTGAGCTGCCGTCGAGATGGTCTGTAAAGTGTTAGAGGCATAGCACTGGTATTCGCCCAAATCGCTTTCTTGCACGTTGGTGATAGTTAGCGTTCCATCTTCGCGCTCCGTCAGTCGGGGGTCCAACCCAATCTGCCGCATGTCTTTGGTCCAACTGATGGTTGGTCGAGGATGTCCCACTGCTTGGCACACAAACTGCACTGTCTCCCCCTCCACGACAGACACATTTTGTGGTTTCTGCGTGAATGTTGGCACAACTGAAACAGCAGTGAGCTAGGTGCTTAAAAGCCCTACATGAACACAGCTCATTTGCGGGACACACCCAGGATGTCTCTCACAAACTTATTTATTTTAATCTGAACAAAAATAAGATTTACTATTGGTGTTATGATGAAACACATTTGAGGTGAAACAACAATCCATAAACATCAGCATAATTTTCATGGATGCAGCTTACCTCGTTCACCAAAGTACCTGAGAGTAACTTGGCTGGAGTGGACTTCGCCTGCCACATTGCGAGCGATGCACTCGTAAGTTCCCTGATCAATGTCTTGAGCATCCTCGATCATCAGGGTCCCATCATGCAGGAGGCTGAAGCGACCTTCTGTTATGTCAACCTGGTTACTAAAACAATGATCCCTTGCTGCTGATATTTATAAAGATACGAATATTATGCTTTTTCTGTCTGTCCCCATTGGTTAATATTTCTCACACATGCCACCACCACCCTCCCTCTTCTACACAGATGCATGCACTGTTAGTCTGTGTTGCTCAGTCCTTGTTCAACTTCCTTGCACCATGCTTCATGACACTTTATTTCCATCAGAGCTGCTATATGACAGTCATAAACATTATCATTAATACACTGTACTGTTGTTTCCATCAGACATAATTAAATTTACAGTCTTACTTGTTATGCATCCACACAATCTCTGGGCTTGGGGTTCCTTCAGCACGACATGTAAAGTATACTGTGTTGCCAAATGTAACATCAACATCTCGTGGTTCCATTGTAATAGTTGGTTTCTCTGCCAAGAAAAAAAAAAGGATGAAAGAAAGCATCGTAATATTAACAGGTGGCAGCGCCATACAGACACCCCATGCACATCAGATGAACACGCACAGATAATATGGACAAAGGCATACATAACAGACAAAACAATAATAAATTCATATAAAAATAATAAAAATTCAAACGTGATATCAAAAGAAATGAATATTTTTAATTGAAATATGAGTATCTTTACCCTACAGTGATCTAGATCCTTCTAAAATAAGTTCTATGGTATAGTGGTATAGGCTCTTATATTTGTGGCATAAACATCGGTTTATTCACCATATCAATTATCATAGGTGTATTTCCAAAAATGACAAATGGTACATACCGCATCGTAAATCCTCCTGGTTAATGGTCATAAGGGATCGCCCTTGCAGGTTCTGTGGATATTCACACGTAGCTGCAGCTTGGGTGTATCCATGTTTCTCCTTCAGCATGTCTGCCAGCCACATCATATTACAGTCACACACCAAGGCATTGGAATCTAGCCGTCTGCAACATCAGAGAGCCTACAAAATCCAGGTGTGCTCTCTCCAAAAAGTGTTTTCTGAAGTAATGAGCAAAGTGCTTACTATGCAATAGTGCTTTCATGAACAGGATCTTGAACACAGAAAAAAGAAATAGAGATTTATCTACAAGATCAACTCTATACCGCTTTTGTAATTATTCACATATTATCTTATTTTTAGAGAAACATATGCAACATCATAATGCTTGCAGCTAATCTTTGTGTTAAATCTCACAAAATGCTTGAATCCTGATACAATGAAGTGCCAGACCCCCCCCCCCCCCCCCAGTGCCAGAAAATGTCAAGACATGAATGACAGCAAAGTGTATTTACTTAACCTTATCAGTTCTTGGCAACCCTTTATTCCAAATGTCAGACAAAGCACAAAATCCAACCACAGAAAAAGAGACATACTGTTATCATTTGTAAATGATCGGCAATTTTGTCTTTTGTGTTAATGAAAGAAAAAGAAGTATATAAACAAACAATAGGCTACAGTTTCCTTCTCCCAGCAAGGGTGACACCGGGGAATGTAGAGCAAGACAGGGAAAGAATCTGTACAGGGTAAATGGAGGAACTGCCATATGCAAAATACTCAAAAACTAACCAATAAGCCAGCCAGCCAGCCAGCCAGCCAACCAGACCCACCCCACCCCAAGCAAGCAAGCAAGCAGTCAGCCAACCAACCAACCAAATGACAAAGAGGGAGAGGTGAAGCAGGCAAAGAAACAAGATTATTATGAGCCCTCAATCACTGTGCTGTTTCCACAAACATTTGTACAGAAAAAAATCTTGGGAGGGCGATGACAAAATGAAATTTATGTAAAAGACAAAAACAGTAAGTGATTTTGGCTAAAGCAGTTACAACACATTTTATACTTACAATCGACGTAAATGAGGAGTATGTGAAAATATTCCTTTTGGAAGTCGAGTAATTTGGTTACTGTGAAGAAATCTGCAGGAAGAAATATAATTCATAAAGGTACACATGCAAAGATGTATACACATATATCAATCATGTACACAGGACAGGGTGAGGAGGCAGTGAAATGACACAGGCAGAGAAAACAAGGTAAAGAAAACTAGGAGAGGTGAAAATAAACAAAGATAAGAAACAGTAGTGAGAGTAAAACAGTGAGACTGGTAAAAGGAGGACAGAGAGGAGAAAGTGAAGAATCTATAGATTGTAAACAGAGACTGCCGTACGCATGATACCTTTCTAAAACATGCTGTACAAATGTAAATCATCTATTTAGGTTTCACATACAGAGCATATTATTGGACACACATTATCAAAGACATCATTAAAATGTGTTCATGTGTAGGCGGATTAGTCGAAATATTCTGCTATGTCCCTACATACCCCCTCCCCACCTGTATACTTGCTAATGCTGTGCTTCCACTAGACTACCTGATCTGGAGGCACACTCAGATTCTGTAAACATTTGGTGTACATGAGTCTATGCAGAAAGACCAAAGGAATTAAGCCAACTTCATTACTTAATCATTTTTGTTGTTTTGTTGTTGTTATTTGTACCCCAGGCTATGAAGTTTGGGTTGTTTCTGTATGACCAGCCTTTCAGTTGGTTAATACACTGTATCTAGCTAGATGTAATGTCTGCTTGGCTTCTTTTGACTAGTGGCAACCAACACTGCTGTTTGAACAGTGGTATGGGGTACCCTTTGAAACTGTTTGCTTAGATGGGTGTATGTATTTATCTGCCATGCACAGAGTCAAATTTGTTCCCCCCCCCCCCCCCCCCCCCCCCCCC
>SMGT01014451.1:701639-714686 GCA_004794575.1 Lanistes nyassanus
CCCCCCCCCGAGTCTGTTTGTCAACAGAGTGCTGAGTAGGCTGAGGGCACGCTCGGTATTCATTGCCACTTTCTGAGTGCTGGGTTTATTGTTGTGTCTAACATACTTGCTTGGATTGAAATAACTTTAGTGTACTCAGTGTCCAGGATCCGGATGCTACAGAAAGTAGTGAATAAGCTCAATAATTAAGACTGTGGATGTTCACTGAGACTGTGCAGAAATTTACTTTGACATGTACGTAGCTTGCTGATATATCACACACAGCAGTCAGGAAATTTCAATATGCACTGCCCATACAGTTTATTCTATTGAAATCATAACCCATCCTCACATCAGTGATTTTATACAGAGCTTTGTGGTTGGCCAACATGCTCTGCTAAACACTCTGATATGCGATTATGCAGAATTAAGTCTTACTATTATACAAAATTCTTGAAACTTGTGACAACCAGCTACTTTTTAAACCCCATACCTCACTCTGATTCTTTTCAAACACAAAATGAAAGTGTTTCATGCAAATGTATGAATATACCTTGTATCTATCAAAGAAACAAACCCAAATCCCAAACAAAGCTGATGGGATGTGCTTCATGCAGCAACTCAAAAGCTAAATTGAAATATGGTTTTCCCTTTAAAATTAAGAAAAAAATTGGAGAAATTTACATTTTAAAGAAGTGAAATACTGCATTAGACTCCAGCATTACAGTTCACTTCCAAAACTTATTGCGAAAGTGTATCAAGAGTAAGAATGAAAATAACTTTTGCCCAAGCATCAACTAGAAACCTATATCCAGTAATATTAGTTAAGGTCAAAATATGTTTTGACTATATGTTATACTTACAACTGTTCCAGCTTTGGCAGGTCTTTAAAAACATCACTGTCTAGAGAAACTAGTTTATTCTTGTATAAATATCTGAAATGAACAAAACATCAGGCTCCAGGTGAAACAGGGCAGCAATTCTGGAGTGGTGCCAGCAAGTGAGTAAAACCACGGGGAGGAAACTATTAATGATATGTGCTACATGTTTTCATGCTGAGCCAAGAATACTGAAATTTAATCCTCCCTTTACATTTCTTAAGGAAAAGGAACCAAATTATCAATCAGAGTTGATCATTTTGATGGGATTTTTGAACACTAGACATTTCATGACAGAATTAGTTGTATATGGCTGTCTTCCACCCAAAAACCAGTCTGATCACTGACAAATTTGGCAACACACCATGATGGCATGCCCACAGAATATCCTCTGGTGAATAATGCTTTTGAATTACAGCCATTGAATGACATAACAATTCATGATCCTGGAAGTAAACAGGGTAGTGCAAAGAACTATCCAAACATCGGGCACCACATGGAACATAAAATTCATGCATGGGATAAAGGCAGGTGGGCCAGTATTAATTTACCATTCCTCCTTGGCAGACTCTTATAGAGGTTGCACACACAACATAAAAATAATTATCAGGGCTTTCCTTTCCAAACCAGTTAAGTCAGAGAAATATATGTTGTTAAGTAAGAAATTGTTCTCAATAGTTTGCCATGGCTCAGGACTTTTTATAAAAATCCTAAATGAAACTGCCACATTCCTGTTTGGCAAAGCAGAAAAGCTGAGCCAGGTTTTTGCCACATGCACACTTCTTGCCCCAAACCCACCCACTTTCTATGTGCATACATGCATATGCACACAGATGCATGCATGCACACAGTCCCAGCCTCTTTGCAGCATTCAACCTTTTCCTAGCTATTTTGTACACACTGCATACCAAGCACACCCGTGGCAAGAATTCTGAGTGCATGTATCATCTCCCCAAACGCAAAGAAAGCCAGCCAACTGCTGCCTCAAGCCCAACAACATCTGGTTTGCATGCCAGGTACAGAGGTAGAGGAAGGCGACCCATTAACAATATATCCTGTTTCCTCAGCATCTACCCACTGGCACTGAGTGATGAAAAACAGCAGAAGGACTAACGATGCAGAATTTACCTTAACAATACCCATAACCACAATTTGTTAAGTTACTGCTCTAAACACTGCTAAGAGTGGGACTCTTAGTAGTTATTAGACATTTAACGACAAACTCACAAGTAATTAAAAAAAACAAAAGACTTGTTATGATTAATTAATCTAGCTTAGCCCCTCCAACAACACAAAGCACCTTTAGTTTACTAGTTTCTCATTATTGCATGTTCTAGCTGTAAAATTATTTTCTTTCATCTTATCTGCTACATTTACATGTCGCTAATTGCCATGTACTCTTGGTTAGTAAAATTCTTTGTCTTCTTTGGTTCTTTGTCAAAACCTGAAAACTAAACAAACTTCAAATAACACTGCAGCTCTTTGGCTCATAATTATACATATTATGCTAATGATTCTCTTAATTATTTTACGCATGTACAGCCCATTTAATGCAAACATTTGGGGTTGTGGAAGAGAAACATGCATGACATGATAGACTTTTTAAATGTAAATAAAGGAAAACTATTCTTAATGTTGTATTTGGCAGGAGGGACAATTTATCAAAAGCATCACTTAATACCAGGGAGAAATCTGGAAGGTTTGTCGCAAAGAAACAGATGGCAATTTTTAAAAGTCAAGGTTTGTGAAAATTAAGTGACACTTACAGGTAACGTAGTTCTGGTATTCCATCAAATGCCCCAGCTTCCAGAGTCTCTATCTCATTGTTGTTCAGCAACCTGCAGGCAACAGAGATGCAGATCTGAAAATGCTATAACGGACAGATTTTTTTCAGCAGTTATAACTAAGACACCAGAGATCTGGTGCTTATGCTAATGATTGTAGAACTATATTATAGTTCTGCTGAAATGCTATAAAGGAGAAAAAAAATCTGATGTTCCATGAGGCAATAAGTACATGAAAATAACTGCACAGACTGTCAAAGTAAAGAAAAAAGAAGGCAGAAATTAATAAAGGTATTGCTCGAGTCCCTTTCTAGATAATAATATAAGTATATTTATGTACACACGTATATGTGCATGTAGCTCTCTCTCTCTCTCACACAAACACACAGTTGTTTGCAAACTTTCCCCACTGCCTCCCTCCTCATGCATCTCCTCACCCCTCACCCCCCGCCTCCATTCAACAGACATCAGTTTCAATGACACAGGTTTGACTGATGGGCTTATATGATCTGCAGTCAGAAGGTAAAAGGGAAACAACGTGTCTGAAACTTAAGTTTAAAACATCACTCCTTTGGATTTTTTTCACACCCTTGTACGCTTACATGTATGTTCTGCATTCTTTCGCTGGAAAAGGATAGCACCAACCATCCGACTGCTCAATGAACATGGAAAATTGTTTGCTGGCTCCCCCCATCCCACCACCCCATCTCTATCCCATGCTGAACCTAAGTTCCTAATGTATCTTGAAAGGATGAAGGTTGTCAATTTATAACAAACTGCTTCCACTTTGGGAGTGAAATTATCATGGCAAAAAACTTATAACACAAGCTTAATTAAGGATAAAGTAAAGCCAGTATTTTGGAAAATTTAATCCTTACTTGGGAATGTTGAAAAAATGTCAGAAGGGAGTTAACTCAATAACTGAAGGCATATCTGTGAATAAAAATGTGTGTCACTTTGACACACTTGGAAGTGCTTTTCAGTATACCCACCACATCTTACTCCAGAAAAGTTTCATGAAAGCAATGACACATAGTGTTACTGTATTGTGCCTCATGATGTGTAATGCATTGTGTATACATGCACTTACAAAGTATTTAGTTCTGGCAGTCCCTCAAAAGCTCCTTTAGGAACAGTTTTGATTTTGTTGAACCTCAAGTCCCTGCAAAAGAGGAAAACTGTTAGTGCTTAGTAATCAATCATATCACATATTTCAAAAGGTGAAATCTGATTTCACAACAGGGATCAGAAGAAAGTATTGTTACAATCAAAACAAAGTGCTTCCACACACCTTACCCCCCACCCCTACCTCACCCCACACCACCACATCATGTTTCCAATACTCCAATAATAACCTCAACCACAACATTTTAATGTCCATTAAAATTTGACTGGAGAGACTGTGCATTAAACTTCAAACTTTATTGCCATGGAAAAAGGAACAGTTGTCTACATCTCACTGGCTATAACAGTTTTTCTGTTGTTGTTGTTTCTGGGGAAAATTTTTTTCCTCTTAATTTTGTATCAATGCTAAATCTTTATATGATCTCTGGTAATGTTTGTTCCTCTTAAAGTTTGTGTGGGCTCTGCAGTGTAAGGTATTTCATAAGCACAAGGGCAAAACTTGGCCAATCACTGTTCCTTGTCTACAAGTTGAAAAGGTTGTTCCAAGTGAGCTCTTATTGCAAGATCATATAGCTGCTTTAAGATAGAGTCTAGCACGGCCCATAATGGATATTCTACTGTACGGATGTGGTTTTTCACGCACAATGTCTGCCGACAGTAGTAGGCTTTGTGAGGTTATCCTGGTCAATTGATTCTCAGAATATAGTCATGGTTCCTTTTATTAGGGATGGGGAAGTACATGGCCCGTTGGTCGATTGCTGCTAGAACTCTTGTCAGGCCGTTAACAATCATAAATTTCTTATCCTTTTCATCGATCGATAGACATGTCACATGTGCATATGTATACATTATTACATATATATGATGTTCATATATATATATACTTCGGAAGTTAGTGCATGCATATCTGACGGCCAAAAAAATCCCATGCACGTTTTTTGCCATCTCTTTAATAAACCACTATAGTCACGCACATTATCACACAGAAAAGCAGACTCGTTTCTTAAAACAGTACCCCGATTGGTTTTATCTCCGATTTTCGTAAGTGGTTGGCCCCTCGTCCTGTTATTAGTAGCAACCGTTAATCAAAGCAGACAAAAACCTGCAAGAACAAAGCCCGTAGAGCAAAGGTGTCATTACTGGTCTAACGCTAATGGGGCTTGATGTTAATAAAATAATCCGCCAGGCAATGCGCAGCGCAATAGTCGCCTTTCAATTTTCACATTACAATTATTTTTCTTCCCTAATGCTCCCCTCTCCCTCCTACATCGACTCACCCATCCACACCCAGTACAAAAGTAGCAGTTTTTTAAAATAAGAAAATAAAGATTTCCGCTCTGCGTTTCACATGATGGGTTGCGTTTTTCAAGCTGTTGTGAGCTTGACAGGGCTTTCAGCGAATGCATGCGAAGCACAAGTGTGCAAGGGTTACACCGGGTCAGCGTCTTTCTCAGCTCGGAATGAAAGCGTGGATTACTTCTCTCCGCGAAGCCTATCCCGTTTCAGCCCCCAGCAATATCCCAAATCCTCGAATTGACGGAGCAATATTGGGTCTAATTCCAACAAGAATATATAACCACGCATGTGTTCTTGGGTCGTCTCTCCCACAAATCCCCCCACCCCTTCCTCTTCTAGTACACAAAACCCTCATTTCATGCTAGCGGCCATCACAGGCACAACTGACCGTAACCACAGACCTTACATACACCTAAGGTCTGTGCCGTAACTCCGCAACGACTGCAAGTAAGGAGGAAAAGATTTTGGTTAGATTTTAACTGTTAAAATGGGGGTGGGGAGCTAGGATATGTCAGGGACGATCATGGTTCTCTTGAGAGAGCTGGGGTGGGGGCAAAAAAAAAGCATACACCTGAGCGTCAGTAAGGACTGGTCGAATGTAACTTGGCCATTTCCAACTGCCGACACAAAGCCATAATATAACGAACACCTCTCTCTTTGCTTGGGTGGGGGGGAATCCCCCCCCCCAAAAAAAAAATTGCCCCGCTGTCATGTATACTAGAGTAGAAATGTTCATTCATTTACCGGTAATTCTAACATCTCTCCGATGTTCAATTTGAATTTTCCAACTACATTATCCATAAACACAGCGTACGAGTACTAAGACGTCTTTTTCCTTTAAAATGGGAAGGGCATATATTAGTCTTACTTCTTTAAAATTATTTTTGCTATTTTGCTGATACCATGGGTGTACGTACATTTTGGTTACAACATGGCTTCGTCTACAGTTTAATCACATATCTTGCGTGGATGTCCGTCGTAAGCCAAAAATAGTTTTTGGTCCTCTTGGAATTTTACCCATGGTTGACAACCATTCTTCAGGCTTCACAATCCGTTGATTTTGCAATAAATAAAAATGGACATCATATATATATATATACGCATATGTAGTAGTAAGTTATTTGAACCATTATAATGGATTATTAATTATTGCAAAAGTCGACGCATCGTAAAGACTAGGCCTTATCTTACTTTCGGATTTTTTTCCGATTTACAAAAGTGTCCAAGTTATATCGCCAGACAAAAAAAAAAGAAAAAAGAAGAAAAAAAAGAGGGTGGGAGAACTTTCCAACCAGTTATAGCCAAAACCAGGTACAATAGATATAAAAAATTAAAAGGGCAAACTATATGCCCTATTGAGAATAGAAACCCCCTTTCCTCTCATTACATTCTTCGCTCCCCTATTCCATGAGCAAGAAAGAGAACAACTAACAAGATAGCGAGGCACCGCAACTCCCCAAAGAAAAACCAGACAAAACTCAAGACACAAAGCAGTAAATGCTTGGCTCGCAAATACGACGCTTGCAGCTATTCCTGTCTGTGCAAGCCGCCAGCAGACGATCCCTTTGTCCTTTTACGAGCCCTATAAGTGCAGCACCCATCTACACGATAAAAAGAAAATTAAAGGGTAAACGGGGAACTCAAGTCTCGCCTAATCCTTTTTGCGATCTTCAGACGTAATGGCCCACCATCGCAGCCGTCTGCATCTAGGGCTCTTCCCATAGAGTGCCCGCCCCTTGAGACGATAGCCATGGATAATGAAGTGTAGCGCAGAGCGAACGTGCAACGGTCGGGTGGCCTTGACACGAAGCACCTGCAAGTCAAGCTCTTCAACGTCGAGGCACAGAACGATCTTCTGGGTAGCATCCTTCGTCTCTTCCACAGATCGTCTGCAGCCTCTTTTGTCACGACAAACTGTACGGCCTTCTTCAACAGAGTTGCACCGTTACACTGAACATTTGGCAGGACTTGGTTTTTTGTTCATATTCAAGTAATCAAAATCTTTGCAAAACCTCTATGTTAAGCTTGTAACTGGGCCGATAATGTAATGGCAAAGTCAAGCCGACCTATCTCAAAAGGATCGTTTACACTTCCTGAGCCCAGCGAAGCTGAAGCCATTCCATAGCAGACGTCCAGCTGAGACAGGGCTGGCTGGGGATATGAATGCGTAAGGCTGATGTAGCGATAGGGCACGGTGGCTATATACAGGTGTTAAACCCAGGCTAAATGTGAGCGCTACAAGGGTAGATACATCTACTGGGCAGGGAGCTGCGTCACAATAACACCTCATGTCTTTGATGGTAGTTCAAGGTGAACTGCCTATAGGATTATGTCCAAGGGAGTCCGCCTTGGTGGTCTAGTGGTTAGGGCGTCCGTTTCTGAGGCGGAAGTTCGGTGGTTTGCACCCCGCCGAGTCATTTAAAAAAAAAGTGGCAATCTAGTAGCTGTCCTGCTAGACCCCTGGCACTATAGGAAGCACTGCTATGACTGGTTGGCCCTGTGTCCGTGACTAGGCAGAACTATGTCCGACGTGTTAACTTGTCTCAAGCAACACCGTCCTGATACGCGCCTTGTTTGTGACAGGATATTAAAGAAAAAACCACCAAACCAAACCAAAACAAAACCAATCAACCAGCCGAGACCAGGGGGCAGAGAAACACCAAGTCCCCACTCCATCTGCTAGAATTAGGTTGAGGCAGGTATGTTCTTTTGACCGAGAAAACCTCATATCAAGTCATCCTGAAACAAACAGCATCGGGCCCCGTCTTTGGTACAGACTGTTGTGCGAGCTGCAACGTCTGTGTGTCGCATCGTGCAGTTTTTCTGCAACGTGCAAGTAATCACTGTTGGTACACGGCTGTACACGCACAAGGTATGTGCGCCTCATTGTTGTTATTGTTTGTAACTAGCAGGTGATAGGAGGAGATTTGCATGATAGTTGATGTGTAAAGATCGACGTGTAAAGAAAGCCGGGAGTAGATGAACCACCTTCCCCCCCCCCTTTATTTATTGACGCAGCAATATGACAATAATTATTATTTGAGTGTGGTGCTGTAAAACAGTGCTTTTATTCTCCGTACGAATTGTCGTCCTCTTAATGTCACGTGAGAGTGAGCACGTGAAACGACAGGTTTGGAGTAGAAAGAATTCCTGAATAGATGACACTGCTACTGCTTCTTTCTTTCTTCACATCTTCAAAACTCCTGCCAGACTGAGCACATCGGTGACCCGAGTGTCTTTTAACAAATACTCAACATCAGAGGGATGCTAAAAAAATCTCTCTCCAATCGTGAGCAGACAGGTTCTACCCCCAACATTCAATTTGAATTTATTTTGGGTTTTTCTGGGGTGGGGAAGGATGGTTGTTACACTTCTTTTATTTGATCTGATGTTGCAAGCCACTTGTATGTATAAGTGCAGGTATATGAAAATATGTCTACTTGTATCCCCTATCCCCACAATAAGTCATTCAGACAACCTTCACCCAACAGTTGGCATACTGGAAATGTCGTGGGCCGGGGATGAGGGGGGGGGAGGGAATGGGAGCGGTGCTGAGGAAGGCGGATGCAAATGAGGGAGGGTGATGGATCTGATGTTTTCCTCGCAGATGACTGTGATTTATGGGGGGTTAAATGGAGTTCGACTTGCTGGTTTATCGTCGAACCCTTTTCTCGTGTGCTTTGCGTTTGATATTTTACTGCTGTAGTTTGCGCTGATGATGGAGTCTGTGCGTCACGACGTTCACCGCTGGGTCGCAGAGATACACTGTCAGTGTCAGCCAACTGTTTGTATCTTCTGTCTGCCGTTTGACTACCCCCAAACCCTAAATAATTACCTGTTCTAAGTCTCCTCTTTTAGAAAACTTGTTATCACTTACATTTTCTTTTCGTTTTTTAATTGACAGGACAAACGTTTCGCTGTATTGAGACCACAAATTATACATATATCCTTAGTAAGCCAATTATTTGTCATATCCATTCTGCTTAATTTAGCTTATTCCAGCTGATATAATGAGCTCTGGTTAGCAAGTGTTGGGTCATTTAACTATGTGATTCGAGAGTTTCACCGGTAAACCGTTCTGGTGCCAGTAGTGGGAACGACTGAGGAGTATTAGCAAAGATTATATACTACTTACTAGTATATAATCTTTTGTATTAGTGTCAGACGAACGATTTTGTGTCCAAGCGGATTATTACAGACCTTACAGGATATAGAGGGCTTGTTATCACAGAACATCTACCATGAACTAAGCTGCAGAGCAATAAGTGTATCGTTGCTTATAAAACAAGCTGTGGGCAATATCCCTCACGCATGTGTGACCTTCACACGTGTGAATAAAAACCACTCTCTACAGTGGTGGTGGGTGTGTGCGCACGCGAAGGGGGAGGGGAAGGCCAAGTGTGCGTGCCTGTGCCACCGCTACGCCTCCTTCTTCTTCCACCACCATCTCGATTCCAACCACCAGCACCTGCGAGTTGAGGAGCGTCGCGCTAAATCTGTTTGTACACGAGTCGAGCGTCCTAGGAGGGGGAGGGGAGAAGGGAGTTAAAAATACAGGCAGTCCTTTGTGTGCCTGCGGTTTTCGGAAAGTTTGGACAGTAACAGTGGAACTCAGTCACTACTGGTATGCAAAGAATGGGTACCCGCGCTCTGACTAAAGTACCCGACAAACAGCGTCAGATGTTACACAACGTACACAGCAGTGTCCTTTTCTGCCTTCCCCAAATGCAGGAACGCAACGACACAAGAAAATATGACAACACGAATAATAGAGTGGCATGATCCAAATAAAAAATGAACTGATTCATAAATGAATAAATAAACGAAAACTCCATGACCCAAGAAACTAGTAAAAATAAAATAACTATTTAAATAATAAATAGTAAAATAAATAAAACTTAAGACTCCGGTAAATAGTGATGGAATTGATTGATAAACTGCACGAGGAGTTACAGACGTTTCGCCCCATTGCCTTATCGCCCAATGCCTCACCGCCCCACAAAAGCTGTCCCATCGCCCCAAGATCATGCAACGATCGCTCCAAGTTAAGTGCCCCCATAAAATCGTGTATTTAATGCTTACAAATGCCACTTCGTTGCAATTATTATGACTTTTGCGACATGCTGAAAGCACGTTTTTAAAAATGTTTTTCATTCGCATCGCAAACATGTGTGCAGATGCAGTCCTATGGAAGTCCTCGCAGATACGTGCAGACAGGATCAAACACAATTTGAGGTCTATAATGATTTCAAAGAGAAAACGTAATGCCAAATTGCACCTTTTATAAGGATTTGATGGTTACTAATACTATATTCGAAATGTATAGTAAGTTACGGAAAACTGAGGTGTGTCCGAAATGGTGTATCTTCCGTTTGTACCTTCGCGGAATTTCGTAGGACCGTATTTTTGAGATGTCAGTGAAAAACGTTTTTTTTTAAATTAAAAAATGTGTTTTCCCCATGCCGGAAGAATATTAATAGCTAGAGCGAAGTGCTGTTTGCGAGCAGTAAATACACGACTTTATTGGGGCATTAGGCATGGGGCGATGAGACAGCTTTTCTGGGCAGTGGCGACGAGACAGCTTTTCTGGACAGAGAAGCATGGGGCAATCAGGCACTGGGGCGAAACGTCCAGCACCCCACAAGAGATCGAGACTTGAATGGTGGGCGGAGGGAAGTTATTAAGGTAAAATGGCGCGCCCGTAAACAGGGACAAATCTTGCGTTAAGTCGGTTACAAATCCTGCGTAACTTCGGTGACAAGCAACGGGACTTACAAGACTGTGGTGTCGGGTGGCACGGTCGGGATGTCTTCCAGTTGCAGAAACATGCACCGCACGTTGCTCCTGAAACACAGGCAGCGGGGCGGGCAGGCCAAACTTCCGTCAGTCCTTGATACAGTAATCCACAGCACCAGTACCACAGCAGTGGTCACGCTGATGAAAGCGACACCCATTTTCTTTTCCGCAGAGCAAAGATCTGGGAAGTGGTTCAGCTCTCGCTTTTACCAACACTGTTGCTGCCGGTGTTAACCCGACAGAAGAATTGTAAGCAGTAACTCCGTGTCTGTCTGCTGTTTCACTTCCAGCACACTGCCAGCTTTCCTTTGTGTCGTTCTCCCCTCTCAGCGCCTGCCGACCACCGTAGATTCCCCGCTCTCCCTGACTTCATCGGCCGACGGGCCGCTTTAGCTGGCCGCAACAAAGCCCGCCAAACCAGTCCAACGGGGGTGCTTGAACCTTCCCGAGTCAGTTAAAATTTTTAGCCAGCAGATAGATCGACTGGGGCGAGAGCTTTAGCTTAGCACTGCAACTGCTCTCTTGTTCTCTCTGCTCCCCCACCCACGATCCCACCACCTCGCTCCCCAACTTCGTCTGGCTGCACCCTTCCGCCCACCAATCCTAGAGCACGCACGCGAGAGTCCACGCCGGTGTGTGGCGAGGCAAGAAAGGTGTACGGGAGATCGAGAGAGGAGAGAGAGCTGGTTGGAGAGGATCAGAAGGAAGTTGTTAAAATAGTTCGGCTCCTGCATGCGACTTCGCCGTGAAAAGCAGTACTGTATGTTCAGCGAATCAAAGAAAACCAGTGGGAAAGGCACGCGTACAATAATTCTATGCACGAGTTTTCTCAGCTACAAACGTCAGTGAAATGATTCTGAACTCTCACGGTATGGCACCAATCACTAGCGTGGTGTAGCAGCAAAAAAAAAAAACAACCCAAAACAACCCCCCCCCCTCCCCAGAGTACAGTCTCATGCCTTTTCAGTTGCGTAGGAAGCTGATGCTAAGAGGCCGGACACGGATTCCGCTGTTTAACGAGTGAGTCACGGAGTGCAATAACAGAACGTGTGTCAATGCGGTCAGGGTCAAGGCCACCATTTTGTGCGGGTCTAGCCAGTCTAGTTACGAGTGCCACCACCACCACCACACACATACACAGGCAGGCACACGTCATAACCACAAGCGCGCACGCACACACACACAGATTTTAAAGAAGCTTCCAAGGTCTTCTTTCCTTCCTGAACTTTTAAAATTCGTTTAGTACTCATATTAAAAATGCAAAATTCATTTTTCAATTCTAATAATCTTTATGAAACAGGAAATGCCATGGTGGATTAACTATATTTATCCTCAAGATTAAGCTGCCTGCACCACCCTATGGAAGTTACCAGTAGCTGCAGGATCTCCGCTCTTGAAACCAATCCAGAGAACGCGTCGCAGTCACGCAAATGGCCTCCACTTGCCGTTTGTCTGTCCCATGATCCCCTCATGTACCTATGTGAGGTCGGTATTTCTAACCGTATCTGTTTGAAAGGAATGTGTCTAGACTGTTTCTAAGCTGAACAAATACGCACAGAACAGCGAATAATTTTTCTCTTCAGTAGCCCGGTTTGCCTAATGTCGTATAGTAGGCTGAAGTGCGGTCCATCGAACGGCTGAAGATGTCTGAAAACGGACCTGTCACGATCAAGCCCAATTAAATTTCTGGTATGCTGTGCGTCTTGATGCAGTTAAACGTTACGCAGTCGTGTTTGCTCCCCGTGTTCCGAATGTGTGTGTGTGTGTCTTTTTTCTTTCGTAATTTCTTCCAGCACATGTGATCCCTTTTGTCTCCCATACGAATCGACTCCGATTCGATACAGTACGTGCCAGATCTGGCTTGCATGAACGTTCAGATAGTCTGTTCATAGGTAAAACTCTACATAAAATACACAGCAGCTACGAACGCTTATGCAGGCCAGCCCAGGTATGTTTGTAGCTGCTCTGCTGGCCGCAAGTGCGATCGTATGGCCCCGTCCGCCCTGTATTTTATGTCCGCCTTTACCTACGAACAGGAGATAACGCTTATCCAAGCCAGTCCACGTACGTACCACCGTGGTTCACGCCACGGAGGCGAGATTGCATGCTTGCTGCTAGAAAATATACTTTGACCTGACCTTAGATCACCCACTCCCCATGCCTTTTAACCTTTAACGGTCGGGGGGGGG
>SMGT01014451.1:727757-788550 GCA_004794575.1 Lanistes nyassanus
GGGGGGGGGGGTGGAGGGACCGGCGATCGATGTAACTGGCCTTGTGAAGATCAAATCAAATCAGACCTAGCCTCCTTCTGTACCCTTGTGAAAACCAAACCGAATCAGACCTGTCCTGTGTGCACTCAGTGATTCCCCCTCTGCCGCCCGCGCTCTTTACAGACCGTGCCCCCCCCCCCCACCTCCTCTCCTGACTGGGAGATCAGAGGGAGTGGTTATCACGAGCGTAAGAAGTGGTTATCACGAGTGTGAGAAGTGGTTATCACGAGTGTGAGGAGTGGTTATTACGAGCGTAAGAAGTGGTTATCATGAGCGTGAGAAGTAGTTATCACGAGTGTGAGAAGTGGTTATCACGAGCGTAAGAAGTGGTTATCACGAGCGTAAGAAGTGGTTATCATGAGCGTGAGAAGTGGTTATCACGATAGTGAGAAGTGGTTATCACGAGCGTAAGAAGTGGTTATCACGAGCGTGAGAAGCCGGACTCTGAGCGGGTTAGTACCAGTTTTGCAGTCAGTCCAGCTGTTTCTAACGGTATTTCCGCCTTGCTATAATGTCTCTGTGCGAGGAGGGGATAGGGAGAGGGATCACGTGCTGGCTGTGGCAGCACAGACTGTTTCCCGTCCAGCTGTTGGTGTTGTGATGCCCTCACTGTGGTAGCTCGCCGCTGTCGCTGTCCCTGCTGGCCATCCCTACTAACTGCCCAACTCCTAAGTACTCGTTTATTTCCTTTTATAAATCAAGTAAAATTGATTTTTGTTGCCCTAAGATTTTATGTAACACTTTAATTTACATTTTGCATTTAAGTGTATCTCTGCTCAAGACAGTTACTTACTACCTGCACCGTTAAATCAAGAACATATTGCCAGAGTTCCTTTGATCTGGGATGATTTTCAATTCAATGAAAGTTTATATTTGTTCTGTACCTTGTTAAATGTCCCCTTTCTTTGCTATTTAGATTGCGTTAATTATAGATTGCACTCTAGAGAGACGTCTGGTGTGCTAAACCTGTGTGGTGTGAAAACCAAATCTCCACAGCTACAGCTGTTTGGGATCCTGCGTATCAAATGGGTTTGCAGCCACTAGGAGGGGGCACTGAAATAGTGACGCCTGCCAGAATTCCTGATGTCCGAGACAAGGCCTTTGAGAACTCTACCTGGTTCCATGTGCGGTCAATGGACCGTCTATGACGTAATTAAACGCCCACGTGACTTCAGTAGAATTCTTTACATCTATAAATAGTACCTCCGTGGTCAATAATAACGAGAAGCTGTAGTTACAAGACACTCGTCCAGGAAGAGGAGACCAAAGCTCGCAGCTGAAATTTTCTCGATTTGATGGACGCCATTTCTGAAAGTAACACAAGCGTTCCCCTTTCTGCATCCCCCCCCCTTCCCCGCCATTTTTCAGTCCTAAGTTGCTATGGCAGCTTGACAGATGCTTATACTGCTTGACTGTGGCGATCAGAACAGTTATCGACCTGTGTGCACGGAAACCGATCATGACGAAATCGACTTCTCTGGTAGGAATGTGGGAAGGGGAAGGGAAATGCCACTGCGACATAGCCAGTCTAGTAATGTGTGAGGGAAAAGAGAGTTAACGTTCAACTGACGTATATATAACTATAGAGAGCTCTTTTTTAGTTGGTGGGTGGAGTGAGGGTTGTAGGTATTTTTTTCTGGTGATGGATAGAGCAAGAATTTTCCTTGCAAGCAAGATTCTCTTTACCTAGTTCAGCGATAGAATTTCAGCCACCTGTACAAAATCGTTTCGTGACACACTGCGCTATCTTTCTGGCAACAACAAAGCGATGGCGGTGTAGCAGGGACAGAAGAGGAACTGGAACCCCACCAAAGCAATTCTGGCCCCCCCTGCCAGCAGCCGCAGGCCAGTCTATAATCTGGGACAGCTTCCACCTGCTGTTCGCTCCGTCTTCTCGAGCAACGCGAGTCTGTGAGGTGGAGTGAGAGGAAGGCAGGGTACGGGAGGGGGAGTTACAGAGATAGAAAACAAGATCCCACCGTGAAGTCGTACCTGGCTGCAACACTATGGAGGTTCCAAAAGCTTATGACGAAGGCAGTACGCAGTGGTGGGGGTGGTGCTGCATGGGTAGTAAGCACATCTGCACTTGACACGTAATCTGACGCTTAGCGTTTTACTTGAGAGTGAGACTGTCTCCAAAACACACCACTCTCCCCTCTTCCTCGTAGAAAAAAAAAAAGAAAAGAAAACCCTGACCATCGGTAGACTACGATCTTATCTTTCCCACACCAAATGCCGCAGCTTCAGCTTGGAAGTCCCTTACGTTCCTGGGCTACGATGTGAAGGGAGGTAAGCTGTCCCCGTCACATTCCGGTTTCTTAGGGGACTGTCTGGCTGTCATTGTTTTAAAAAGGAGCGCGTGACTGCCGCTTATGTACATTTCCGGCCGTTTGCAAAGCCTGAACGGAGCTACTCAGCAAGAGGAGCCATTGGTTTCTGGGCCATAAGAAAGAAAGGAAGCAGGCTAGGCGGTTCTGTACTCTTACTCCTAGCACACATGAAAAACACTTGCACACTCAAATACGTACACATACACACACACAAGCTGTCCTTTTTATCTTTTCACTCAAACACCATTCCCCTCCCCCCAAACAAAAATGGACACAAACAAAGGGAGGGAGTAATTTATGCAACTACTAAAAGAAACATGGCTTGTCGACCCTGCAGGTGAGAGGTCTCTGTGTCCTTTTGAGGCAATCCCTGCCCCCGAAACTTGACAGTTGTCCCGGAAGACTTGTAAGCCAACCTAGTTCAAATACTGCAAGCTTGTTAGGCCCTGTCTCTCTCTCTCTCTCTGTTTTCGCTTTCGAACAAATTTACAGTTGAAACGGCCCGAGAAGAGTAATGACGAGACGTATAATGCGTTCGTGCTTTGGCAAACCCATGTATTGAAAGGCCAGAGATAATCGTCAAACGACTAGCCATATTTACAATGCGCTCGGCTTAGGATAGAAAACGTTAATTTAAAAACATCTCCAGACTTGATGGGTAGGAAAAATGATGGCTAGTCTGGTGCTGAGGTAGGCTAATGGTTTTGTTGTTGTATAACAAAATGAGAGCTGGCATGTGTAAAACCAGCATTGTTTGTTTAGTTATTAAAACTGTGGGTGACTCATGGACAGTAGGGTGGCCTAGTCAGCGCAAAAAGGAAACGTAGTTCTCACACAGGGAACGACACATGTACTTGGGGGTTAACCAATCTTCCCCCAGGCTTGCGGCGCCCAGGTGGCAGTGACGACGGTCCCATTAGGTAGACAGCATGATGTCAGCTCAGCACGGCTGCATCAGCAACAAGCGGTCGGTGAACTCGGGAACTCGGGAAACCTAAACATTGTAACTAGCTCCTGTCAACAGGTCATAAGTTGGATACCCACATGATGCCGCCTGCACGGTGGGGGCACGTGAGGGGGATGGATTACCTGATGTAGAGGGCACTGCTAGAGGGAGAAATAAAAAGGAGAACTCAGAGTCTGGAAGGAGGAAGGAAGAGAAATACATAGGAGAGAAGCTTGCTCGGACTTACGCCCAGACCTTGGGGCTTGCTTGATTGGCCGTCAGACTTTGAAAGTTTTGACCAGGAAGGGCCAAACTGGGATGCAGCGAGATAAAAGACTGAGGGGCACAGTGGGGGGGTGAGCCACAGGGCTCACTCTGTGCACCTCTGATGCAGCTGCGTCGAGTGAGGGTCAGGCTGGGAAAAAGTAACTGCCTTTAGCCGCCAGATGTCAGCATAGAATAGATTGGCAGGCTCCGGTCTATGAGTCACCAAGAGAAGCGGTCAGTAGAGAAAGAGAGAGAAGAACTCCAATTAACCACTAGACAAATTAAAGAAGTAAATTAGTTCCATGGTTGAGTCGGCTACCACCAGAGACAAACAGGATGAATAAAGCTTGGGACGTGCAGCACTAGTTGGTCATTTGTACGACTGCAGAAGGTAGGGTGCATGGAGAGGGGATGGTGACGGAAACCCTGCAGTTCGCAGGACACCACCATAGCCTGTGAGTGCGAGTGGTGGGCAGAGAAACGCACTCCAGGGAGGGAGGGGACGAGATTATTGTCAGGATGTGGTGCCCCGTCCGCTTGTTCACGTCAGTACAGGCACAACATCCGTTCACGCGCACGTGCAAATATGCACGAAGAACTGTCAGGTCCCCTCACAATGCGATGCATGCTTGTTAGCCACCGCATAGGAGCCTGTTTCACACGCAGTGGTGGTGGTGGTGGTGAGATGTATTTGGGAGTAAGCATTCGCACCTGACACTTAATCCGATACCTGGCATTCTGCTTGAGACGCAACTTCCAAAACCCACAACTCCTCCCTCTCTCCCCCACAGACAGATGCAAACATTGGTAAAGAGCTTGTACAGCCCAGCTATCCACAGCAAAATGTGGTCCGATTTCGACCGAGACTCTTCTCTCCAACAAGAGATTGAGTAACTGAAATCGAAGGTCTGGTTCCGTGCAGTTTTGCTGTAGCTGCTTCGTGAATTTCCTACAGGTGGTCTTCTCAGTTCTTGAGGTGGTAACCACAAACGTTTTTTCTAAAATGCGTATCCCACGTCCTCTATCACACGTACATTATCCTCAAGGGGTAACTGTTTACAAGGCTGGCCGTCAGTGATTTGCCCTAGGTACAACAGTTTCCTCCCCTTTTCTGTTTTCCCAACACGTCCCTTCGCAACCCTCTTCCCTTCTACTCCCTTCATGATAAAACTTTCGTTGTTGTCTTGATGTTTTAAACAATAAAAATCAACCAATGGTCAATTTGCGTAGCCCATCTATGGGTGTATATGTCATAAATGAAGGTAATCTCTCAGCCTGGGTTGGACTTTGTTTTGTTTTCCCCGATAGTCATGCAAGTAGTCCATATTTCTCCCTGGCTAAATGCAGCACAGTGACAGCTGTTGCAGTGACTGGTTAGCTTCGCTCTGTAGAATGAACCATTAGCGAAACACTTGTGAGTTAATGAGATAACTTAAAGGCAAGTAAATTATCTCATAAAAACGCCACGTAGCGGGCACCAGGAAAAACGTTTAAAAGCAGGCTTAGAAGGAAGGGTTTTCCCTATCGAATGTTACATTTTAGCATGTCTGGCACTAATGAGTTTAGCAGACCTGCTGGGTTTAGCAAGATAAATGTGACATAATTTGTTTCTCGCGATTTATTGCAAGACTTCGCGAAGCTATGGAAGTGCAACTGGAAGCTATAACGCTCTCTGCAATTTTTTGTGTGTGTGTGCTGCGTCTGTTCACCCTTCCCACGCAAGTCTTTAATTTTATAACAAGCGAGCCTCGTCCATTTCGATTGTCAGAAAATTCTGTCGGATTTTAAAATTTCAGATTATATGTGAACACGAAAGTGTGTGGGAGGTGGGGGTATAGATGCAATTCCAACAAATCGATAAAATGCACTCTGTTTGCAAAGAAGAAGTGTAGGTAGGTTTATGTAAATGAGAAAAGTGTTAGTAATCGTAAGCACAAGAGACAAGAGGAATCTTATGCAAATTAGGAAAACATACACCCAAGTTTTGGTGAACTTACGAAAAGGCATATATAGGGGTCGTATGCAAACTAGGAAATAGTAACATTCTATAAACCAAAAAAGTAAACCTTAAAAGGGTTTATATACCCGTTTTGATCAAATTTAGACTAAACTAAAAAAATTGGTTCCTGATGGTTGCTTGGGAATCGCCTTTAGCTTTGTTTTCGTTCGATTTAATTTGCTAAACATCGTCCAAGGTTGACTAAATGACCTCAACGTGATTAATTAACAAGAAGTGACCAAATGAGGAAGACGTGACTAAATTTCTTACGTCATCTTTCAGATGGGAGAGGAAGGAAGGCGTGGGGCGAGGAAAAGAGCCGGGAACAGGCCGACGAAAAAACTTTCAACAGCTGCCATGTTTACCAAATTCACCTTCGACGCTTCGTCACAACATTTTTTTTAGGGCGTGGGGTGGCTTGCATGAGCTTTTAATCAGCGTTTCCTGTAAAAAGAGCGGTCGTAAGGCCCATCCGCCCTGTATGTTTCATGTGCGCCTTTACGTATGAACAGGAGATGCGAACTCTTATGCAAACCAGCCCTGTAGCCGGAATAATCAAGCTATATAATGCTGTGATGCGGGAGTATCTTTTCCCCTTCCTTCCGCACTGATTCCAGCACCTGGTATTACTGTAATCTGTAATCTGATCACCTATGGCCATAATGGCAACAGGGTCAGGTTCCGCACTGGTTGACCCTAGTACAAAATGGGGAAATCGGGTTAAGAAATTTTGCACGAGATAGAAACAACGCTCCAGGTTAACAGAAAAGTGTGTTTTGTCTTGCATTTTTTTTCTAGGTGTCCCAGATTTTAGCTAGTTTTCCTTGGCGTTCCTACAGGCTGTCAACTTGTAAAAGCAAAGGGGGGGGGGTCCAATTTTTAAAAATCCCCTCTGCCATCCGTTTACTGAAAAAGTAATATCGTGCTGCCATCCTACTCCCTCCCAGCCTCTTGTCCATATTTGACTACTAATGGTTCACTACTATCTATTATATGTATGCATGTAAGTAGGTATGCACGCACACATACATGTATGCACAAATTTGCATGTTTAGAAGTACTTATGTATGCAAGTGCGCACATATACTAATTTTATGCAAGCACGTGTGGAAGTAAGCATGTATGCGTGCAGATACACATGCGTATATGTGCACACTAGAATTGTGAACTTGTGTATATATGTATGCAAGTACGTGCACATGCAATGTGCAAATTTTTATTTATGGCATTGATGGTTCATGCGTGTTACATGCGACTATGTGGAGGCACCACGTGACGCTTGCCCGTGTAACTGCTCTGGCTACAGTTGCATTATCGTATTGTCGCGACGGAAGGCGGGCTTGTATATAGCCACTTGACGCCATCACAGATGATAGTTTCCAGAAATGCTTACACCTGCTGCAAGCCATTTTTCACTTCATTCAGCTCGCGATTTTTTGTTTGTTTGTTTAAACAAAGCACGGCAAAAGAACAGTCTGCTAAGTCTGCACACATCAGGAGAAAACCCATTCATGAAAGTTAATACCAATTTGTCAAAATTCAAGTCGGACACAGAAAAGTAGCAAAGCCGTAAAGTCGTTCTATCGTCGCACGTGCAAAAACCATCAAATTACCCTCTGCCGGGTCACAGAGCGGGCACAGCACACTGTATCTTGCAATGAACTGCGAGACATTTTGTCGTCGAACACTTTGCACTCTTTGCACTAGAAAGCGTTGCTGTCTTTGAGCAGAGCACTTTGAATTATCTGTTATAGGCTAAATTAGCTAATGATGCCGGAATTACAACGTGTGAACAAGGTATACAATTTTCGATTCACTGGTCGTTCGTTGGTTTAGTTGATTACTGTTTAAGGTCAAAGTCGGCAACGAACTCTGCATTTAGACAGGAGAATGAGAGAGAATGGTAAAGGTGTGAGAGGATAAAGTGTACTGGTAGCCAGCTTGCAGTATCGTTACGCTACTGACTCCCAACCCCCAGTCCCCCGGAGAGGGTCGAACTGAAGGTCACAAGACACCAAGACTGACGCGTCAACACTGTGGATCCCGTCAGGTGCCGCGGAGCAAAACATTACAAAGCACGGTGCTTGCTTTCCAGTCCTACAAGTGGTATCGTCCGACTGGAGTGAGAGCAGCGTGAGAACACAGATGTATATTACCTGGCAGGTGCATGCACATAACTTTGTGGAAACAGTGAGTTGAAATCACTGGCTGTTCTGGCACTAGGCTGGCTTGCATGAGCGTTCTATCTCCTGTTCGTTCGTAAAGCTGTACGTAAAATACACAGGGCGAATGGGCCTTTCGACCGTTGTTATAAACTTTCAATAATATGGGGCCGACGAAAAAAAAAAGGAGGATCGGTTGGTTGTTGGTTGCGGTGGACTATGGGGGGTGGGGTGGGGTGGGGGTGGATGGGGTCCTATTACTAATCTATGCACTGACAGAGCCACCAGACTGATAGCTGCAGTAAGATGACCAGTACGGACAGGCAGTTTAATGTGCGGGGAGATGGCCGAATGGAGTTTGCATATCATATAACTCCAGGAAATAATCCTTGGCCACACCAGGATTCAATCAAACCTTCCACCTGCTAGTCCGCAGCTCTACCAACTGAGCTATCCAGGCCCCTGAAAAACAGGAGGAAGCCGAGAAGAGGCCCGTGATGTGGACTGAATGATCACCCGACCGACCGAAAGAATGAAAGAAGGAAAGAAAAACGATTCTGAGTGGAGAAAAAGTTATTGGAAGGATAACCCTTCTACCGGGGTTTGTCTGAACAGTCCTGTTGTGTAAGCACGCGCCTGATAAAGGCCAAAGTGCAGGGAAGAAAATTGGAGAAACTACAAAAAAAAAGCAGTATGTGGGGGGTAGACGGGATTCAGGTTAACGGACTGAATTTACATGGTGGTTGAAGAAGGAGAGATGACGTGGGCTGGGAAGGGTTGTTGTTGGGGGTGGGTACAATCTGAGGACAAAAGGTTTGTAGGTTACATCAAGCACTCCCAGCTAGTTGGGTTCCTGCCCTCCCCCTCCACTCCCCTAAAAAAATAAAAGACAAAGAAAATTCCCTCTGCCGTCGCTTATCGGTTGGCTACGAGACTTTCCCGGGGCAGACTTGCCCATGAATGTCTGTGACGTCACTTGGAGACTGCCCCGAGCAGCTCTGCAAAGTGGGTATAAGTACTGGTGTTTACAGACACTTTAAAATAACCCCCCAGCACAGATAGATAAAGGGGGCAGGAAGGAAATTGTGGATAACAGTTGAAGAACGTGGAAAACGGTAAGAAGGCAGTGATGTTGGGCATTACCAAATTAGCTAGAAAGAGGATGGGGTAAGAGATTGGGGTAATTGCCGATGTTAAAACTGTTAAATTTTACCCAATGAACTGTGGCGTTACAACGATGCTGAATGGATTTTCCCCTTTGTCTTTGGGGAAGCTTAAGATTATAAGAGATTAATCTTATTGCCTGGCTTTACAGGCGAGAATTCAGTACCTTGGATGGTTGATTGCTATACTGTTTACTGTCACGCCAGCAATAACGGCTATTTCGTGAAGGGAAACAGTAACGTAACGGGGGTAAACCTGCGAGGGGTAAACCTGCTCAGAAATGATGGCATCTGTACTGTGATGCACGCTGAAGGCCAAGCTCTCAAAACGTCAGCGGAATCAGCTCACTTCAGAGAAGAAAGGCAAACCAAGTCTTAGAAGAGAAAACAGCTGTGCTTATTAGGGAAAGCCTGACATGCGCAGAACGACCATGTTTTTTAAGTTCTCCATACTTCCGACATCTCTCTCTCTCTCTCTTCTGACCCCCTCCCCAAACGCCCTTCACCTCATCAAACCTCATCGTCCTTAACGGGAAAAAACCCCAAGCAAAGTTTTTTCTGGGATTGGCTTTGTTTTGAGATGTAATATCCAGTGCGACGTGCAGCCAAAGAAAATATTGACCTCAAGAGACTCAGTTGCGCTTGTTTCTGTTGGAATTGGGTTGCAGCTGCACGCCCGTTTCGTGGACTCACTTCTAAGATAACAACTGTCACTGGTCCGACACCCACATGCAGATGTAATTTATCACCCTACACCTTTTGTAACAGATGAACAGCCAGTACTCCTGGGGTGCGTTACATAACGCATCAAATGTGCTCATTAAGCGCGTTTCCAAACGTTACGTCGGTTTTCAGCGAGTAAGGTCACTCCCGAGCAGACCTTAGTTGACAAACAGTAACCGCCCTTGAGATTACGTTTGCGACCCTTGCTCCCGGCGCAGGTGGGATGCGTTACATAACACACCAACAGTTCTATCGTCAGCGTGACCTCTACTGTAAACCCAGGGAACTCTACAATCTGTGGGCGACTAAGTCATCGCAGGCACTGTCTCCTCGTGTATTAACTTTTCTTCGTGTTCACATTTCTCTCCTTTGCAATTATTTTAAACATCGCGCGTAAGCGTGCATGGCAATCAGCATGAATATCCTTTGTTATCACAGCAAGCTAGTATATGTGGTTATTCTTCCGCATTTTACAGTGCACGGCGAACTTTAAGATAATCTTCTTCACTGCGGTGTTAAGTCCTTAGGCCACAGGGTCTGCCACTCCAAAACTCAGGATATCCCCAAATAACGCAAATGTGGACATTTGAACACAAGTTTTTTGAAACTCCACCACCTTCCTCGTCTGCATGGCTGTTAAATCACTTTTTATGTTGTCTGGTCCTCGCCACAGCCAGGGTATATACCCCTAACTGATAACACGCAGATCTCGGCAGCTTTAACGCCATCTTTAATCTTGTAAAAATATGAACCGCATCTCCCCGTCTGGATGTTAAATCACCCTTTGTGTTGTCTGCCCGTCTGCATGTTTACGCACCAACACCACGGGGATACCAACAGGCGATAGAAAAGGCTAGTCTCGCCATGCAAACCGTGGTTTGATTACACTGGCTGACATTAGATGTCGCTGAAAGGCACAAATTCATGCGCTAGAGAAGCAAAAGGCCCGAGATTTTTGTGTTAACAAGATAAACGACAGGCTGAGGTGTACGCACTTTGAAGTTCAACTACACGGCGGGCGTCGATCCGTTACGTGTTGATATTCACAGCAGCGCAGCAGTGTGACGTGCCCTTAGGCGCCCGTCCGTGTGCTGGAGCAAGAGGGCGCTTACAGTTATAACCGCATAGTTACCCACGGGAGAACAGAATCACAAAATGGGATTTTAAAAAAATGCTTGTGCGCACCCAGCACAGGGAACGAAAGAAGACAGCACGCTTGATAGGGGGAGGAGGGGCCACAAAGGGAGAGAAAGCAAGAAGAGGATAGAAGAAAGAAAAAATCTTTAAAATCATTAGACCACAGAAATATTGTGCTCTTATAAATTGACACTTGTTGCTGCTTGCTGGAAAACCATGCAAAATAGCCTTCCACATCCAGTCATCCCCAGGCTACCACATGGACGCGAACACGCACGTACGGACCCATGGAAGCACTTGATTCCTATGGACCGTGAGGTTTTCTGGCGAGCAGCATGTTTCATACACAAAGCCGACTACTAGTAGTTACGGCTGCTGTCACGCTCGAAACGATATTGTCCAAAAACTCGACAACGCCTGTTTTCTAAACGAAGTCGCACAGGCATCGAGTCTCTCGTTTGATCTCCGATTTACGACAGTCGCTTAAGGAACAGGCCGAACGGTCAGACTGCGGTGTCCGATTACAGGTCAGTGCCGGAAACCGCCCAGATAATACGGCTCCGCCGTCAGGTTGACTCACAGCATCGCGCGTATCGATTCGATAATCACCCGTACCCCATCCTCACTTTGCTGGACCACTTCCCATCATGTGTGGATGCGCCCGAGATAGCAATTAACCGTCAGGAACGCTGCTCCTCGTAAATCATGGCCGACACCGGTTACACTTTAAAGTCGTACTGCGTGCGCACATATGCGTTTCTTTTTGCGCGAATGCACAATCCTATGGTGTACATAACACACTTCCACCCATACAACGCTAACTGTTCACACTAGTTTCCAGTCTCTACAGCCCTAATTTGTACTCTGGTTTTGCGCACACAGGTAGTAGGATATTTCACCACCTGACCCAGAAATTATTCAAGACTATGTCGAGTTCCGAGAATGTAGTCACAGTGACCCTGTGACCTTTGAGACGGGTGTAGGTTGAGACCATGGTACGTGTTGAGACTAGCCGCTTTGTTACCAGGATGTCCGACGATCGCCTGATGTTGGACCTAGCGGCTCTTTGAAGCTAGGTCACGCCACACTGTATCGACAAGCTACAGTTGGTTGGCCTCATCAACTGATAACTGAAAGGCCGGGTCACGACTAGGTCAGGGGCATGGGGTTCTGGCACAGATTATCCAATTAAATACGTAATTAGCAGATGTGTGCACAAGATCGTGTGATCTATTAGCTTATCCTTACTCCATATCGGAGTGTCGTAACCCGTGAGATTGCATTAAGAAAAAAAAACGTTGCGGAATCCACATATTGGCCCCTTTCCTCCAAACACGATTCTGCTCTAGTGGGCACTTGCATGGCCGTCTCCTGTTAGCTGTGAACCGTCAGGACTAACTTTTCAAAAATAAACTCTCTGACAGCTTTAATTGGTGTAGTAGAAAGAGGTTGCAATAATCTATACAAGCATAAAAAGGTGGTTTTCCAAAATACGCCTATAAGTCTGTATTAAAGAGTAAATATTGTACTAAGGAAGGAAGGCAGAAAGAAAGAATTTAATGCTAGCAGGGCGTAGACAAGCTGGTATTGTGAAGTCAAACAGAAAATCTCTTCTTTTGCTTGTCAATCTCATTTTATCAACCACAAGGCAGCCAATCACCAATAATTTTATTCACATTTCTAAAGTGATACACAATCATGCAATTTATCATTATTGCATCTCATTATTGTTTAACAGCTACAAACCATGGGCCAGTTTTAACCCCCACAAGATTTGCCAAAATAAAAAATAATCCCCACAGTTCGTCCCTTTATTAAAGCATGGGTTCACAAGTAATGTTGCTGGCATCCTAATAGTCACATCTGTAATCAGTTACAAAATTGCGGTGTTCGTGCAACAGTCATAATCAGTTACTAATCAATGTATTGCTTTATCGTAACAGTCACACTTGTAATCAGTTCTTCCCATTAAGGCATCTCCTACACATAACTATTAACAGTCACGCCTGCAATCAGTTATAAAGGTATTTCCACATATCTGTCACACCCATAATCAGTTACATCAAGGTATGTCCACTTGCACTGTTCCAAAAGTTCATTCACGGGAGTTAGTGAGAAAGTCAGGAGCGGGAGGTAGGGAGGGAGGGAGGGAGACCAGCAGGAGGTGGCGAGGGCGCGGTGGTCTCTGGGGGAGTGTCATGAAAGACGCTCTGATCGCCTGAGGCAAACAGCAGCTGGCGAAGCTGGCGACGCCTGACCTCTTGACCGCAGCCTCCGGGGCACAGCTTGTCTGCCTGTTGACATGTCAGGTTCTGTCAGATGCAAGCTAGGTATCTGGCATTGTTGACATTGCTTGTGTGTGAAAGTAGGTGTGGTGACTTATACAGATGGGGGTAAAATACACAGGGCGACCAAATTTTGCACCAGCCTGCATGGACATATTTCCTTTTCACACACAGCAGCAATAAACAATGCTACACAGATTCACCAACCCTTACAAATCACTAATGTGTTGCATTGAAGGTGGTGAAAAGTTACCTGGAGTGCTTGTCGCCAGCACAGGAAACAGCAGACATGGCCACAGGTGTTCTCAAATGGTAGGTATGCATCTTGATTGCACCGGCTGCACATGTAGCCTGCACAAGCACTTACACTGTCAGTATTATTTGTATGACTAGGAAGTCAATTAGGTTCTGACGTTACAATACGCCCAAAATGTTTTGAAAATATAAACATGTGAAAAATAAAGTCACAAGAAACCAAAAGGTGGAAAATGAAACATGGGAGATGCAGACATCCCACCCCCACCAAAGAAACTCCTAGCTTTGGTTTACAAAAGGCATTTGTTTTGCATAAATATGGCAAATGATATAAAAAAAATCACCTCTTTTGAGACATCTCTAGGTTCATTAAACCTCTCTCAAACAACAGTAAACAAGAGTGCAAATAAAACCTGCAGTCTGTTACCAATATCACAAACATTCTACCTGACTTGGGATGGACTTTGTTGGACTCTCCTGCCATCGTGCGTATCTTCTCTAGGTCAAGCCTGTAGTCCGAGGACTTCTGTGGTTCCACAGTCTGCACATTTGGCTCCTCACAGCTGGGCCGGCAGTTTCCGACAGTATCAGACCCTGCGTGACCAGCAGAACTGCAGGAAGCGTTTGTCTTGGAGGCACTAGGGACAGGGGTGTTCTCAGCATAACACTGCAGTCCTGAAGTTGCAGCACTTCCATTCCCTTCACTGCAGGAGGAGAAGGAAGAGGCAACGGTGGTTCCTGTGTCTGGTGTTTTGGATGACCCTTGACCTCGAGTGGAGTTTATAGGACCTGACCACTGGCCGTTGCAATTATTTTGTGAGCTTTCCATTTTCATTCGTTTGTCCTGGGGTTCTGGTAACAGAATAAGAAGATTATAAAATGGTGTTGGAAGGAAAATAATTGTATATCATTCATCTTCCAAATGCTAAACAATCTAAAGAATGGATGAAACTTCTTTTTCTGGCATTTAGGAAATTGGAAAATTAGTAGACACATGGCAGAAGACATTACAGGAGTAACCGATGGTGGTGGTCATGATAATGATGACGATGGAAACAAAAAGGACCATGCCCATGACAATGATGATGATGATGATGATGATGGAAGTATTACAAAGCGGTTTATCATAATTTACAGAGCACTGTTCACTTGTGTGCTTAGCCTACCATCAATGCACTGTTGCTAGTCTTATACACCACGGCTAGAATGCTGAGGTGGGCTGGGGGTGCAGTGGGGATGCTGCTGGGGGAGAAACAGGACTCACCCTTCATGTTGCCCTTCATGACATTCTGCCAGGATAGCACATGCTCTGATTGGTAGTTACATGACTGTCCAGTCAGAGCGTTACAAATACTGTCAAATTCTTTTTTATGCTGTGGTCTTACAAACTTGTAGAACACTGCCAATCAAAAAAAAAAAACATTGCTGATAAAACCTTGCTTGTTCAAAAGAACCATGTAATAAACTACGAACTTCATCTGCCTGATTATGAACATGCACAAAGTTTTCTGTTTCTTTTGTTTTCCAGCAGCTGGTTAAGAAGAACAACCTGTGTTACTGTGCTTTGATAAGTGTTATAATGAGTAAAAAATAGGTAGAAAGATTTTTTTAAAATGGCACTCTCCAAAATGTTAGGCAGCAAACATTTGCCAAGAAACAAGGACAAAAGAAGAAAGACAAGGAGAGGAAATCCCTTTGTGAGAGACTGGTGGGAGGGGGCAAAGAACTGGCTCTCTTTCCTACTAGAAATGGAAGCTTACTTCTGAAGAGATGGAAATGTTCTTTTTCGGTAGTGAAAAGCTGAGCCAGTATAGCAGTGACGTCTGGCAATGACTCTTTACTCTTGTACTCAAGAAGTGCCTTTGAAAACCTTTGGTAGTTTTCAGCTGACAATACAGATTTCACCTGAAAAGACACATGAACATAGTAACCCAAACACATACACATCCATACGTTTTCACACCACACCCCATCTACATGGATGCAGGCAGGCATGTAGACACTCATGAATATGCAATGGGTCCAACTCAAAATTATGTTTTAAAAATCCAGGACAACCCCCCCCCCCACCACCGCCACCAAAAAAAAAAATGGTGGGTAGAGGATGTGAAGGTGTAGGACAAGTGCCATGATAAAACTAACAACAAAACAAATAAGTATAAACTAGCGAAATGTTTACTGGATGGAAGTATAAAATGACAGAATAATAGATACCTCTGCTAAGTAATTGTGTGCCACATTCAGATGAGATTTTCCAACGCCCGTGTTGCTATCGCAGCTTTTACTATCTGGTGTTGTCGTGGATGAAGATGGATTCGATGGGTGCGAATCAGGCCACTGCAGAAAGGTTCTCAAAAATATAACTATATGCTGATGTCTTTGACAAGTTTGACGTAATTAGGTACATCCTAAATCTCACCCCTCATCCCCCACACCCAACCCCAGCAGGCCTAGGTACTGGTCCACGTAAGACTAGTGTATAAAACATCAGTAGACTTCACCAATATATTCTAAGGTTACTCGGTGCCTGAAGTTTTTTACTCAATCACTCACACACCTTCACACCCTTGCATGCCTAGTCTTTACCTTTATCACAATTTTTCTTTTTCTTGAGACTTTCTTTGCAGAAGGCTGATACGAAGGAATCTGCAATGATTAAATTAAAAAACAAAACAAAACATTTATATAATTATCAAATAACAGAGTCTACAGGACTTTTTAAGATAAATATCTCATATGGCACAATTTAAATTTATTAAAAAGGATGGACACATACACACACTCTTTCTTTCTCTCTCTCACATCCAGGTATCTACTACATGTACCCACAAACCTGCAGCCCTTACCCCCACTTCACACAGATATAATATGCACATACCTGTGACTCCGAAAGTCTCTCTGCCTTCTCTACATTTCTCTAGGAAAAATAAAAACAAAAAGAAAAAAAATATTAAGGAAGAAAAATTAACACTATGTTTTCTTAATATTCTACACATCTGGGGAGAAGTCTTTCTTTTGCACAAGTTTCTCATTTATTTATGGTTGAATATGGAGTAGCAAAACATAAGAAATATTGATGTTCCTTCGAAAGCCAAATTCTACAATGACAGACAACTTACTGGAGTCGATAGTTTCTATATAAATATAACTGAAATATGACAAGCAATGACTGAATGACTGGACTATTTTTAAGGGATGGCGCACACATCACCAGATTTTAAGAATTTATGAAGGTGGAGCTTAGGAAAATTTATAAAGCATGACCAGCCCCTTAATAAACCTTTGAAAAAGATGACAAAACTCACATTAAACAATGAGTGAATGCCATGAGGATTTATCAGCAAAGGCTAAGACTGCAAAAAAGAACAGAGCTAGATAACACGAAGGACACAAAGCAATCAAGCCTACATCAGTGCCGTCCAGGGCATCTAGCAGACTCTGACGGCCTGAGGTCAAGGTGCTGGCGACACCAGCTTTAGGCATGTTCAACCTGCTGTACTGATAGAGTGTAGCCTCGCCTGCTTCATCTGCACAAACAGGACACAAATCCGTAGGATTTTAGAACCCCACCCCAGCAATGTGAATTGTGCAATTGTGAAATTTTCCCTGGTTTCCAGAACTCAGCAATCAACTTCTTAGTAACTACAAGTGAGACAAATATGAATTCCATAAGTTAAAAAAATGGTCTCTGAAATATAACAAGTCTGACAGAACATCTTTCCTTAAGCATGTGTTTCTACTGAAAGTACTTACACAAAAATAGTCTAGACAGAGAGAGAGAGAGAGATATGAACCATTTTGCAATGGCTTAAGAACTGCCAGTTGTATCTTTTTCAAGTTAAGCGGTGGAAACCTTGTTACCTTTGGCTCCCTGTTTCTTCAGGCTTGGCACATGACAAGCAATGCCAGAGGCCTGCTCTATGTACCCAACACGTCGCGAAGATGTGGGCTCAAAGAACGCCACCTGGCCACCTGAGCCTGATGATTTCAATTTATGATTTTTTCGTGGAACTGGCAACTGTTGGTTAAAACATGGGGTGGGAGGGGGAGAGAAGAAATCATTATGCACAAGTTTGTTTTTTTTAAATTTCACAGTCACACAATGATTACAGTACAGAACACAACAATATAATATATAACCAGATATATGTCGCACAACTCTCTCTGAAACTTAGTACATTTTATAGACCCCAGCTATTGACAGGAAAAGGTGGGGGGAGGAAGGCGGAAGAGAGAAAGAGAGGGTGGGGTGGGATGAAGCACAAGAGAGTTCGGGGACAGTAACATCCATTAGCACTCCAGTTTCACACCTTTTTTCTTGCACCAAGACCCATCGTCACCCTCTCCCCTCCAACCTTTGTCATGTGACATCATGATTAACCCCTAAACAACCCACACACCCTCCCCTTCCTCCTCCAAAGTTCGTGTACCGTTTGCATCATCAGTTTTACTTTAAGCCAACAATTTTACAGAAGACCACATACCGTCTGCTCTGCAACTTTAAAGAATGACAACATATCTTTAACAGCTTGGCCGAAGCTGCTGTACTTGGTAACGTAAGGTCTAATCCACAAAGGAAGCTGGTTAACTGACTGTTGTGATGAAAATCTGGAAAAAAAAGTTTCCCCACCCCAATGGGGAAAAACAAAATCTTTCAAACCACTGTATCCATTTGTTAACCCTAGGTATCATCAGCCTTTAGAATAACTGGAAATGGCAACAGGAATACTTCATGCTAATTTTAAGAAGCGGATTGAACAACATTTTTTTTGGTGCAAGTCGCAGCCAGATCCCAGATTATAACTTGAAAATATTTACATGCACCACAGTGCAGTTTAATCGAAGTTAAGATGCAAAGTCTTGCTCAGCTGCTAGTGCATTTAGTCCACTAAAGGCTTTGAAAACTTCCCTACCTGGAATCACATAATAAAACAGCACCAAAGTCCTCCTTGTGCCGTATAACGCGACCTATGGCCTGATTTACAGCTCTGGTAGCTTGTTGTTGATACCACTGCTGACCTGTAAGACTCTGCAAGGAAATGGCAAAAGACAAACTTTGCACAAAACATAATCCAGAGTAATGTTGCACAAAACCAATCTGAACTACTACTGAATGTGTGCAATTAGGACACCCTTGTAAAAGCCACCATCAGTAGCAAGCCTGAAGATTTCAAGACAGAGACAGCGAACCTTTTTTCAAAACTCATCAAGAGAAAAGAAACAGGTGACTGCAGCTTGGGGTAATAAAGGTACAGCAAAAGGAACTCAGCCAAGCGAGAGTTAGACAACAAGTCAATGTTTCGGGGCATAACCCCTTCTTCAGGATGGTACAGACAGACTGGCCTTATTTGTGAACAGATTTCTGTTTGTGCCATCCTGATGAAGGGGCTGTGTCCTGAAACGTTGAGTTGTTGTCTAACTCTTGCTTGGCTTAGTTCCTTTTGTTGAACCAAAACTCATCAAAGGAAATTGCCGTGATAGTGTGAGGACCATCAATAACACTACTCCTGTTGCCTGCCAGTTGCATGTTGTTGCCTGCCAGTTGCATGTTGTTGCCTGCCAGTTGCATGTTGTTGACTGCCAGTTGTTTGTTGCTGCCTGTCCATTGCATGTTGTTGCCTGCCATTTATATATTGCTGCCTGCCAACTGCATGTTGCTGCCTGCCAGTTGTACTGTTGTCTACCAGTAGGAGTTGGACAGTTGGCTACCAACTGTGCACTGTTGCCTTCAGACAGGGAGTAACATTCATGCAGGAGGGAAAATATGAGTCCAGCTTTCACAACTGAGCTTGAGATAACCCACAACCTTCTCAGAATAACTTATCCCCCATATCCTTCTTCCCCACCACCAAATGAGGAGCAAATTGCTCTTTGAGAATCCTTTGCAGCAGGCTAAACCCCCACCACCACCTCAGCAGTCTTCTAAAGATCTAATAAACAGCAAATCACTGAAGATGACCAACTCCCAACTAACCACACTGAAAAATGTCTCACCCACCTGAAATCCCATCTTCCCCTTCATGCTGTCCAAGTGCTGCATCTTAAGGTTGACACGTGGATCCAGCATTGGGGGGAAAGGCAGGCCAGTTATCATCACCGCACGTCCATTTGCATCAGCAAAATCCAGGCCTTCACTTACCTGATCAACAACCAATCCTTAAAGTACATGTTGAGCCAATTCCGACATTCCCAGAAAAACTTCACTGACAAAACAACCAATACATAATACAGTGTGCTAATCTTTTAGCAGGCAGAGAACAATCCCAAGCATGTAATTAATGGTATCGAGCAAAATGTATTCAATCCCTTCTCCCCTTCCTTTTAACTGTTGCATTTTATTTTCTCCTCACTAAGCAGCATAAAATGCAAGTCCAAACCAGAGAGGATGCTTTAAGAAGAGTTATGACCAGTTCTTAGTCTTCTTAATGAAAACAAGAACACTGTCAGCGTTCCCTATTGTTGCTGTGCATAGCTTTGATGGGATCTGCAGCTCCCACGGAGACTGAAGAGTTTTTCTTCAATTAGCTACAGGTTGTGGCATGACATTCTTTTCAGATCATGGGTTAAAAAAAAAAACCAACAGTAAATGAAAGTTGGGGGAGAGGGGAAGGGACAGAAAACTGCTAGACTAGTCGCCACTTGCTGGGAATGATGGCTACAGAAGTTGCCACCAATATACTTATAAATGCTTGCAGACTTACCTTGCCTCTGCACACTGCCATGAAGATAGCCCCATTCAACTTCTCATCATTAATTTTGGTGTAGTAGTCATGGATTGCCTAAACATGTTAATATTTCAAAAATCAACACTTGTATTTTTAAACTGTAAAAAGGGCATATTAAAGTCTGCAAAAGTCAATCTTCAGTTTTTACTTTTTTGTGTTCTAGAATTGTCTATAGATGAAGTTTTGGGATGTAAAATGCAAATTTCTTATCTAAATTTGTGTTTTTTTAGCAATACTTACCATGACCCATCAAAGACCCACCCTCCTCCCCGCTGATGGGTTTTCTGGCTTGAGAAAGTCAGCTTGACCCTGTCAGTGAGCTGTGCGCACGGGTGGCTTGTGCTGTGCGCATGCGCGGAGGGGCCTTACCAGGGTTGCTATGTGGGTTGTTTTTGTTTGGAAGGTGCGTTTTGGGATCGCTAAATTGAGAATATAGCACTTTGGGTCATGGTATAGTATTGTGACAAGAAATTGCATATTTTCATGATGGCAGCAAAAGCTAAACAGCTAATGCATTTAAACTGCTAGAGATGATGTGAACAAATACAAATTTCTTGCTCTAAATTTGTGTTTCTTTAGCAATATTTACCATGACCCAAAGTGCTAATATCTCAATTAGCGATCCCTAAATGCACCTTCAAAACAAAAAAGCAACCCTGGTAACGCCCCTCCGTGCATGTGCACACCATGTGTCACCCGTGCGCACAGCTTACTGACCAATACAGGCTGACTTTCTCAAGCCAGACGCAAAGGCCAGCGGGGAGGAGGGTGGACTTATAAATTTGTATTTTCTTGTCACAATACTGTACCATGACCCAAAGTGCTGAGCAGCACAAAAAGGTGGGTGACCAAAAAACTTACCAGGGTTGAGGAGGCCGGATGTGAAGGGAGAGGACTCACAAAGTGAGTGCAATGCCCAAGCGGCCATCCTCGCGGCAACAGGAGAGGGCCCAGCAAAATGGAAGGGGTCCTCACTGCGCCGGAAAAGGACTGCCACACTGCTCCCCCCCCCCACCACCACCACCAACACAGGGAGAACATCCTGGAGGCAAGAGGGGGAGCTGGTGCCTGCACCTCATGCGTAGAAACAGCGGACAAGGGCAGTGAGGGTCCAGTCCCCCTGTTTGTTTCTGGTGCAGCTTAAGTTCACCAGAGAACAGAGCAAGCCAGCAGCGAAGGGAGGAAAAGTTGTGGTCTGGAGGAACCACTCAGGCTGAGCCCAGGCCGAACAGTTACAAAGTCAAAGGTGGATGGAGTAAAGATGAAGGGTGAAAAGGCACCCAGACGACACAGGGCAGAGAGGACAAAAGTCATGCACATCCAGAAGACAAGTGCTGACAGGCAAGACAGTGGACTGCGAGGTCCAAGACTGTAGCCTGGGCAGGTTACCCTGCAGAATGGCGTAACAAGACGAGACTGGGAATAGCGACCTCCAGCCCATGGCATCTGCAGGAAGGAGGGGCAGGGAAGGGGGCAAAACGTGGACGAAGCCAGCCCTACCCCAGACCTGGAGAATGCGGCCACTGCCCAGGTTTCTGGTTCCGTAATGGGGGAAACATACTGGGAGCGGCAAGTGGAACTCTGTGGAAGGAAAGCCACAAGCTGCTAGAACCAGGCACTCCACAAGGAGAAAAAACAGTGGAGGCAACACAGCCAACAGGCGGACAGGAAGGAGCCACAAGCAGGTGCCCAGAGCTCAGCCATCCGGCAGAGGTGACATCGCCACAGCGAGAGTACCACCATGAGCGGTGTGCAATACAGGTGTAGCCGGGTGGTGGTTACGTACACCCAGGCGCCCACCCAGCCGGCCCCTGAACTCTCCTAGCTGGCATACCTTGGTTAGCTGTATCATGCGCCTGACTGGTCGTTCGTTACTCAAGTGTGGGAAACATAAAGGGTATCGTGTTTCTTTTGATCCCCTGACCCAAAGGTGGGTAGGGAAAGACCAACAAGGTCTCTGTCCAAGGCTACCTATAAACGCTTGTCTGTAAGTTAGGTGCGGTCAGGTTTTTCCCCAGGGAAGGATGGCACTGCGTAGAGGTTTATAGGTGGTCAGAGTCTCTGGAACCAGAGTGGGAGGCGAGGGCAAAAGGTTAACTACACTGTGCTATTAGTGTATTTAAAGAGCTGAGGAAAAGTGGACAGCATTCATTCATTCATTCTTGATCATCTTCATCGTCAGAGCTCTTGATCTTGAGTCGCTTGTCCATGTAGCATCAGCTCGGAAGGTCCGTTCTGTGCTCTCACAGCAACGTGAAATGTAAATGTACTAAAGTTTGAGAGTAGGAGCGAAGACGCCTTGTTGGGTGTTCAGAGTGGAAGGCTGACAGAGCCGTTGCCACGACTGCAATTGTAACGAACCGCTACCGCTTGACTCTGTTACACAGGCCTGGGAAAGGGGGAGCAAGACAGGGTGAGACGGACAGGAGAAGGCAGTGGGCAAGCGCACAGAGCCCAAAGCCATCCAGTGGAGGTAACAACGTAATGGAGTAGGTACCAAGGGGGCACACCACACACATGCAGTTGCCTTGTAACCGACACTACTTCTTAAAAGGCCAAGACAAAATATCCCAAAAGAAACAAAAATCACAACCACACCCCTAGCAAAAAATAAATACCCCTCCCACCCCTGACAGTATAATTACCTCTGTGAAAGCATCTTTGCCTTTGGGTTCTAGAACAACAGGTTTGTATGCCAAGATTCTTTGCCAGATGTTGGTCTTCTGTAACAAAACATGCAAGAAGTTGTTCCTCTGTACCTGCTGAGGTTCCAAACATCCTGTGCGTCTGGATGTGTTTATGTGCGCATGGAGAGCGAGAACAGAGTTACAAGAGGAAAGTCAGTAAACAGAGTGCAGTGCATGCATGTGTGTATGTGTGTGTGATGGGAGGATTGCTTCTGGCACAAGTCAGTTACTGCTGTTGAGCCTTGACAATTTTCCAGTGGCGCTCAAAGAATTCTTCAGCTTTGCATTTCACCAACTTTTCTTCTTAGAAAGTTTTTCTAGTTAGAAAGTATCCTTTGATACAGATGCAAGATTTTGTAAAAACTGAAGGTGACATGTGAGCGGGATGGAAACATTACCAGAAATGTGTTAAATGGATTTAACAGTCAGTACAGTATGAGTAAGGTGCATTACCAGGGGACGGTGTTTGCGAGTTGGGACCACAGAAAGGATACGCAACTAAAATCCTAGGTAAGCCAACACTCCTTAACAAAAGAAAGAAAAGATCCTGCAAGCTAAAGCACTTGTGTCACCCACCTGCCACATCTCCACACACATCTCCATCACAGGATAGGATGGGAAGAAGACCAGGAGTCCATTGGGTATGACACGAGCAAAGTTCACTGTGGCAAGAATAACAAAGAAAGAAGCCAAAATGTTTTTTTTTTACAATTTCTTTTTAGACAGAGATCATAGTGCATCAGAACAAAAGAAACCCCAGCTGATGAAAGAATCACACACAAAGAAAATCTAAATCTGCATGAATGTAAGCATGCATGGAAAAACTTTAAATAAGCATATTTATATATTTACCTATGGAATTACCAAGTGATGACTGGTAGGACTCATTGAACCTATACAAGAATAAATATTTTGCAGTTCAGAATTGTACAGAAACTTCAAACACATATTTGAAAAGAGCTACAAACATGTATACATGTAAACTAAAATCATCTTGTACACTGACAAGCAGAATACTACCCAATTTTTATACACCAAACTTAAGAATGAAGCTGAAATGCTTACCGGTTCTGATAATTTGAGTTCAGGACAGAGCCATCCGGACCACAGCCCAGACTTCCAATCCACACCTGGTGCTTCTGAATGACATGAGGGTTCTCAAGGCGTATGTTAAAGGGCCTAGTCAGAAAATGCAACCAGGTGTTACTTTATTTTTGCAAATTCAAGAAAGTCGATTGAAGTTGTGGGCAACACTCACTGTAAGTTGCTGACAAATACCCCATCGTATATTCATAAACACCATCAAAATTTTGACAGAAGTTAAAGATGCTTTTTTTTAAAAAACATTCTGGGGTGGGGGTGGTACAGACATGAAAAGACATCCAGTGATGTACAAATGCGACATTTAGCAATATCATCTGCATCTTGCCCCCGATCTTCCCCTAGAAGTGGCTGGACTCTTTTGGTTGAAATCTATTTCTTTTGGGAGGGGAAGCTCAAACTTCTGAGTGAACACGTACAAGATAAAAGTAAACAAGCAGCCACCTATGACATCAGTATTCAGATTAATGCCATGTGTTAGTTGGATGGCCAACTGGAAATCCCTTATGTCCACTTCCCCCCCAATATGTCTACAAGCACAGGGCCGCAATGGCTGCCGGAAAACCGGCTCGTCCACCAGGAAGTGGAACAGAGAGGAAACCCTTTATCCATCTGCTCATTTCTGAGCGAGAATGAGCCATCCCCTGCCTTGTCTCACTCCCATGGTGGAGAAAAGAGCAGAAAGAGGAGTGATGTTCCCATCACCAGAAGTGTGCGACACAGCGAGCAAGACTGGGGAAGAGGGGGTGGATTGAAGCAGAAGTTGCTCCAGTCGGGGCCACTGAATCATCAAGGGGGCCCGAGCTCCTGGCAGAAGCAGACACGACAGGACAGGACAGCTTGCAATGGCGGTCCTCAGACTTACCTGTGCCATGCGACAGAGGAGCAGTCACAGAAGGCAGTTACTAACATTGCACCAATCCAACCCTGCCCATGTGGTCACATCATGCACACTGTCCTTCAGCATGAAAGCAGTAACTAAACAGTAAAATCACAATGGACACATGGCGGGTCTACATGCCCAGAGGAGGCCTTACCAGGGTTACGTTTAAAAAAGTTTTTGCTGGTAAGGTGGCGTTAGGGATCGCTAAGTTGAGAATTTAGCACTTTGGGTCATGGTGAGTATTGTGAAAAGAAAAACATTTATACTTGACCTGCTGTTTTAACATCTCACCATTACTGTAATTTTTACACACAAAGCGCTGCAGTTGCACGGATGACCATGTTACAAGTAATAACCTGCGTACGTGTGCGTGTGTACACCTGGGAGAGAGAGGAAGAAAGGCAAAAAGAGGGAAAGTATTTTCATCTTGCAATCAATTTTATAAAATTGTGAATAACGCTGTTCCTGTATGCCCCTCGTTATGGGCCAAAGGCCTAATCAATGAAGTTTACTGTTCAGCACAAGTCTGTAACAAGTCATCTTAGAAGAAGAATAATCTTATCCTCTCTCTCCAATGCAAAAGTTTGTAAGAAGCTGGCATGTGTGTGTGTACGTGTGTGCGTGTGGTGGGTGGGAATTCTTAACCTCACATCAGTCCCCATGGCACAAGTTTTTAAGAAAGTCTACCAACGTAGTCCTCCACTGCACAAAGTTGTTAAAAGTGCACATACACCTGCATCTCCATTGTGAAAGACTCAATGGGTGCAAGAGTGCCACTGGTCAGAATGATGGACGTGACCCCTTGGCTCACAAGGTCCCGCATGCTGTGTCCAGGGCTGAAGCACCAGTAGCTTAGGATTCGCTCTGCAACAGAAAACACCAGTGCTCTCAGCCACTGCTTATTTGATTGACTCGTCTGCACAGTGCAAGTCTGTTGCCATATCGATAGAGTTTGTTAAATTTACTTCAGCAACGCTACCTCCTTTCCTCCCTATTTAAGGCAATGGCTGCTGAGAAAAGAGGAGGCCCATGTTTTTACTTTCAAAGCACTTGGGTATAAGTAATAACTGTGAACAGTTATTTGCAGTGAATCCAAGTTTCTTAGCTAAATCTGTTTCTTTAGCAATACTTACCATGACCCAAAGTGCTAAATTCTCAAGTTAGCAATCCCACACAGGGACCCACCAAGTGGGTGCAGGGTAGTGGGTACTGCAGTTCATCACACCCGCACATCAGCAACAGAAGATGGCCGATGACAGCCAACAAGGACATGTTGGGCCTAGATCAACCCTGTGGCATGGAGGGTAAATTCCAAGACCACGGCACCACAATACCCACCAGAGGCCAGTCGTTTTGCCCAACCAGTTTGCCAACCTGCCTATGTCGATTTGTCTACTTGTTGAAGTCAATTTGCCCACACTGCCCCGTGATTGTCGACTACTTCTGAAGGCAGAGGTGCTGGGCTCAGGGAGTCGTATCAGAGAGAGAGAGAGAGAATGAAGTCTTCAGCTGACAGTCACTTTACTGTGATGTAGCAAACTGAGAGATGACGAGGCAACACACTGTCTACCTGATTCACTCCAGAGCTACCCCAAAGGCATTTTCCTTGAACAGGCTTTCCAGCTGAAAGGGTGGGGGGGTGGGGGCCTGGTTACAAAGCCAGCCGATAACCACTGGATGTTAAGTTGTTGTGTTTGATACAGGGGACGACAAGAAGAGAAACATATAATCAGTTATCAGCTCTTATACAAAGTGTGACCAATTGTGATTCTGATGGCAAAACGAGGAGGAAAAACTGTGTATGGAGAATAGAATCCTGGACTGCAGCTGCAGTAAGGCCTGTGTAGACAGTCGAAGTCAAAGTGGCATGACTTGACAGAGCTGTCACCTGTACAGAAAGCAAGCCTGTGGCAACTTCACAAAGCTTGACCAACCCAGGCCATGTGCTTGAGAAAACTCAGCTAGTGCTGTCAGTGAACAGTGCACACAGGGTCACGCAAGGGTGGTGCACATAGAGGGGCCTTACCAGGGTTATACTGTTGCAATTTTTGTTTGTAAGGTGCAGTTAGGGATTGCAAACTTGAGAATTTAGCATGTGGGGTCATGGTACAGTATTGTGACAAAAAACATTTTTTTTATAGAAAAAGCATTCTCGAATACATCCTGGTTCCCAAACTAATGGTTACTAAATAAGCTATAAAAACTTACTCATAAAGACCTCACATATATGCAGGAGTTAACAAATAGAACTCTCCAGAACTTCTCTGTAGGACGTTTACCGCTGGTTCAATACTGCCTATAATGCCACATAAACTTAGACCAAACACAATTTTCTGCAATCAACATGTTTGCTAATTTACCCAGAAACACCCATGGATTCAAAGACTTTACGTGGCAGAGATTGAATTAGGTAACACACTGGAGTGGAGATATGCTCCGTTAGAAGTCAGCTACTGTTCACAGCGTAACAGTCAGGGGGTTCACATGTTTTTTTAACGAATTTTTACGTCAAAAGAGATTCGCTGACAAGTAACTGGCGTTTCTGATAGAATCATTTTTCTATCAAGTTTCCTCCCTTAGACCGTAAAGTAGACCACATTTTCAAATCTGTACCGCCAGTTTTGCGCCAACTGTTTAGTGAGACAAAGGCCGGCCGACATAGTAGACTTCGGCGTTTCTCTGCCACAGGGATTTCAGGTAGCTTTCAAGTCACATCTGGTTAGCACCTTCTGTTCCACCCCATTCCCCATGCACTCTTCAGTCCTGGAAACTCTGATCATAAAGGCACATGTTAACCATACCTGGCTTTTCGTTTCCTCCAGTCAATGCCCACGAGTCAAGTTTCTTTTTTTTCTTCGACAAGTTTCCCTCTTTCAGATGCATGTGAACCTGTGAAAAACAATATCCTTCCATCAACAAAATCTGATGTCTTCCACAAGCAAAATGGCTCAGTCATTGTCTCCAATAGGGCATGCTTTTGAAATGTCTAGTATTGAATGGCACCCCCATGAATGACCTAATAACACACAAAACCCAACCATTTCAAATCCAAACATGAAACATGATAGACCATGCTTCTCCTAAACTTAAAAAAAATTATACATTTTGATATTTCCAACAAAGCACCTAATTAATAATTTTAGTCTTGAATCATTATTGTAAATCATTAGACATTGATAAAGACTTCACCAGGCGTCTTATTATTTGTTTCGTTGCCAAAAACTGACATCCTGTACAGCCTGTGTCCCCAATGGTACGACTTAAAAGCACTGTACTGTCTTCTGTGACTTGCCTTGTAGTTCTGAGCTAAAGCAGCTTTGTGTTGGCTAACTGAAGCACTGTCTCCCGGTTCCTGACTGAATACTATCTGCAGCACACAACAGAAAGAAGTCAGTTCATCTCTTTCCTTCCTGCATAAAGTTTTAATGTTTATCCCTGCATGACCATGCTGACTTGAATGCACAATAACTGCTCTTCTTTGAAAGCACTGCTACTTTTAGATCGACTGCCCTCTCCATATTTGTAGTGTTGTCTATGTCACCGATGTGAAAGTAGTCACCAAGTCCTAAACACAGGAATTCAGATTCTGTGCAAAGTTTGTGTTGTACAATCTTGGAACTTATACAGGCAGCATGGAATTTACCTTCAAAGCATCAGCCACTTTAGACAGCCCAACACCCTTGGAATGTAACAGGGAAGAAGTACCTGGTAATTATAAAGATGCTTTAAAATATAATAATGAAAAATGATGACGACGAAGATGATGATAAATGCTACTTGTTTTTAAGTTCATATCATCAGCAATGCAGTGACCTAGAGGAAATGGTGAATTTCTTGTGTGATTTATTTTCTCAGCATGTCATAGGACTTTTGAACTGGACATGTCATTTAAAGACATGGTAACACATCTGATATGGAATAATAAGATACATAAACCAGCCACACAATTTAGACTGTTAATGACCACGAAACTGTGCTGTTTATGTATATTTCTTACCATCATTATTCAGAAACGCCACCATCTTGTCCAGCAAGTTGATGACTTCATTTTTGTTTTGGTAGGATATGTTGACCTTGGCCAGCAACTCAAATATATATCTGCGAACCAGTTGGGAACTGGTAGGTGAACACCTCATAGCTTCATTTTGTCTACCACCCTCCCAGCTCACTATTCCCTCTCTCTCTTCTTGCTCCCACAAGGGTGCAGCCATGCACCCACATGCACACAACACACACAATCTCCCAGTTTCAAGACAAAAGAAATCATGTTGTGACACTTGGACACTTGAAAAATAAACCATGAAAGGAAAGAAAGTTTTCAAACTGTGGTTTTATCTTACAACCTCTCAGCTACTCACATCCCTGGCTTTGTAACACCCTTGTCTGTCAAAGATTCAGCATCTATCAGCTCTTCTAGTTCAAGGAGAGTTTCTGAAATATTTCACACAGAAATATTTCATCTCACACAGATGGATACAGAAGATTGCAGATGTCTGATAAAGCTCATACATAGCAAAACAAATGAATGATTAAATAAAATTACTAACATCACACCATCTTCATAAAAAGTTCACTGCCTTTAGTTGGCACATATCCTATCAACAAACACAAAGTTTGAAAGAACACAATGTAAAGTCACCTACTCTTTAGTATGATTATATCCTCCAAAGTGAACTCTGGAACTGAAAGAAAAAATCCCTTTAAAGTTAATAACTTCTTTGTCAAAAATGAACACAAGTCTTTCAAAAGGTGTAATACTGTCTAAAGCACTCTGAAATACTACAGTAATTTGTTAATTTCTTGTTGCACATTGCATAAAGAAGTTACTGCTTTTTGCTTTTCTTCGCATGTACAAGTGTAAGTAACACTGGTGTCAACCAAGTGTAAGTAACAGTGGTGTCAACCAAATGTAAGTGACAGTGGTGTCAACCAAGTGTAAGTAACAGTGGTGTCAACCAAGTGTAAGTAACAGTGGTGTCAACCAAGTACACCAAACTTGTTTGGTTCGAAGACCGAGTGATCATCGCTGCAATATGATGCTGACTAGTCAAATGTGTACAATGCAATAAAAAAATCCACAAATGAATAAATGGACAGATACATAAGCACACAAACAAATAAACAATAAGAATAATTAAAGTATCTTCTGCATCCCTTTCTTTAGATACTGAGTGATCTCAGAACGTCTACAGTGAGATTTTCTGCCATAACCTTTTGGGTCTTTTGAGATGTGGTGCTTTTTGCATAGTTACTACCAACTTTGGCAACAGACCCAACCAGAGTGGGCAGACAAACAGATACCAGAAAATGGGATCACATAAGACACAGAAAAAACAGTAATAACAAAGATTATAGATCCATAGTAAAACTGCCGACTACTATTTATTTTGGGAGGAAAGCGCCAGTATTACATCCCTTGTTCTCGGACAGAAAACTTCAGCAACATGGCAGTGGCAGAAAGCTGTTCGCTGAAAAATTATATTTAACTGAAAAATGTTTAGATCTAGCATAAGCATGGTTTTCAACATCACTGTGCACTGTTGTTGACAGAGTAAATTGTTAATTTTGCACCACAACCGTACAAAACGATGTCTAGCTGCCTAGAAGAAAACTACATAACAAGAAAAATAAAAAGAGATCATGATATCCAATGAACTGAACCAAATTAAAGGGACCTTTTCACACAATAAATGCAGCATTCCAATCATAGATTTATAATTCAATTGGAACACAATGTTTCTGGTTTAGGCTTTGCCTGTTTCATGTGAAGAATTATGGAACTGAACAGTTTTTACACTTAATGGATTGGCCAGAAAAACAGTAATATTTACGTTTTAAGACTGTTATGTTTGTATCATTATTGGTTTTTGTTATATGCAATTTAATTTTTCACAGGTGTGAAGAATGGCTTTAAAGAACTAGACAAGAAGATGTAAGAAGAAAATCTGTTGAGAAAAAGGTCGTGAGTGCTGTAGCGTTCTGGCAGGCCGACAGTTTTCTGTCCTGCATCAAGTGAGACAATGACACGCACATCCTTCTTTTTTTATATATGACTAAGAAGCAGTCGGTGATCTTACTATGGATCTATAATCTTTGGTAATAATATAAACAAACATCAATTACATGAAATGGAAGACTAGGAACATTTAGTTTTAACACACAGGTTGATGAAACTTTCTCAAGTGCCAGGTGTATATCCAGTTTCAACTGCTCACACTGCTCACCTATAGCTCCATCCCCGATGTCGGCACCACTAGCCTCTGCCTCAAGCAGGTCAGTAACTTTTATCGCCAGCTGTGTTGTCTCTTCTATGGCTGTGGCCAGGTCTAGGGAACTCAGGTCGAAAGAAGCACTCTCTTCACAAATTCGTTCCTGAAACAAACATTTTCAAAATATATCATCAAACTGGTTAGCAAGGCAAAAAACTATTTCCAGGCGAAGGGCAGCCCACAGCATAGCCAAAAATTATGCTTCCAACCATACAGTAGGCCATGGTTTGGATCAACTGGTTGTGATTTAATGCCATGTCATCAGCATAGGCTGTATCACTGCAGTGGGAGAACTGGAATGATCTAGCAGGAAACTGTAGGGTGAAAGATAAGGGTGATGCAAATAAAACAACAAATAAAATATAAAAGTACTAACAGCATGAGGACTGTTCAAAACCTAACTAAATTAGCAGGAAAGAATGGTACGACCAAAAAGTCGGCATAAAAAGATAACTATCATAGAACAGGAGCAGACTGCAGAGGTACTGTACAACAGTTCTGATCTTGGCTTACAAGTCAGACAATAAAAATGTCGTATCTGCAGGAACTAAATGAAAAAAACACACTGATTTCGATGGAGAAGACAAAGTATTGTGTTTGCATACAGCTCTGCTGGGGCAGCACAAACAAGGAGTAGGATACTGAGTGGCACATGTCAAAAAGAACATGCTGGGAGTGGCTCCCCATGCAGTATAAATCTGTGTGAGATAACCATGCTCCTAATGCAGATGTAAAAACATCTTTTCTCTGCATACACTGTACACTGTAAAAATGATCAGAAATGGCTTGAAATATATCGTTCAGTTTGCCTGAGATCAGAGTGTCTCAATCAGATTGCCATGGAGTGTGAATATAGATATGGATAAAGGGCTGACAGCCAGAAAAGGGTACAGCAGAACACTTTAACAGGTTCATAATAAAACGTCTTCGGAGCTGGGTCAGCATGTGTGAATGCTCAGACCCAAAAAAGAAAAACCAACAGAAAAATGCGTTTTTGGTAGGGAAAATGCAGAATTGAGATGGGATGTGAACCAGGGGAGGGTACTCGAGGGGATGTGAGGCAAGGGCATGGAGCGCAACAAGAGAATCAGATAGAATAACATACGAGATCAATATGCTCACCAGGTTATGGGCTTCATCAAATATAACAATATTTCCTTGCAGTTCCACACCATGGGTTCGCCTTGACTGCAAAATTCAACAAGCATCACATCATTTGTAGCTGTTAGGAATACAATGCACGAATCTACAAGCTACATGTGTATCTAAAGGATAAACACTACAGTACAGATTGATTCAAGACAATTGCAACATTTGCCAGCTTGAAAATATTCTATAAACTGGGCTTGTTTGTGGTTGGGTATGTGTTCACATGTGCAGAGCTAGTCTTGTTTGTGGCTAGGTATGTGTTCATGTGCAGATTAGGGCTTGTTTGTGGTTGTGTTTGTGTGAGTTCACATGTGCAGAGCTGGGCTTGTTTGTGGTTGGGTACGTATTCACGTGCAGTGCTAGGCTTATGTTCACATGTGCAGAGTTGGGCTTGTTTGTGATTGTGTATATGTTCGTGTGTGCAGACCTAGGCTTGTTTGTGGTTGTGTATGTGTTCATCTGTGCAGAGCTGGGTTTGTGGTTGTGTAGAGCTGGGCTTGTTTGTGATTGTGTATGTGTTCATGTGTGCAGAGCTCGGCCTATGATTGTGTATGCGTTCACATGCGCAGAGTTGGGCTTGTGGTGCAGAGCTGGACTTGCTTGTGATTGGGTATATGCTCACATGTGCAGAGTTGGGTTTGTTTGTGCTTGATTCCATTTCAAAACAGAAGCTGCACCCATGAAGCTGTCTTGTGACAGCCAGACTAGAGCAAGGATAAGGAAGAATGCATAGGTTTCCCCAATGTGCAATCGTTCTTGGACCAAGGAAGTTCACCCACTCTGCTTCCAGTTTACAATAGCCATGTAATATGAAGTGCATGGAAACATGCCATTGCTGTGTAAGAAAGACTCAGTGCACCTTGAAATATCATCCAGTTAAGATCAGCCTTAACCCCGTCACCAAAACACTGCAAGATCACTTGCACAGGAAACAAAACTTGGATTTTAAAAAATGTAAAACCTTTGGATCCAGCAGATAATTATATGGCATGAATATGATGTCGGCATCTGACTTGACCTCTCGTGCCAGGTAGTATGGGCACACTCTGAAAATGAAAGCAAGGGGCTGAAAATAAATGTATCCGAACATGAGATCATAGCACAGTAGACACTCTGAGCTACAATCCTCTCATGTGACACCCTGTCTTATACGACCCAATTTTCAATGACTGACCATTTTCTTCTTTGTCTGCCTTCTGATATTTGACTCCCCCTCTAACGCAACATATGACTGGCAATCTGGACATTTTTGCTTAAAACTGGTGCCCTAAAATCTGTTGGACAAGCTCCCCTTTCAGATAAACTCAATCATAAAAAACAAAAAAAATCAAGCTTTGATTATTTTCAGATGTAGGCAATTCTCGAACAGGCTATTTCCATCCTGTCAAGAGAGGGCCCCAAAGAAGTGAAAAAATGCACCAACAGGTAGCCAGCACCCCGCCACTCGTGGCAGATGAGTGAGTGGTGATAGAGGCAGCCTAAAACCTCATGTTGAACGTGTACACACCAAGCAAGAACAGGGAGGGTCGCACCTCCCCCCAACTGTTGCCAGCAAAGTGGAGGCATGCCAGAAACAGGACAACTAGGGTGAAAAAAAAAAGCTCTGGAACCGACAAGCAGCCGAAAAAACAGGCGGGCCACAACACCCCAAGACTGAGAGGGCAAGGGCAAGGGCAAGGGCCAGTCTGCATAGACAGTGTGGATGACTCAGCAAGGCGGCCAGCAAAGGAGGTGAGGGACCAACACCAGTGGAAGTGAGTCACGCGGCATTCCTAGGTGCAACTAGGCAACAAAAAAAACCACACCCAAACAACACCTAGTGCATAATGGAACACAGTGACAAGGCACTAAGGCACTTTAAGTCACGGCACAAGCAAGCATGAGTACCGGTATAACGGCGAAACAGTACAACACAATGTGAACTGAGACATGTATGGCTTAATCTTTGAGACAAGGATATGGTCATCTAAGGAACCTCCACTGATTTAATGAGCCAGCATTCAAGGAACATTAGCTTTTTCGTTTGCTCTCTTGTTTCTGTCTCTACTTTGTGTGTGTTACTACTTTGTGTGTGTACACACACAAAGACGATAGGTGAGGACGAATGTGCACCAAACTGCAAAACTGTTTTGTTTTCTAACAACAGCAAGCATGTTCCTTGAATGCTGGTGCAGTGCTGTGTAGTGTGTAGTGTGGGCAGGGACGGGGGGAGGGGGGGCTGTACCACGAGTTGCATACAAACTTTTTGTTTGGAAGGTGCGGTCTGGGTTCGCTAACTTCAGAATTTAGCACTCTGGGTCATGGTACAGTATTGTGACAAGAAATTTGTATTTAAAAAGTTGGAAACTGGCACATGAGAGGCATTGTCTGAGTTGTAACTTTCTGACAGTTACATGCCAATTTTGCAAATTTTGACATAAATGCAGGTTGAAAATTATTTTCTGATGAATGAAGGCATTTTAGGTCTTCCCATTTAACTTCCTGAGTTTGCCAACCATCTTTCATGCACGTATTTCTATAACATGTATAGATTATATTATGTATCTGTGTGTTGTGTACACTCTTAACAGATATGTGCATATTTCACAAGCACGCATGGACATAGTACACAAAAACAGGGAGGCAGTAAATGAGTAAACCAAGGAATCTTACTTGTTCTTTGAACCATGGGAAACAAGGTCTTCAATATCAACCAAATTGCCAACAATCTGCCGAGGATCTGCATTGCGTTTTAGATCTAAATAAAAGAAAAAGCCTTAATAAACTATTACAAAAATCCATACAGATATTTCTAAGATTTTATATGAAAAGACCTATGGATGACTGAGTTAAAAAAATAGAAAGTGCCCAAGTATCCCAAAAGAATGGTTCTTCAAGCTTGTTTCTCCGCTTCTCCTCACTCCCCCCCCCCCCAAAGTCCAGCTGATTTCAACAATGCTCCTTGTAATATCAATGTTAAGCTGCATAGAAATTATGACCAAGTAAAACCACCAAAATGAAAGGGTTGGTGCAAGAACAATCGCATAAAAAAAGGAGTGGGGGGTGGGTGGGATTTTTGTACGATCAATACCAAAACCTCTTCTCATCTTGCTCCCACCCTTTTCCCAAGTCCCGGGTTTTCGTGTTATTACTTTATTAGACTACACAATATCTCTGACTCTTTATACTTGTGAAAGGGTATGTCTTTGAGATTTCACTTTTCATGTATGCCCAAATCCCATTTCCTGTTACTCAAGGTAGGCAACAAAAAAAAAAATCGCTTGGAAAATTAAATTCTGTAAGGTGCTTAACTAATGGCAAGTTTTTAATTGCTTCAGCAAAACCATAGTCTACAGATTTTATGAAGGTTGTGAAGCCCAGGTAGCACTGACAGAAGTTTTGACAGCAACTGGAGTTCAAGGATCCTCCTCCACCGTGAGTACACACAGTTGTTTCCCTTATCACAGGCAGACAGTTTCTTGTAATGTTGGTTGACACGATTGTGATATTTGGGAGAATTGGTCTAAATGCAGGAAAGTTAAAAAATGGAAAGAAATTGCCTGAAGTTGAATTTTTAAAAATTTGGGAACCACTACTTTATTTCTTATTCTGTCATTAACGCTTATAGACATACCCTTTTCAAGAGCATAGGAAGTCAAAGACTCATGCTAACTTTTAATGTGGATGAGAAGAAACAAGGAAACATTAATCATATCCTCAAAACAAAACACATACACATGAAAAAAAACCCTGGACACAATGAACTCCTTATATATTAGTCTCAGAAAGATAGTTTCCTACAATATTAAGGTACAGTTTCACTCATGTACTTGTGAAACTAATGTTTTTCTGTATTTCACAATATGTACAACAATCTTCATGTTTTCATGGGAACATGCCAAAGTTCATTTTGAGTTTACATATCACAGATGCAAACCCAGAGGACATTATGTAGTGACCCACAAAATCACCACCCCTGCCCCCATCCTGCTTAGTAGAATAATGATTTTGCAACACTTTTACAAGTGAAGAAAGGTTAATTCTTTTAAGCTACTCAAAAATGTGTTCATAAAATCGGACCTAGTTTGCAATAACTGCATGCCTGTCGCTGAGATAACATTTGAAACACCTAAAACTGACCTTCTAAAACATTGTAATAATGGCAGCGACGTGCAGCAACCTTGGCTCTGCAGAGATGGACCTGAAACGATGTCAAAGAGCCCAGTCAAATGTGCAAAGAATGTGGGATCAAAGTAAAAATTCTTTGATGCCTAGACAAATGACTGCATAAACAAATCAAATGCCAATTACCTTTGCAGTATTACTAACTTCTTTCTTGACCTGCTCGTGGACACATAACTGCTCTCGTGATCCTATAATGGCCGTTTTCATGCTAGATGAAAAAAGAAGAAAAAATATCAAGGTCAATGAATGACTTCAAATGCCATTTTACAGTTTTTGCAACTGTTTACTTTAAATCCTTGGGCAGCTTCTGAGAAAAATCTGATAGGCAATGCTCCAAGGTTTAAGACATACTTTATGATTTGTATCCCACTAACAGACTACTACAAGCCTGACTTGAGCAACACATAAATTGACCACAAACCAAAGGTCTTCTCTCCCTGAACAGTCAGTCACACAATCTGTACATGTACATAACACATTCCTGGTACAAGCAGCCCATGCCTGAACAATCAGTTAGATTCATTACTAACCTGCTGTAAGCTGTCTTTTTAAGTTCTTGTACAGCCTGTGAAAGCTGAGAGTGAGTCCTAGAGGCATAAATGATCTTAGGCACAACTGGAACACATGAAAGACAAGCAAATTTATGCATCTCCATTTACCTTTGTTTTCTATACTTCTGATCATCTAAGCACTACACTTTAAATGCCAAAGCAATTGGTGGTGTCAAAAGAGAAGATGGAGAAAAATGGAGATTTTTTGAATACATGTACAGACACAAAAATAACACTCTCTTCCCTCTTTCCAGTTTTCACACAAAACAAAGTAGCCACAAATTTGTCTCTTCACAAAGAATATGACCCACCCATGCTCTGATTTACTTACTGAAATCACTTGAGCCCCATGAAGAACCAGAAGACTTCTGCAAGCTGGCCGATATGGTGGACAGAGTTTGATTGACAAGGTTCTCTTTTCCAGACTCGGCCAGCAAGGCAGCTGCCCCAGCCTGCCTGTTGAACTCTACCTGCGCCTTGCGGCCCTCCAGCCACGCTAGCGATGAGCACAACAGACACAGTGTTTTACCTGTGCCAGTGGGGCTCTCCAGAACAGCATTTTCATGCTGGATAATTAAAAAATACAAGTCTCAGAAACTGCATCTTCTCAGATATGTACCACATGGAAAATGCCTAGAATTGTTTGGGATTAATGTATCTAACAGTCATTAAAAGCAATCTGCCAAAACAGAAAGCTTTTGGTAACATCGTATGTAAACATCGATACTGTGGGCCAGTGTAACTGATGATACAGGGATGGGCAGACACACAGTTTTTACTAGCCTGACAGGCTAGTGACTTTTGGAATTCACTACCACATATCAAGTAGGCTCCTCCTCCTTTTTCTTTTGCAGGGGGACCAAATAGTGGTGATGGCAAGGAATAGGAGAGAAAACAGTCTCTCTTGGTAACATATTTTCAAAAGTACAGTCAAGACAAAAATATAATGGAAACTCTTAATTACAACCTTGCTGGACAATCACAAAAATTCTGGTCTTATTTTGGAGGGATTTCAATTAAGAAGTGATGCTTCCTTCAAGGATTCATATGTTGTTATACAAGAACTATTCGGGTCATCAGGTAGATAAACACGTAATGCTAACCCCTGAAACAGTTGGTAAAAACATTGGCTAGTGATTTATGATTTTTTTATGTCCTACCAATTTTCAAGTACATGTATTTACAAGCCACTGGGCCACCACATTTCCCCATCCCTGCGAAGGTTCAAGTCTCCACATTCCTGGTTATGTCTTCTGATCCTCAGAAGTCGGCGAGATTCAGTCCAACTCTTTTAGTTTTATTTTTAACGCACCACTACACATGTCACCTTGCATAATGTCTCCCATCTCTATGAAACTGTTGCTTCTTTGTAAATTTTGTTTCAGTGTATCTTGTATATAATCAGGACAATTATCCTTGGTTATGAATACCATTCCCTAAAACATGTACTGTCTGCTGGTATTTCTATTTTAAATTCTAGGAAGTGAAAGCTAAACAGTTTCTGACAATGGGATACATTCTAAAAACAATTTATTTCCTGCATGGCTTAGTTTGCATGTTTATACTTACATTTACCAGGTCTGCATTATGATTATGTATAGTTATATACTAACAGTAACTGAACAGCTCCAACCGAATTCTACTATTAATGAAAGCATTATCAGCAGTTACACAAAATACACTCCCACCAAATGCAAAGCTTTCACAAAAAAAACCAAACAAACAAAAAATAGAATTTAACAGATGAAGAAAATGGCACCTTTTGTAAAGTCTCCACCACTTTTTCCATGTAAGTGACCTGACAAGGATAAGGTGTGAAAGGAAAGCTGACTTTAACTCCTCGTACGTCCAGCATGGCCATGTCTCAAATTCTGGAAAAAATCAGATAGTATTGAACCATCAAAATATTAACTCCAGCAATAAAAGCCCCAAGCAGATTGTCATATATAAATAAGTTTGAGAAAGTGAAATTTTAAATGGATAAATAAACTGCATGATTGAAGAAACACCTGAACCTTTTTCAAGGTGCATAAATACTACTTATGATTTACAGGGTTTGCCCAATGGAACATTACTAATAAGTCAACACAACAAAACACAACAGATACCTTTATGACATGATAGAAAAAAGTTTTTACAAGACTGACTAGATACCGTCAATCAAAAGATCATGCCAACACTTTGTTTACCACCTAGTGCCTTAATCATTTATGCACCAAGCCAGACACAACGCCGTCTTCACTACACTTTGAAAGCTGCCATAGGTGATCTTTTTTAATGATCTGCAGAAGTGTTGCAATACTGTTAGTGTTAGTGTTAACCATTTTCCACCCTGCCTTCCTCTCTCTCTCTCTTTTTTTTGGTGCAGCCATACCATAGCAGTAACAATACAGAGGGTTATGGGTTCGGTTCCTATGTCCGGTCCTTGTACCCTCTCTGACTTGTATGTTGCACCTGCATGAGGCCCAGGGCTTGCAGTGGTGTTGTCTGGGCACTGTTTCCTCCCGGCCCCCTCACCCCGTAGCCTTCACCATCCTTTACCCTCCTTCCCCTGTCATGATATACCTTTGTTGCTGACGACGTTCAAAAAATCCTTCCTTATCTTTCCCTAACAGTTTGAACAGGGATCTGCACCCACTCACACCCACTGAAAACCAACTTGTAACACGAAAGTGCCGTGGATTCCACTTTCTCATTTCAGATTCAAGATTTAATTGGACTTTCACTTTTCTTAAACTGGTGCAGTGGTGCATATCACAACATATCTACAATAAGTCTTTTTAAAATGTACTTGGGCAACACCAATATTGAACAAAACTGCAACCTTATTCCAATATACTCAGTCTATTTCCAAGCAGAGGACGACGATACTATTTTTTCATACTTTTTTTCCCCAGACGTCTGTCACTGTCAGATGATTGAATCAATCCACTCAGCGAGTCATCGTGGTTGTTTGTAAATAAGTGTTGTTTAGAAGCTTTAAGAAGTTGAGTTGCATGTAGACTATCACCCTGACGAGACACAATCCGAGGTTTTGGAAATGCTTCGAAATAAGTTCAAGTCAAAAATTTATCGGTTGTTTTCCTTTATAGTTTATCAGATTTCCCGCCATGTTGATCGAGATATCCGACATAAACTTCCGGCGTGAGTTTCGAAGATGCATTCACAATACTTAAATTTTTTTGGACAAAAACTGGTTACATGCACCCTAGAATATCACTAATATTGTTCATTCTCATATAAACCCAATGTATAGCTGTATACACATTATATACAAGCCTGAATAAATAAACCAATCACAATGGCAAAAATTCAACGTCTGTTTTTATCGCGCGCGTTTACGGTCCGAACAAAACGAAGATTGGAAACCAAATATTGCTTGCATGCATGCTTGCATGACAAAAGGTAAGATGCAGTAAGTGAGAGCCTAATGGAACCTTAAGTATGTACTTAATTTCCCAAATTCATTCAGTGCCTGCAAGCTGATGCATATAAATACTATTACTTTAGTATTAAATTGCCGAGAACCCTTGCTGAACTGACAACAGTTATTCAAAGTTATTGACAGAAACACTCCCACTTCTTTCTCGAATGATTGAATCTATTGATTTGAAAAAGTGAATGCGAACTTACGAACCAGATTTTGAGAATTCTGTTGCTTTCATAACATATCGTCTTCATAATAACGAGATTATATTATATATGCCATAGTTGTATTCTCAGTTTCGTGGGAGATTAATTGTACTGTTGATTGTATTAATTCATTTCATTTCGACATTTGTTTTGGGTTATGTTCTCAGTCAAATCTTGACAGTGCACCGTCCATAATGCTCACAGAGACCATCGGCTATATCCACGTCTATGTCGAGACAAAAGTAACAGTATAATTTTTGACTCAGTCGGCAAATCAAGTGATAACTTATAGGCTAACTGGCAAGTTTTATACTAAAGTTTCGGGTAGAGTGCAGTTGGACCCCAGTGCCAAGAATTTGAAGAAATTTGATGTTTGTAGCTGAATGTCACCGATTAACTGATCTGAGAGAGGTCGATACCAATGGTTCTGTGCCGTAAACCTAGTCAATCTATTTCTAGTTTGACCATCACCCTGAAGTTTGAATTAGATGTTAGCAGCCTTCGATCATAGACGTAGAATCCTACGAAGGTGGACTTTATCATTACATAAAATGGGAGCTTGTTTTAAGAGTAGGTAAGTGGAAGGACCAGGGATAGATGTGTAAGAAAAATAACAGTAATAATATACTTGCGTTTTTAAGACTTTAAAGCTGATGACGGCCAATGGGGGGTAATTTAGTAATTTACGCACAAGAATTTAAGAATGACGTAGAGATTTGCAGGTCGTCCCTTGTTCTTTTTTTCTCCCAAAATGACTCAGATTTCAAGCCAGGGGGGTCATTTTGACCCGTAGTTTTAAAAAATATCTCCGGAAGCACTGTTTTGATCATTCTTTAAGGGCAGCTCTGCTATTCTAAAAAAGCACAGTAAAATGACGTGCCCCACGCAACACCACGTTCACTACAAACGAGCGTGCTAGATTGCCGAACATAGCCATGTACATACAGTCTGGCAAAGACGCACGTTCACGAAGCGCTTCGTTCGGAGGATGTGAAGCGGTAGACAGCGAGAACAACGAGCAGTTTCTGTCGTGACATCCTCTGCGTCGCCTCAGGATTTGACAAGTTCTACAGAAGAGGCCGAACCGCTGGCAGTCGCTCGTCTCTTGCAAAACAGAAAAATAACGTATTTGGGGGGTTGGGTGGGAGAGTCTTCGAACTGCCGATTTTTTTCCGCCGATAACGGTGATGGTTATTGCATAGTTGCTGAACGTCCCTCCTCAAACTGGATACATATCAAGACCAAGAAATCCGTGCATAGGGGGATGGGGTCCTATTACTAAGCTATGCACTGAAGGAACCACCAAAGAGATAACTGCAGAAAGATGGCGGCTGCTGACAGGCAGTTTAATGTGCGGGGAATGGCCGAATGGGGTTTGCACAAGAACGCAGATCGCGCTGGGGCAGTCCGTAGTATACAGTGGTAGCGCATGCTTGCAGCCAATACTGCTGATCATGGGTTTGGATCCTGTCTGGTCTTTGTACTTTCACTATTTGTGGCACCTGTTTACAGAGTTGGCGTTGGGGGTGGGGGTCTTCAGGCATTTCGGTTTCCTTCCGCTTTCCTCTTCCCCGAAGCCCTACCCCAGCCCTTCCCTCGTCGTGATTTCGAGCCTTCGTTGCCGACAGTGAACAAGCAGATTGATTTCTCTCCCTTATGTATCGGTCGCTCATTTAATGTACGTGAGGTTTTGCGCCAAGAGCTATATAAGGACTCTCCCACTATAGCTTGTACCAGCTCCCATAAAGCCGCTTACAGAAACCGAATTGAATGGCATCCAAATATTGTAACCATCAAGCATTCTCAACCGCCGCCGAACATAATAGAAATCTTCAGATAAGCGTGTCACTGTGTGGGGGAGTGGGTGTCGGAATATTGCAGGATTTCTGACAGCTTCTGTACGAGGGAATGCATGGTAACTCTTGTTTACGCATAGAACTGAACAATTTGCGTAGCGCGACCTATAAATCCGAAAGTGGGGTGCATAAAAAAAGCATAGGAATGAGGCGCGCGGCGGTAAGGGTGGTGGTGGGTGATACGGGTGACAAAACTGACACGTCGGTGCTAAGCCTTGGTGTCCCCCACTTCCTCTCTGCAATACGATCGCCTCGAGAGGTATTGATGAGCAGTTCAGCTACTGCGGGTAGTGCTGGCAGCTTAGACTTGAAGGACGAAAATACATTTAAAACGCAAACAAAACCGGTACCGGGGACAATGTGGCTGTAAATGCAGACATTGTGTGCGCCACAGACCTATGATACGGCTTCCTATGGAAGCCTAAGAAGTAAGGATCAGTGGTTTGGTTTTGGATGGGTGGGGGAGGGGGCGGGTGGCAAAGAATAGGCTGCGCTGGCGCCAGCCAGTCTCTTGCTATTGATTTTCTGGAGCTACAGCATGTCGGTGTAGCTGGACACTGCGCCCCATTACCCACGGTAGAGACGGGAAGTGGGGATACCAAGTTGACAGTTCCAGCTGTGTCCAGCACAGTTGACACAGTGTGGGAAGATCCACGGAGAGGTTTCCAGCTGAAGTAAGAAGGCAGCAAGTTCAGAGGTCAGCTAGACCTCCATTTCCATCTTCATTTCCTTGACCAGAAAGGGTGAGAGGTGGGGGCAGGGGTGGTGATGGAGAAAATCTACCTTTCCCTGGCCTGGCTGTGTTAGATGCTATAGATTGTTAGATTACACAAAGGCCATGAGCACACAGAACATGGTAGCTACACACTCTGAAGTACTTTTCTCTGGCCTTTCTCAGCAGTAATGCTTGGTGTGCAAGCAAGGTATTTTATGCAAACTGGCTTAACATGGAGGGGTCCTTTGGAAGCCAAAGCAAGGAAGTGGATTTATGCTATGATCTTGTTATGTTTTGTATGTTTAAATTTTACTGAAAGATCTCTATTCACAGAGAAGGAGAAGACAAAGTGACCCTTCTGTTGAATAGAATTTTAACATTTGCCACAGCAGCAGGCATTAAGAAGACAGGTCCAGCAGACTGGAATCAATAATTTTTATCTCTGTGCTGGAAGGCTGGGCTGAGCTGGCATCAGTCTACAAGGCAGGCATGCTCCAGCAGCAGCCACAGCAGACTATTGATCTGGACCTCTGTGCTGCACATTAGCATTGAACACTTCCCAAGCTACCCTCTCGCCCCACCATAATGCATTCTGTGCAATAAACTTTCAGCGAGATTGGATGTTACCCCAAAAATAATAACTACTGCTTTTTCCAACATTTGATCACTTTTACCTAGTGCTTTTAATGTTCAGGAGGACAAATTTATTTGGTATGTTTGATGCGGAAGACCCCAGAAAGATTGTTGGTTAGACTGTGATGACGCACCCAGCCAAATGAATTATTATAATGGGGCGCTGGTCGTCTGAGTCAGCGCACACCAGTAGCTGGTCTGAGGTGTGGGCTGCTCACTCCTGTCTTCTTCCTCCTCTTTAGCACACTGATGCTGCAACAAGCGTAAATGACAAGGTAAGGTAGACAAGGGAGGACTTGGGGTGTTAGGGACCAAGAATTGCACTAGATCTTGTATAAGTCTTTTCTGGTTTTCAACATTTGATGATGATTAACGTTCGAAAGTGATATTGGTCGTATTCTTTACAATTTGGTAGGCTGTCTATCAATGGCTTGGCTGTTAGTGTGTGCTGATTCAGAAGCAACAAATGAACTGGTGTACAACTGGAACCCATGGAAAATGTGTTTTTTCTTCTGTTTTCAGAAATACTCTTGTGATATCTCCCTAGCTGTTAGAATTGTCTGCAATCAGGAGTGAAAATGTCAGCAGGTAAGAGAATGGAAGACGGAATATTGATCACGTGATGTGTCCGAGACAGCTACAGTTATAATAACTAGGGGGGACAAACCTTCTTATGCAGGATTTAAGTGTCTGGATGATTTTTCGTAATATAATTGCAGCTATTGTTCACTGGTTTGGAGAACTCTTTTAGATGGTTGAAATTAGAATTTACAGAAGAATTAGATTAATGTTGTGATAGGTCCTTCTAGAACATTTTCTTGACAGTGTGCATTTTTGGATGATTTTTGCCTTCTTGCCAACCTGGTTAATATTAATATTATGGTAAGTATTGAAAGATTTGTGTCAAACTGGTTTCTGGTAGATTTTATTGCAGACATTGTAAAACATTATTATATCTCTGAATAGTTGCCTGGAAATGAATAACACGGAAATCACGAGATGCAGTTGGCAAAGAATGGCCCTATGACATCATCAGGGATGGTAGATTTAGGAGGCTATTGATCATAATTCCTTTCTTTTTTGACAAAATAAGGAAATTTTGTCCTTTTAGAAAAGAACTTCTAATTTGTCATGATGACCTACAACTGATTTCTGCAAAATATTTAATTAAAAACTGGTTTCACACCATGCGTGGATGTTAATTTTATGCAGATGAATATTTGATACTTGATACTTCACTGAAATCTTCAATTTTAAAAATTGTCCAAAGTTCAAGATGCTGGATTATGTTGAAAGACAGATTTATCTTGGGTTACATAGCGGTTGTCGTAGGTGATCAATACATATAAATGTGAACTTTGTCATTAACTATCATTGACAACATAATACCTGTTAGTGATTGCCATCTTCCAGACAGCCCAGGTGCATTGAGTTTCTCTTATTTTTCTTCCCCTCATGCGGCGGCAGTGTGCAGTTGGTTCACCTTTTTGTGTATGCGTGACAATAAGTCACAGAAACCTCGTAAAGTACATCCAAATTCCAGCAGATACGATGCTATGGTGGTTTGGAAAGGCAAAGGTAATGTTAGGTGTTGTGAAGTAAATGGCAGCTTTGACGTAGCTATGATTTGCGTGCTGCTATTTTTCCTGGTGTAGCTTTATTGATTTTGATGATTTTTATTTCACGTACCTGTGGTTTAAAATTATTCAGGCTTTCATGTGGTTTTTTTAAAATAAAAAAAACACCTTCATCCATTCTTTGCAAGAGCAAAAATCTGAGTCTTCAGTTGGTATTTTGTTCACTTTCCCCATCATCCCTTTTCTGTTTCTTGACCATCAGAATGTGCTTGGTTTTTATATTTTTGTAGTTTTGTCGTCTTTCAAAAGTTTTAGAAAACAGCATGAATGTTTGTTTGAGTCCATCAGTACTCAAATCATGTTTAGATTTAAAAAACAATTGCTGTAAACTGGCGGAATTTGTTTTGACAAACAGACCAACATAGGAAACTATTCCATTTCCAATGTTTGATTTTGTATTAGTTGGTTAAAAGAGCCAGCCATGTACAAGTATAATCACTTGTTTAGGAAAAATGTTATTCATTATAGACTACTTTTCAAAATATGCTATTAGTTTTAATTCAGAATGAATTAGATTGGTCCTTCACATTTGAGGTGTTTTAATTGTTGGTTTTATTGTCTAGCACCTAGTCATAGTTTGCATTCGTGTAGACTCTGTTGCGCATTTCTTATTTTCCGTTCTCAAGATGCATGTTTTTCTACACTTTTTCCATTACCCCTCCCTCCCTCTTCCTGCCATTACAAATTTCATGTATTCCCAAAAAGAAAAAAAATATAAGGAAACTGAAGTCACAATTAAATGCTCTCTCAAAGCTCACAAGCTTTCTATATTAAGACCAGTTTCATGTTGACTTGCTTTGAAAAAAAAGATGGAGTGGGAGGGTTTCTTTAGTCTAATCTATTGTAATAAAGGACATCCCTTTAAAATATATGTTAACAGGAACTTAATTTATACTACTAGATCGAAGAAGCTGTGTACTGTATAAGCTCCACCCACCCTGCACCCACTACCACATACATACAGACACACTTGCCCATACACATAAACCAAAAACTGATCACTCTCATTAGCATCTGTCTATTGCATGTCTAGTGCTGTAGATCAAGGGTTCATTGCTATTTATAGGTTAACAACATAATTGAATCTTAGAGTTGTGTGTGTGTGTGTTTTTAAAAAATCAGGCCATGGAATCAGGTGTAGTTGTCTTTTATTTCCTGTTTAATGAAAGACTCATTCTTTGAATGATTTTGAGCATGATGGGATGATGACAGTTCCTAGTATTACACTGTATTAGATCTCTTTTGTCTTCTACATCAAGTTCAGTTGCAACCTTTGAAAAAAAAAGGGTAAAACAGAAAAAGAAAATAGATAAAGCAAAACAAATGCAGTGAAATTTCAGCAACTTTGTTGGTAACAGAAAAGCCTAATCGCTGTTTTTGCTTTCTAGTGGATACAAGTTTAGAAATTTACTTCCCTACCTCCCCCTGCAAAAAAAGTAAATTGTAGAATATCTGTATGTGTAACACTAGAAGAATGTTAACTATATTTGGGATTGTGGTAGAGAGCAGAACAATATTATTCCTTGTAAAAAATAAATCACACACTTGTTGATAACCTGGAGTGGAACACACCAAGCCACGTCCTGCATTTTTAGTGGATTTCATGCAAAATTGGTGATTGTAACTAGACAGTACATTTATGCATATTACCAAAACATTTTCACATGATTCAGACAATGTTGCTGTGATCATAGGTTCACTTCCCTGTTTCCAAAAAGGCTTTTTTTGTGGGGTGAGGGGGTGGGGGGTACACCTTGGCAGTGGAAACTTGAGTCAGGTAGTGGACTCGGGAGAGGAGCATCACAGTGCTAATTTGTTGTTGTGCTTAACAGCTGACAAACCAGTGCCAAAGTCTGGCAGCCTGGCTTTTGAGGTTATCCTGAAGCCAGCTGCTAATGATAGCCCTACCCGCCCAGTCTCCCCACCCAAGATCAACCGTGTCGTCTTGTCCGAAGAAGACATCAAGCTCAAGCTGAAAAAAGCAGAGGAGAGGCGGCAGGTGAGGGTGTCCTTGATGTGCTGTGGGAATATGCAGAAAGGGTTTTAATGAGAAATGTAACGTCAAGAAGAGTTACAGATAACTTTGTATTTGAAAATGGAAATTGCTCCTTTTCTTTATTAGGATTTCTTTTTGGAAGGGGTAGGTGGAGTCCTGTTGGGCTTCACTGTGCTTTATTCTTAAGAGTTTTTGAAGCTAGTTTGTGTCCTATGCACAGCTGTCATCATGTGAAATTATTTCTTTTAAAAACAGACCCAGGTTTAGTCCCTTCCTTAAGCCACTACAGAAAGACAATGTGTGCTAGAGTGCAGGTTAGGGGAAAAAATCCAGATTCTGTTCTTTGTGAAAATAAGGATCAACTTTTGCTTTGCATTATCTATGATAGTAAAATAATAATGGATACTCAGTGTGGTAAATGGAAGCATTTTCTCCTCAGATTTATCTTAAGATTCCAGCTGTACATTACAGTTACACTTCAAAAAACAAAATACAGTTTAGATAATGAGCCTGCGCAAGCAGTTGTAAGCAACTTTTGATGGCAAGTTTGGGATGTGTTTCAATATACTTTGGTTTCAAATGATTTATTCTAATTTTACATAGTCATCCTTTTTGTTTTCTGTAAGCAGTCACTTGAAACGCAGCGTCTTGAGCAGTTGGCGAAGGAGAGAGAGCGAGCACAAGAAGTGATGGCCAAGGCCCAGCAGGAGAGTAAAGAGTTCTCAGATGCCACCAAAGAAAAGCTGCGCCGCTCCATGGAGGCAAACAAGGAGAACCGCGAAGCTCAGATCAAGGCCCTGCAAGAGCGTCTGCGGGAACATGTATGATCTGAAGCTTTGCTCTTTCTTGTTGTTTTGCATTGCTGTGTCAGATCCTGTTGTGTTGTGTTGTCTTTCACCCAGTGTGTGGAGTGTGTTACGAGGACACTTGGGCTGTGTTCCATTCGTGCAATATTTTTATCATATTGTTTTTGGTGAAATACTATTGGCGAATTTGACGTATAGCCCCCTTATCCATTCTTCCATCTTTAGACTGCTGAAATTGCAGCAGGGTTGCTTTTGGCACGCGTTCCTCACGTGAAGTTTGGTGATATGAAATGGAATTCTGTTTGTCTTGTTTTGTGTCCTGTCAGCAGCAGTTGATGTGATGAATAGAATATTGATTTTCTTTATTTACCTTACTTTTAAATTGCAAACCCACATTTAAGGGCTTTTTTGGATACTTAAATTTAAGCAAATCATATAGAACAAAGATCCATTTTCTTTCGACAGTCACAGGAGATGTGCCTTTATATTAACATTTTGTGATTCTCACACCCTTAAAAAGTCTTGAAGACCATGGCTTTCAGAATGAGAATTAAATTACTTATGTATATTGAATGCTAAGACCAAAGGATATAGTAATAATTTAGTCCACACAAAAAGAATCGCACACTAAAGCATTTTAAGTAACTGCTAATAACTAAATATTTGTGACGATGGATTTTCTCTATCCTATAAGAATACAACTTTCCATCTTTAACATGTTGCATTCTACTTGTATATTAAAAGAATATATCAGTGTATCTTTTGAAATAATAAACTATTTTACAAAATATTTTCTTCACTTGTAAAGATTTTAGGTGCCTATTTCCACAAGAGAAAACCAGAATATTTTTAAAATTTGATAAGATGTTGAGCATATGACCGCCTCATCTTTCAGACTTCAGTCATGCATCCACGGAGTGCAAATGCTCTAATCTTTTTTCAACAAGAACAAACCAAAAACAAAAGCACAGAGAGGGTTTAGTTTTTGTTGCTTAATGTCCGGTCCCAAACAAGATGCGTATCAGGATGGTTTGAGACAGGTTAACGTGCTGCAATACAGGCTTCCGTCCCACCCAGTCACATCATACAGACACCAGGTGAATCAGTCCTCTGGCAGGCATCTGGCAACGCAGCTACTAGATTGCCAGTTTTAAAGTATTAGGTGTTAGTGTTACTCAGCCGGCTTTTTGTTGGAGGCAGAAGCTTTACTGTTAGACCACCAAGGTGGTAGCTGAGTGTCACAACTAGGGAGATTTCTTTTTGCTCTTGACGGGTCGTCTGCTCTGCTCGCTCTCACGACCACTGTCAAGAGTGTGACATATGCGTAGGTGGAACTATCACTGTATTACTAAAGTTAATTAATATGATTTCTTAATCATATGGCCGAGCCCCCACCACCTAAAGTCTCCCATAAATAACAACAAAAGACTGTAATACAGTGAACACAAAAAAAGAAGAATGTATTGTTGATATAAACAGCAAGTATTTACAATCAAGACAATATATGTTACAACTCTAGGGGTCCCACAATTTCCTTCTGTTTGAGCTAGGTCATCTAATACCACCCTAGGTCATCTAATACCACCCTACATCACCCGCCTCGCCATTAAACACAATGACAAACCACGTACCTCAATCTCGCCTTGACCCACCAGACCCCAAAACGTGACACTGAGAGAGGGGAGAATTGGTGGTGCCCACCCCCAAACAGTTACCAGCTAGTAAGAGGTAAACTGGACACTGCTTTGACTGTTGCTCAAAAGACATCACACTGGAGTAGCACTTTAACAACATGTGATTCACGGTCAGAAAATCAAGAACCAGAAAATGTGAGAATTGCAAAATATAATAAACTAGACCAGAAATGCTCCTGGTGTCTCCAGAATGGTTGAGAGGTGGCATGGAGATTATTCAGTTCTACTTCTAGTAATCATGAACATTTATATATTTTTGTTTCAAGATGGATATTTGGGCAACTTTTTTTTCTTGTACAAGCTGATTAGGTATAGATGCAAACTCTTCTGAATCTTTTATTAGACAACCACATATAACTTAATGACTATGTTAGCCCTCTGTAATTTATTTCCTCCTGTCCTGTGATTCTCCAGTTGGGGATGGAGCAGTGTGATGTTTCTTTTTTTCCTCCTTTCTCTCTCCTTTTTTTCGGTATTCCATTTTTGTTCATGTTTTGTTTTGGTCTTCTCTCTCTGTCCTGTTCGCCTGCCTGGCAGTCCATCAGAGTTACAGAGACCTGTAGGCAGAGTGACAAGATGGCAGAAGAGTTTCAGGAGAAAATCAACAACAAACTTTCCATCAAGTTTGAAGTGTATGAAGAAAACAAGCAGAATCAGTTACAGACCATGCTGAAGCGGCTGAGAGAGCATGTGAGTTGGCTAGAACTGCATGAGCATGCTTTGCCTCTGCTTTGCTGTCATGTTGAGTTCCTACAGAGGGCTACATTTTCTGTGCTTGAGTGTCCGGTATAAGACTGTCGGGAAATCTGGCTTTGCTGACTCTTTTGCCGTGGAGGGTTTTGCGTTTTGTTTTTGGATTTCTCTCTTTCACATTCATCTTATGCCATGATCAGAATTCACAGCCTGTTGATGTTTATTTGTTTTTTTAATTTGGCACCTTACTGAATATTTTAACATAATTGCTACTAAAGATACTTTTACAGTTATTTTGGTATTCATGCCAAACAATTCTTTTCGGCAAAAGGTTGTCCAAATATTGAGAATCATTTTGGTAATTTGTTACTTTAATTTGGTTAAGATTCTATGGCATTGGTAATATATAAAGTGAATGTATATGTACATATTTGTGTTCATTGATATGCTCATGTTTTGTGGGATGTGTTCCTTTTTGTTATTTAAAACATTTCCCCAGTGTTGTGTTATGCTCGCAGTAACAAACTTCATACACATTATTTAACTGCTTAAATAGAAATTCACTCATACAGGGTATTTTGAAGAAGGTAATTTCCTTCTGTGGCACATTTCTTTTTCTTATATCTTGTTTAACAATAGTTATGCCCAAAGTTGTTGATTACTTTTGGCTTTCTTTTGTTTAACCTGGTTTATTTTAGGAGTGGGTTCTGAACTTACTGTTGGACTTTTCTTCGTTTTGTTGTTCACCCTCAGGATGTGTCTTCCAAGCAATTAAGTACTTGTAGCTGATTTTTTTCTTCTCCAGAAGTGAGACATTTTTAGTTCTTCCTTTTATGCAGTGAAAAATCAGATGGCTTTATGCTTTGTCAAGATAGTTGCCAGAGAAAACATTGAATCAGTGATTTTGCTTTGTTTTAAATGAAGTATTTTCAGTGGGATATCTTTACACTATAAATGCCTTCTGTTTTATTTAATAGTGTCATTCCCAGTTTTGATCTGTTTGTAGCTGGTACTGTCAGAGATCATTGGAAGTGAAGAAATGGCATTGTTAGGCATCCAAAAGAAGATATTTACTGACAAGTGAATATATATTTGCTGACAAGTGACATATTTTCTAGAGGGCTGAATTAAAGTGGAGGTGAAGACAACAGAATAATAGATGGTGTATTGTAGCCCTTTTGTCCATCAATATTGAGGTGTGAGGGCTGTCTGTGCTTGTAGGCTAACCACATCCAGGAGGTGTGCCAGGCCAGTGAGAACATGGGCAAAGCTTGCGAGGAAAAGCTAGTGAGCAAGATGGAGAATGCTCTCCGCAATCGTGAGGAGCAGCTGCGTGCTTTGCAGGAGCGCCTTCTTGAACACGTTAGTACTGCAGTAATGTTTTACCCTGATATTATAAAATTATATCAATCATGAAGTGCTTTGTTTGCGCATGAGATGAAGGGAAGAGTGGTAATCTGAAACGGCCAACATCATTGATTTTAAACACAGTTGTAGATCCCAGCTTCATACAGTTTGAAGATTCATTACGCTAAATTCCACTTACACTGTTGATTAATGGTGACAGCTGCTTATGTGGGAGAGGTCTGACTTGTTCTTTATATATGTATTTGCTTTACAGACTTCAAACATGTGCAATTCTTTATGTAAAACTTTTGCTTAAATGGAGTAGCCACTTAACACCAGAATGCCAGGGTGTGCCAGTAAACTGCAATCTACTGTATACATATTTTTACTTAAATAACTTGCTACCAGTGGGAGTATCTATAGTGCATTGATGACTTTTCCTTCTGGGAACGTCCGAGGATCCAAGATATTTAGTGTATGTCATTGGAGCTTGCATCCATAGCTTTTGTGTGGGTGATTTACTGAAATGGAGTTTACGTAACTTCTTTATGAGTGAATTTTGTTGTGTTACACTTACTGTGTTAACTGCAGGCTGAATGCAGTGATTGTATGTGGCAGTCTATGTTAAAAGCATAAAGAATGCAGTGATAATAAAGGAGAGGATATATTTCCATGCATAGCAGCATTATCAGTTTTTGTTAATTCCAGGAGCGTCGTATCGAGGAAGTACAGAGGAAAAAGATGAATCATCAGGATGACAAGATTGAAGTGGATGCCTAAAGAAGAAAAAAGAAAACATTAAAAATCTTCTACAGTTCTGCCCTGTTCCTTCCAAGCATCTTTCTATTGAACAAGCTCCTGTGGGCAGTCCCAGGCCAACTAACCACCTTGCTAATATAGTAATAACAACAGGACAAGAATGCCGTTCGTTTGTGACATCAGTGTTCAAGTCAGATAAAATGAACTCGTGACGCCTTGTCTTCAGTCAGTTCTCCACTTTTTTTTTTTTTTTGGTGGGTCCTCTTGCACCTGAAAAATACTGCTAGGCTTATTGCAGAATGACATTTGTGTTGCACTTGTCAAGATTCGGTCAGCCGTAAACAGTTGTGCTTTGAATGTCAGGACGTTTGAATTTCTGACTGTATACCTATGTCTGCTTTTTTCCAGCCCTGACCACTACTTGATATGCAATTGTTTGAGTTTCATTTGTTGACACATTGGTTAGCATGTATTTTTTTGTCTACTTTTACATCAGCGCTTTCCTCTAAGAGTTGTATGCCCAGGAAAAAAAACCCCAGAACTTGCCTCATTATTGTGTTCATTTTTATGATCTTCTGGAATAAAAATGTTGCTTCCCCATCCTTCCAACTGTATCATATATAAATGTATACAGTCTTTTTCTTTCTTTTTTCTTTCAATTTTTATGCAGTGATCTAGTGTCACAAAAGTTCAACTTTTTATCTGCTTGCGAACAAACATCCCATGTGAAATGCAGCTTTATGCATTGAGTTCCTCGATACCAGTTTTCATCTCATGCCTTCATTCATCTGTGGGATAGTGTCGTCAAAGATCATGCACATGTTCAGGTTGAACAGACTGCCTAGCATAGCTGTTCTTTATTAGCCTTCGCCTGAATTTCAACTTCTGGTCCTTCCATCATTGCATGATAAAACATTGTCATCTAATTTATTTGGATACTTCACTGTCATTGTTGTTGCATAATTGGCTAAAATCCTAGCTTCTGCTACTACTGCTGCCGCTTGTACTTTGCTTGCAAAATTGATTGTAAATTTTTGTCAGTGGAATGGAAAGTTACCTTTTGGTACTGAGTTCTTATGGGAGAAGTTTGTTGGACAGCTTTTCTAGGGAAGGAACAAAACTGTCCCCCTGTAATGTGCTTAAAAGTATTGGTCTTTTGAAAGTTGATGTACTTAAGTCTTAAGATGTATTTAATTGTTTGTTTTTCTCATTAAGATCAGATCATCCAGAGGGAGGCAGGCTTTAATGAGCTGCTGCTGTGTTTGGACACTTTTGCATTTTGAGAGCGTTGGATGCATTTTCGCAGATAAAACAAGATATGTTGCCTTACAGTATGATGTGAGCTTGATGTTTATTCATCATTATCATAGATGGTGTGTTTGAAGTACCTTTCAAATTCAGATGGTGCATGCATTCAGTTTTCTAACTATGTAAGTATATACTGCATATCGTTCTCCAGCAAAATTGTTCCCATCATTACCCACAGTTGTTTGTCATGTCACAACAGCTTTTTGTACTCAGCAGTTTTAATAGTTTTGGTTTAGTTGGGATTATTGTTCAAGCTAAATTGTAGCATCTGGAGTTTCAGGTTTACATTCATTTTGAGCTGTAGACAAAGCTTCAATAAAGTTTGAGTAAGTATGCTGAACATTTTGTTGTAGTGTTCCTTTTTTTAAAATTTGTAATGTCACTAGTAACGGTGGTGTTGGTAGCGTTGGTTTTGTAGGAAGGGTTGCTTGTGATGATAGTTGCAATAATTACACCTATCTGGCAACCAAAAACTTTAGAAGCCACATGGGAAGTGCAGATCACTTTATGTCCGCACATGTAACTGTCAGTGCTTATTTGGAAGCTTGGAGCTTGAAGGAAAAAGATATTGTCAAACACATGATGTGCCAGGGCCCATAAAAATGTTGCTAGGTAATCCTGGTGTGCCTAAAACTGACATGTATTTTTTAAAAATGCACTGCGTATTGAGGCAATAATGTGATGGTTTAAAGAAAAGCACTGGTGTGCTAGGGTCAGTACACATCAGAACATATAAACCAGGTCAAGCTCTTCTTTCCAGTTACATTAAAAAAAGAAAAGTACTGTAACAATTCCAGAAGCAGCATCATGTTCATTTGTAACTTTCTCTAATGGTGGCTCTAATAACAATTATCATAGAATGACAGAGGAAATGGGTGTGTGTGAGTCTGTATATGGGAAAAAGAGATCAACTGCTAAACAATATGATTTTAAAAAATTTCTAGCATAAACAAGAAACATTCATGTATGTTTGCATTTGTTGCTGCATGCTCACCCATAATTGACTGAGAGCTAAAGGATGTCCTGAGGTCGTTGGGGAGGGTGAGTGTAGGAGACGCCCATTTTTCCGTGGAACAGCATCTCTCCCTTGCTAACTTATCTTCCCTAACCCATGGGTCAGGTACCGACAGCTAGGTGAACGGGGAAGTGTGGTACAGCCCATGGATATTGAACCACCCCCTTCTCGCACCACTCGGCCATCTGCAAGCAGATAAAGGAACGGACTGTATAACCATGCGGGTGAGAGCTAGCATTAAGGTGTGAAGTACTTCAAAGCAACAACTCCACACGGAATGTGTTTGGGGCAGTCTTATGACGTCTGTCGCGTACCTCTTCCTTTTTTACTATCTGCTGCTGGGTGCTGGCATCCAATCGATGAAAACAATAACTTAGTAACCAGTTCCCCGACACTTCGCAGGCCACTCCAAGCTCGAAAGGCACCATTTCTGGGACCAAGTGCATTCTTCATGAAGGATCGGTGACTAATAATCTTTCCGGATCCCCCTCCCATCTCCTGTTCCGCCCACTGCTTGCACTCGCCATGCACGTAATTCGCTGTACAACAAATGTCTATGACATTCCAGACTTCATCTGCCGGCGATGCCAGCCGGTATACGCCATGGGCCCTGTACAGAAATAGGTCATTTAGTCGGAGCTAGTGTTGGTGCCATTGTGGATGCCAGTGACTGCATGAAACACAACTTCGATCAGTGAGATCACACTGAATCGTATCCGCCTACTTCACTGCCGTGTGCTGAAGCAGCCAAGCAGTATTGATCAGCCCGTATGTTAATGGTTTTCGGTGACTGAGGAAGAACGCGGGGAAAAACCGACTTTGTCGTTGGACGTGAGGGAGAAATCATTGTTGTCACTCAGTGCACTGAAAATAAAAAATGCTTTACTATACACATGAATATTTTTTTAGTTTTGTAAGGGACAATCCCATACATAGTTTTATTCCTGCTGTGTTGCTTCCCCACCCCCAACCTCATGTGATCTGCCTCGATGGTCGAGAGGTTATATAAGGCGTCCGCCTCCGAGGCGGGATCGAGTTCGGTGGTTCGCATCCCGGCCGAGTCATACCTAAGACTTAAAAATTGGCGATTTAGTAGCTGCCCTGCCAGACGCCTGGCACTACAGGGAACAGTAGGACTGGTTGGCCCAGTGTTAGTATGATGTGACTGGCTTAAGCCTGTGTTGCGACAGCAGTCCAAGTGGGGCAATTGTCTCAAGCAAAGTACCGTCCTGATAGATGCACCTAGTTTGCGGCTGGACATTAAAGCAATAAACAATTCACCACCCCCCGTCCCCCATGATATGCAACGTCCCGGACTTTCGAAACTAGCCCCAAAAAGAAGGCGGGAAAATGCCCCTCCACCCCCCCCCACTTCACACATACACACACACACACAAATGATAACACTATCCTCTATGATAATTTCTGTTTATTACTATAAACACGTGCACTTTCCTGTCTCCATTGACCTCTCCTAGGAAAGGAGGGTAAGTTAGAAAACAAAAACAAAAAAAGGGAAAGGAAGGGGCCCGATCCTGGGTCAGCAGCATATAAAAAGGTTGAGGAAGTTGTTGAGTCTTCACGCTGTCATAATGCGCACACAAAATACAGAGGAAAAGTTGATCGAACACACAAAAAGGCAAAGCAATTATTTCTTAGTAGGAAAAAATTGATTTGGACGGAAGATATAAAAGAACTAATTTCGCACTTGGCGCATTCAGTCACCAGGCAAGTCAGGATCAAAACGATCTGTGCACGTGATTATAGAGAAAGTAAAAAAAAAAAAATCAACCGAATGTAATTATTGATTTTGAGAAAATATTTAATTGTTATAGATTCTAGTAACATTAAAACGAAGGATATAAAATGTCACTGGTGGCCGCCATGTACCATGCTGTAAACGTGAGCATGGGCACTCTCTGGAGCGCGAATCGATCCTCGTGGATGTGTCGTAGTGATCCAGTGCAAAGGCATTTATGTAGACTGTAGTCCTGTTTTCATTATTTCTTAATAGGTTAACTGGTGAAGTGGACCACACGGCCTGCTTCTTGCTTCAGGGCACTGTTTGAAATATTTATTCGTCACTCTGGTCTGCCCCTGATGCTGCGTTGGTTGCACTCCTTCACAAAATCCGTCGTGTTCACTGTTTGCACAGTTTCTAGTTAACAAGTAAACGAAGAAAAGTCGAGGTGCTACCCTATAGGAAGACACCATATTATTTTTTATTTAAATTCAACGCATTTGTTTTATATAAACATTTATGTGCGTGGTCTGGGTTCGTGTACATAAAAGTCAACGTTAAATCTCTTCCAGTGCGTACAGTGGTTAGCGCGAAAAGCTAAATATAGCCCATATAGCGAAATAATTTCTGTTTTTGAATATATAGTTTCAACACTAATAATTAGTTTTTTGGATGAATACATTTCTGCTTTACGATTTAAGATTTACCAGTCCATAAAATGGTAGGTATATTTAGCCCCCAATTTATGCTCGATTGCAAAACAGTAAAAAAAAAACTTTTTGTAGAGCCCCACACTATAAACATAACTAAAGCTAGACATCCGCATACACAACTAACCCTCTGTTCTTCATTCGCTTGATTTTAATTTTTCTCTTTATCAATTTTGCTTGTGCACTATAAAGATTAGTAATACGTCGGCAAATGTAACAGTCGTTGATTTTATGGAAACACGTTCTTCTGTTTAATGCTTTCATTGATTTTGCCGCTCACGCACTTTTGGTATATCATCTTACTGCTGTAAACAGTAGAATAAGAAGAATCAACAATTTAACAAAAGCCCAGAACATGTATAGGAGTCAGACACAAAATCTAATGTGACGTCATGACGTCAAGCTATCGCGAAGTTCAGAGGAACTGATTTTTGACGTTTCCTCTAAACGTTTGATTCCTGTCCCATGCCACCCCCACCTCCACCCCATTCTTTTTTTAAATGCCATGCACACCTTTTGGACAATTTGTCTCCACATTGAGACAGTTTTATTTGAAAGGATCTGTTGTCTAACTGGTCCTGACAGAGGCCAGAGAAGGCAGTGTGTATCTAGGGAGACAGAATGAATTAGTGCTGTGTTCTGCAACTTGCCCTCGCACGCACGCAACGCATTGCGAGTGGATGTGTCGACGCGCTGCTGCTGTTTGGCCTGCAACCAATGACAACCAGCTCGTCGTATAAAAATGGTTGGCGCCCAGCAACGACTTCCACTAGGCATTTTTTCTCACGAGAGGCGCATCACGTCTTGGTGAGGGTCTAACTTCAACCTCTTGCCTGTTGCTTATTCACAAACACACCCCCTGTCTGCAGCAAAATGGTAAGTGAGTTTATCAGTATCAAAAATTACGAAAGGCGTGCATGGTTTATAAATGATCTTGTACACACCATCCCCGGCCAATCTCTTCTCCCCATAGCGAAAGCTTTAGACTAATTTTATGTCCTTATTGATTTGTCCCAGAAAGGTTTGATCTCTAACACAGAAAGGTTTTGTGGCAGGGGTCGATTTCTAGCAACTGGTTCTTCTGTTTGTTTAACCAGACGCTATATATTTATGCTTCAGACCAGTAAACTGCAGGAAAATCTCTACTCGCAAGCTAAAGTTTCTTTTTAACGTTTCCCATGCAGTCATGCTGCTATGCAGAACTGACCAATACTTTTGCAAAAGTCTGGATGATTGTTTTGTTCTGTCGAGTGCTTTGCATCAAACACTCATAACCTCGAGCTCAAAAATTGAAAACATGATGCAAAATCCACTAAACGCCTAAAGGGAGGGGCAGAAAAGGAATGAACGTACTGTTGGGGGGGGGGGGGGAGAGGGACTGAAGACGCAGAGGAAGTGAATCAAACCGGTGGCACTTATTTTAGGATCGTGAGGTAAAAGTCTGGTTAAATGAATCATTTTCTCATGCAGTTTTCTTTTAATTAACCTGAAAGCTAGGTCTTATTCTCCCCAGCCCTTTCCCCATTATCCGTTTGGGATTTTCGTGCGGCGACGAAACAGATTTGCCACGCCATCTGTAATGTACTTCAGGCTTGCACTGCAACGTCCCTGCTGCTTAAAATATCTCTCTTGTGGTGAATCACTAGGAGTAAAAGGAAAACTAGAGGCTTATGGATGCCGAGAGGAAAGGAGGGAGAAAAAAAGGGGTCCGGGAGCGTTAGAGAGACAGCTGAACTATGTGTGCTCTTAGAAATATTTGACTGTTACTTGTGACCCTGTCTCACTTTCCTTTGTTCTCAGCGTGAGTGCATCTCCATCCACGTTGGTCAGGCTGGTGTCCAGATCGGCAATGCCTGCTGGGAACTGTACTGTCTGGAACACGGCATTCAGCCTGATGGTCAGATGCCGTCCGACAAGACCATCGGAGGAGGCGACGATTCCTTCAACACCTTCTTCAGCGAGACGGGCGCTGGCAAGCACGTGCCACGTGCTGTCTTCGTCGACCTCGAGCCCACAGTCGTTGGTTGGTATATCAAGTTATGAAGATGAGTGAGGCTGACACACAGCGAGTCATAGATAAACCTTTCAAAAACTGCTGATATGAAACTATTGTTTTCTCAATGTTGCGAACGCTAACACAAGTGTATGTTTTACTTACAATAATTTCGTTTAACAACATTTTAATAGCTATTTTCCATTGTCCTTTAAGACAGCGTCTTCATCATTGATGCTTTGAATCCTTTATATTTAGTATCTGGGAAACAGGGAAGGAGGAAAAAACCCGATTCTTAAGTACATACTATTTTCTATTACGTTTATTTGTGCACAGACGAGGTCCGTACAGGCACCTACCGCCAGCTCTTCCACCCTGAACAGCTGGTGACAGGCAAGGAAGACGCCGCCAACAACTATGCCCGCGGTCACTACACCATCGGCAAAGAAATCGTCGATCTCGTGTTGGATCGCATCCGCAAGCTGGCTGACCAGTGCACAGGTCTGCAGGGCTTCCTCATCTTCCACTCCTTTGGTGGCGGGACTGGCTCTGGCTTCACCTCTCTCCTGATGGAGCGTCTGTCTGTGGACTACGGCAAGAAGTCCAAACTAGAGTTTGCCATCTATCCAGCTCCACAGGTAAATGGAATCTCTAGTAAAGGCATAAAAGTAGTTTACTGTTCTAAAAACAGATGGGGACGACTTAATTTATCATGAGGTTGGAGTAGAACTGACTGCTATTCAACGATCAGTATTCAAGAAAAACAGGTGACTGCCACTTGGAGAAAAAAACCTTTCTTAAATTTAAAACAAGGGAACTGGACCAAGCTAAGACATGACAAAGACAAAGACAATCTACACGTTTCGGGGCACTACCCCTTCCTCAGGACGACACAAAAACGACGAAAAAACGACAAAAACGAAAACAGAAGAAAAAGACTTAGCTTCAATAGATGTGGCGCATGGGCTGGACAGCAGGAAAATGCTGCGATCTGTATTTTTATGTTCTGACTGTTGTACGTGCTATGCCGTTTTCAGGTGTCCACCGCCGTGGTTGAGCCATACAACTCCATCCTGACCACACACACCACCCTCGAGCACTCCGACTGCGCCTTCATGGTCGACAACGAGGCTATCTACGACATCTGCCGACGAAATCTGGACATCGAGCGACCCACCTACACCAACCTCAACCGTCTGATCGGTCAGATCGTGTCCTCCATCACCGCCTCCCTGCGCTTCGACGGCGCCCTCAACGTGGACCTGACGGAGTTCCAGACCAACCTGGTGCCCTACCCCCGCATCCACTTCCCTCTGGCCACCTACGCCCCCGTCATCTCCGCCGAGAAGGCCTACCACGAGCAGCTGACGGTGGCCGAGATCACCAACGCCTGCTTCGAGCCGGCCAACCAGATGGTCAAGT